>VZTY01005469.1:0-14709 GCA_013400935.1 Turnix velox
CAAGAGCTACAGCACCTGCACTCCCCAAACTGCACCAAACTTAGGATAGATAGGAAATATGATGCAACCTGTTAGTGGGAAATATCCCCTCTGAACTCAGTCTTTGGGGGTTGGAACTAGGTGATCTTTAAGGTCCCTTCCACCCCAAACTATTCTAGGGTATTTTTCTTCTTTCTTTTTCTATTTTTTCCTTCTTTTGGAAGCCAATGTAGTGCCAACACAGGAGCAAGACATTGCTGGAAAAGCAAAAGTGTCTGCAGCAAAGTGAAATGAACCATTTAAAGCAGGAGCAATATCTGCTTCCGAGGATCTAATGTTTTTAAATGTCAGAGTGGAAGAAATTTGCTGGACCAATATGTGATTTTATTTAAAGGACAAGGTTAATGAGTCTTTGCATGAATATTTACTTTATTTGCCTCTGCTTGTTTTCTTTTTGCTCTCAGGCTGATGATAAAGACACTGGGAATTACAGTGCCATGCAGTACAGACTCATCATTCCTCCCATTAAGGATGGTAAAGAAGGTTTTGTGATTGAAGCATACACAGGGCTAATAAAAACTGCTATGCTGTTCAAAAATATGAGAAGATCCTATTTCAAGTTTCAGGTCATTGCAACTGACAACTATGGAAAAGGACTGAGCAGCAAAGCAGACGTACTTGTAAGTATCAGCCAGGTATTATCCTCATGGAATAATTCCTTAGGAAACTCAGACACTACATAAAGTTTCATTCCAGGTAGCCCTATAGGAACACCATTAACTGTTTGTGCTTAATCTTTTTAAGTTACTGAAAATAAATCTTTTCTTTTTGTGAACCAAAAGCTTTCATGACCATATGAAACATGTTCTTCAGACCTGGTGGCCAATGTTTTCTTTATTCAATGAGCCATTGTTAATGATTCAATTGAAATCCTAATTGTTTGCATTAAGCACAGCCTGAGCTTATGTTCTAGGCTTTGTTTTTGCTTTTATATCTCAAGCTTGTGTTCTTGTGCTGAGGAAGGGACATAGATTGAGTCCAGACACAGAAATCATCCAAGTTAAATTTCTTTCAAGTCCTATGGGAACACCATTAACTGTCTGTGCTTGATCTTTTTAAGTTACTGAAAATAAATCTTTTCCTTTTCTTTTTTTGAACCAAAAGCTTTCACGACCATATGAAACATGTTCTTCAGACCTGGTGGCCAGTGTTTTCTTTATTCAATGAGCCATTGTTAATGCTTCAATTGAAATCCTAATTGTTTGCATTAGATTTATGTTCTAGGCTTTGTTTTGCTTTTATTCTTAAGCTCATGTTCTTGTGCTGAGGACAGGACACTGATTGAGTCCAGACACAGAAATCATCCAAGTTAAATTTCTTTCAAGTCTATAGAACTTGATGGATTGGATTAATATTATCATAATGTTTTAGGGATGAAGGCATTATCTAGTTCATGGGGACACTGTCAGGGGATACAGATGACAGCCATGATACTTGGTATAGTGAGTTATGTAGGAATTCAGCAAATAAATGTAACATATGATGTCCTTATGCTTGACCTACCAAAATGATAGGGCACTCTCCTGCAATTTATGCAGCAGACTATATTAAAATATTGCCAGAAGGTATCAACATTAAAATTAGAAAGTGAAGTATGTCTCATTAATTTATAGAGGTATCTTTAGGTTGTTGGACTGAGTGATGAGCACCCTGGGATTTCTGAGCAAGACATCAAAGCTCAGAGTAGCTGTAGATACAATTACAGCCTGACACCATCCCACAAGGAAAGTTTGGGTTTTCCAGAAAAGAAGATCCTTTTAACTGACTATTTGTGGGCTCTGCTTTGCTGGATTTAAAAACTGGGAAGTGCTGGATGAATAAAGCATGGAATAACAGGGATATCACTTAAAGATTACCAATAGTGATGTGATTTCCCTCCCGCTGCTGCAAACTTATTAGAGTTTGTGCTATTTTTTTTTAGTTTAACCCTAAATTTTCCTTGTTTTCAGCTACTTAAGATCATGAGACATCTGAACATGGCATCCTCCAGCCCTATTTATTAGCATCCCAGGGCCTGGCTGTATTTTGGCTCACTAGGAAGTGGCAAAAGCTTTTTAAGGACCAGTGGGGTAGATGATCCCCCTGGTAGCTCTCCCAGAAAGCTTCCAGGGAGCAGTGATGGTGGTGCCTCCCACAGCTCTCCTCAAGTGGAAGGGAACAGTTCCTCCCCACAGCTTTTCTTCCAAAATGTCATGAAATTGAAGTCAGTTCCACAACTTAATGTTGTTTTTAATAATTGAATAATGAAAGCCTTTACAAGAATAAATAACCAGTGAGTAAGTGTTACTATGGAAACCTTAACTTTGCCTTGTTTTTTTCTGCTCAACAGTGGTGGTTTACTCTAGCTTGGCATGAATGTGTGGGTTTTTATATTTTTATATACAAATTAATCATGATTGTGCTTCCTTGAGTATCAGAAGTCCTATTTGCTTTTTTGAAGTGTTTCATTTATGCACCACTCAATCCACAAGTGCATGGTGGTGGCTTGAATTGGCTGCTGCCCTTAATTCTGTCAACCTGCTCATTGTTCCAGAGTTCCTCTGGAGTTGGTTATAATTCTGTTTTTCTCACACACAAGTCTGTAGGTGCTGATCAGTGCATCTGATGACATTTCAAGAGCATTTAAATATTTCAAGTTGAATTAAGCTTCAAAGCTGGTGAATCTGTGTTTGAAGTGGGAGAGTACATTCTGGTTGTCTGCTGAAGGGCTTCCAATGCTCAGGCTTCTCTTTTGAAAATCAGGGGTCAGGTGGTTTTTTTGTTGGTTGGGTTTTTTTTTCCCTTTTGGAATTGAATCAGCTAACTCTAAATTTTTTAATTTATTTGCTTTAACATTGTCCTACTTTTCCAAATTTAATTCCAGCATTCTCCATAGGGAGCACAGGTTTGGAGTGTAATGTTTGCTGTCATGCCCACGTGGACACAAGCCAAGTTTTAAGAAATTTTTTATTTTCTTCCCTGGGTAGGGGAAGGAACTGTTCCTTTCACAGTGTGAGGGGAGGCTGGCTGTGCTGGTGCAGAGAGAGCTATTACAAATGCAAAATGAGTTATTTTACTGGAAGGCAGCCTTTTTTTTGGGGATAAAAATAGCTGGAGGAGAGACTACATCAGGAGATGGGAAGGAGTGTTTGCCAAATGGGCTGGAATTGATGCCCACATGGAGTCCCTTTCACACAGCAAGCTCCCAACCTGTGCTGAGAAACGTTGCTCTGGTAGGAGAAGATGCTAATGGAGAGATTTGTTCTGAGCTCCATCACTCCTTTCACACAGTCCTATATTTTATCCTTTTTTTTTTAAACAAATCACACAGGTATTGAGTGGATTAAAGAGGCAGTTCCCTGAAATAGTAAATATAATACCAAGAAAGTAACTTGCATTGATGCCTTCAAAACAGATGAGCAGTTTCCTCTGAGATTGTCTAGTGAAGTATCAGCCTGGAGAGGAGAAGGGTCAGGGGGGACCTCAGAGGAACTTCTCAGTACCTGAGGGGGTCCTACAGAAAGGCTGGGGTAGGACTTTTTAATAAGATATGTGATGGGAGGACTAGAAGTAATGGATGGAAATTTGAAGAGGGTAGATTCAGGCTAGATATAAGACAGAAATTCTTTACAGTGAGGGTGGTGAAGCACTGGAAGAGGTTGCCCAGAGAGGTTGTAGATGCCCCCTCAATCCCTGGAGGTGTTTAAGGCCAGGCTGGACAAGGATCTGAGCAACCTGGTGTGGTGGGAGGTGTCCCTGCCTATGGGACACTCAATGATCTTTAAGATCCCTTCCAACCCAAACTATTCTATGATTCTATGATCTTGTTGAATTTGGTGCAATCTGGCATATTTCCAAGCTTGAATTGTGCTGTCAAATCATCAAAAATACCAAAATACTCCTGTGTGATTTAGAATATAGCATTTGGGAGACTGGTGATTCTGAAAGTAAAGTCTAAATGATGAAGAGCAGGTTTTATGCTCCCTCCCTTTAAAAATCTATAATTCTGATGCCATCCTGCAATTACAGTTCTAGTTAAATCTTTGCCTGCTGTTACTGGGTTTGGCTGCCAAGCAAAGCAAGATTTCCCAGCTCTCTTATCCTGAATTAAAATGAGAAATCTGTACATCAGGGTATGGCTNCCCACCCTTGTGGCCCTTGTGGAAGATCAACTCATAGGGTAATGAATTTATTTCCTCTACAGTTATCAGAGAATTCAGTGGTTTGGGTTTAGATTCAACAAGGAGCACTCCCTTTATGCCATAATTGATTTTTTTTTTTGACAAAAGACTTAAAAATCAGCAAGGAGGTGTTTTGATGAGGAGCACAAGTGGCTGAGGGATGATATTTCCCCCCCTTCTCCTCTGGAGAAGGCAGAGGTACTGCACTTCTCTGCTCTGCCTCTGCCCACTTAATGACTGAAACAAGGTTCCAAACTGCTCCCAGTACAGACTGTGGTGGAGCCACCANGACTTAAAAATCAGCAAGGAGGTGTTTTGATGAGGAGCACAAGTGGCTGAGGGATGACATTTCCCCCCCAAATCCACATCTCCTCCTCCTCTAGAAGTCAGAGGTGCTGCACTTCTCTGCTCTGCCTTTGCCCACTTAATGACTGAAACAAGGTTCCAAACTGCTCCCAGTACAGACTGTGGTGGAGCCACCAAACTGGGAATGCCACAGCTCCAGGAAATCTGTCAAAATCCAGTCTGTGAAATGCATGAAGCACCTCTTAGAGGATTCCACCAATCTGGGAATGCACAACTCCAGGAAATCTGTCAAAATCCAGGCTGTGAAATGCATGAAGCACCTCTTAGAGGGGCAGCACCTCTAAGGGAGCTGTAATCCCTCATTGCTGATTTATTTGGGTGATGTAGCTGCAAGGGAAAGCAAAATTTGGAAAACTTGCACAATTAATACCACTAAAAGCATGACATAAAACATTAATTGCAAAGAACTGGTAATTTGATGTCATTCTTCAGGCCCAGCAGGGATTTGATGTTGTGATGGTGGGACAGGTAATGGGAAGCATTAATGCTTTGTAAAAATAGCAATGTGTTTCATCTTGTTGCAAGCTGTTAAAATGCTTTTGGGAAAATGTTTTAATAGTGCTCATCCACCACATTATCACCAGGTTGTCACTTGTAGCTTCTTTTTGTGAGGCAAGGACAATTCTTCATGCTTTGCATCAATATAACCAGGAATTAGATAATATCAGAAAGAAAATTCCATGGGAGATGATCTAAAAGAAATCTTTGTATTATTCTGGGACTTCAAAAATCAGTGTTAAATGGCACTTCTAAGATTTCAGCAGGTCTGTTCCATTCTGGCTGTTGTTGGGCTTTTCCTTCTTTATGAAAATGGAAAATACCTTCAGGTTGATGGTGGAAAAAGAAGACTTCCTGGGCTTGTGTTTTTTTGAGTGGAGAAGCTGACCCTGCATTTGGTGCTGTGTGTTTCTACATGTCATAGCATAGAGCTTGTGCTAAATATACCTTAGGCTTTGTTTGAGATCCTCCCACTCTTGGACTCTCCCACCAGCAAAACACAGAGGTTTAATGGAGAAGATGTTTAAAAGCAGGGTAGGACAAGGCTGGATGGAATGAAGAGAGTGACTGCATGACTTGCAAACACTGGAGCAGGTTGTTTCCAGCTCCAGGTCCTCCCAGTGCTCAGCACCTCAGCAGTGAGTTGTGCCATAACCATACCCTCACTCCTCACTTTGGAGCCAGAGCTGGCAAATCCTGCCAGGTTCTTGGAAACCAGCCTAGAGCCACATGCCTCACTCTCCAAGAAACTCTTTTCTTCCAGATTGGAGTCTTTTAAAACTTATTTCATGCTGTTCTGGCCCTTGTGTGTGGAAGTCTCTGACAGATGTGTAAATATTTCACAGCAATGTAAGCTTTTTTGAATCAAAATAAGAAAACATGGCCAAGGTTTGAATTCTCCAAGTGAGCTTTGGAAGCTTTTGCCTTCCCAGAGGCCATGAGGGATAGCATCAGGATTTAACCTTTAAATCATTGGTGGAAGCAGAGGTTGCATTTGCTTGTTTTAAACTTGTCACATCCTGTAATGAAAATAGCTTGTCTCAGAAGTAAATTTCACATATATCTACCTGCCTGTTTCACATTGAAAGGTATTTATTTCATCTCCATGACCAAATTTCTTGGATTTTCCTCCTAAAACTTAAAAGAATGCTTATCTCCTCATTTTTATAAAGGCTTTAATAATTCATGCAGGTCATAAAAACAAAGGAATATATGATTTATTGGAAGATAACACCACAGGCAGAGGGAAAATGAAGAATTTGGAAACCACTTTAGGCTGAAGCAGAGGTTTCTGAGGTTTCAGAGGTTTCTGAGCCATTTTGAATAATACATTAATTTATAAAATTAGAACATGGGATAATTCATTTACAATTCACTGGAAGAGATGCCCAGAGAGGTTGTGGATTCCCCTCAATCAAAGGGGGTGTTTAAGGCCAGGCTGGATGAGGCACTGAGCAACCTGATCTAGTAGGAGGTGTCCCTGCCCATGGCTGGGGTGTTGGACCCTTGAGATCCCTTCAAGCCTAAACCATTCTGATTCTATAAATAAAAAGCTTCTGTCATTAACCGAATTACTCACTGTGTAAGTTATTTAGTTCTTTCCCCTTTTTTTTTGTTTGTTAAGTAAATATTAATCTCTGAAAATACAACATTTCACCTCAATTGCAATGCTTGGGAGTGTTGGGGATGTGGGCAGCTGTGTCATTTTTGAAATGATAGTGATTTTTCACTATAAAATAAACATTGATTTAAACAACTGTAGCCCACAAGTCATAACATTCTCCCGAGCTGCCTGTAATTTTCACTAGAGATACAAGGTATTAAGAAATATCCAGTTGTTCCTCTCTGAAATGCCTACTCAGCACAACCCTGGGGCCTCTATTGGTTAATAGTCCAAATAAAGGTAGCACAACACAGAAGAAAAGATTTAAAACATCATCATCATCTGCTTGGTTTTAGGTATTTGGGCTTTCTGAGAGCTGCAATGGTATGTCTTCAGCTGACATTTCTGATCCTGGGCAGTCAGCACTCAGCACCTCACTTTTCCTTCAACAGCTTTAATTTCATCAGCAAGCTTTTCAACTCCTGGAGATGCACATCACTGTCACATCTGCCATTTCTCTCCCCAGCTCCAATTACCCCTGCCTGGATGGGTCCATTTATGTCTGCTAAAGAAGATGACAGGGAAAATGGAGTGAGGTTTAGTGGAAAGTTCAGTGCATGTTCCTCTCCTTAAGAAAAATCGAAGGCAGACAGTAGAGTCTTCCTGTGTGGTGATGTTTGTGGGTGCTTCCTTGTTGGACACTGGAATTAGAATAACATCAACTTTTGTGCTCAAAGCATTTCTCTGATTTTTAAGTGATTCTAACTTAAAACCTCCAGCCAAGTCAGAAACCCCACATTGCCAGGAGACCTGTTTTTCTCAACCCACAGGTAACAGAAGTGTCCTGTGAATTAAATTTGCTTCTACAGATGGCAGATAATTTTCTCTGAGATGGAATAATAGAGTGGTTTGAAATGAACACTTTGATGAAGTAATCCATAGATTTATTTGAAATTGAGATAATATTGCTCGAGGAACTTTTTTTTTTCCCTGAACTAGAGCTTGCCAAAACCATTTGAGAAGCTTTTTCAATGTTTATTTTAATGATTTGTGTACTCTCTGTGCTTTCTGAACCCATCAGGTGGGTAAAGAAAACAGATTTAGAATGATAAAAATTATGAAATGGTTTGGGTTGGAAGGGACCTTCAAGACCATCTACTTCAAACCCCCTTGCCATGGGCAGGGACACCTCCCACTACACCAGGTTGCTCAGTGCCTCATCCAAGCTGGCCTTAAACACCTCCAGGGATTGAGGGGGGATCCACAGCCTCTCTTGGCAACCTCTTACAGTGTCTCACCACCTTCACCCTAAAGGATTTCTTCCTTCTCTCCAGCCTAAATCTCCCCTCTTCCAATTTGCATCCATTACTCCAAGTCCTGCCACATATCCTACTCAAAAAGTCCTACCCCAGCCTTTCTGTAGCCCCCTTCAAGTATTGAGAAGCTACTATGAGGTTCTCCCCTGAGCCTTCTCCAGGCTCAACAACCCCAACTCCTTCAGCCTGTCCTCAGAAGGAATTTTATCTAGCTGTGCTTGGTCTGCTCTGAAGTTGTAGGAGGATTGTCTCCTCCCATTCAAAAATCATACATCTTGTCCCATGTTCTTCTTTCCTCCCAGTAATGAAAAGGGAGCCTGGAAAGAATGGAGTTCCTTCTCCATCCATATAAAGAAAACCAAGTTCTGATCCTTGGAGATGTTCTGAGAGGATGTCTCAGCATACAAATGTTCCACCTGCTGACACAGTAGTCTGCAGATCTGAACTTGCCTGCCATCATTTCACAGAGGGGTTTCTGTTCTGCTTTGCTGCTTTGAAGCTGTGGTCCACTTAAATGTCCTGATATATACTACAGCACTATGCATTGCTATAAATTATCTGTCATAATATATATACCCCATGCACATTGTGCACTGTATGTAATTTTACAGACAATCATAATATATGAGCTAATAAATTTTATATACAGGAGCTGAATGCACAGCCCTCTCTTTAGGGAGATGGTTCAGAAGGTAGATGATTTCTGTTTTGCTGTTGACAAATGGTGTTTTTTAATCTCTGGTGCAGAAGCCAGTAGGTGGCATTTACAAGGGACAGCTGATGTGAGAGCTCTGCATGGCACTTCTGTACATCATTGGATTTTATTTATTTCTTCCTGCTTTCTTTTTTATGAGAATGCCAGTGTAATTGGGAGGATGAGTAGATGCTTCTGTAATGTAGAACATTTATCAAGCTGTGGCTGTGTCTAATGAAATTAGATGTTACTCAAGGCATTCCCAGAACCTTCAGTGAAGCCAAAAACAACTGCTCCTCAGATGGACCTCCTCAGAGGTGCTGGTTTGGAGAAGCAGCTCTGCAGGAAGCACTCCTGAGTGTTAAAATATTTAATCTTCATGCACTGGTGTTTTCTCCTCAGTCCATGAGTAGAAGATGAGTGTCTTTCTCCTGCTGAGTGTAGTTGCAGTATATAAATCACTCAGCCTCATTATTTTTCCCCTAGGGGCAGTACCATTCTGGTGCTTGCTTTATGATTTTTTTTTGCTATGTAATTACTGGATTAAGCCTAATTACAGGTGTCTGGACTTTGTGCATATTGGGGTGGTGGCAGTGAACTTGTCATGAAGCACTCTTCACAGCTAGCACTGACATTCCTCCCTCTTATTAAATGTTCATGTTGCTGTAGCTGCCATGTTCTGATATCATTCTAAGGGTTCATTCTGCTCCTGGTCCTATAGTCCACCTCCCCTCTGCCTTACTCCCTTTCATTTCCATGCCCTGTATGTTTTAATTACAAATTACATCCCAAAATTAGCAAATAAATAGAATCATGGAAATAATCTCAATTGAATTAATTCAGAAATTTGAAAGAACTTTGGAGAAAAAAAGAAATTATAGAATGGTTTGTGGTGGAAGGGACCTTAAAGATCACCTAATTCCAATCCCCAAACACTGAGTTCAGAGGGGATATTTCCCACCAACAGGCTGCATCATATTTCTGATCTAGCCTAAGTTTGGAGAGTGCAGGTGCTTTAGCTCTTGCTTTGTGCGGTGTTTTAGTAGAGCCCCTTCCATTTGTGAGCTTCCTGCTCTGTAATCAGGGTAATTAATTAATAACATGAGGCTCCCTTTATTAAATAATTCACACCAAAGCTTGCTCACCTCCAGCTTTCCCACTTGCTGCTTCTCCTGCCAGCTGGAAGCACTGGTTCAGGACTCTCCTTCTCCCCCCCTTCCTCCACAAGAATACAAAATGTTGTTCTTTTTAAGTTCTTTATGCTTCTCTGAAGCCCTGTGATGCCATGTGTGGCTTCTCAGATGGAGCTGTAAACTTCAGCTTCATTCAGAAATTGCTTAACTTGCAGAAAAAAACCCTTTTCTGCTGAGATCAGATGTATCTTGTGGGTCAGGGGATCTGTCTTGTGGGTCAAAGCTAGGATATGTCTTTGTATTAGTTTTTGGGTTAATGTAGCATGATGTTCCTTCTGCCACTGAGAAAAATGCTACTGGAATAAGAAGATGGAGTTGTGTAGGTGTTTGGAGGACAGGATTATACATGATGAAGAAGGAAGAAAGATGAAAAGAAGAAAAAAACCCAGTAGTATGTAAGAGAGCAAACTGCCTTCATGGTGTGTGATCCAGTGTGCTTTTATGGGATGAGGGTAAGGATGTTCATTGTCTCTGGGCTGTTCTCTAAATAATTTAGACCTAATTATTTGCAGAGTAAATTGGCTCAGCGGTGCTCCTTCCTGTGTGCTACAAAAGTAGAAATAATCCTTGTCAAAAGGCTGTTTTGGAAAGAATGAATAGTTTTAGCTTTGAAATAAATCTCACTCCTCACTTTCTTTATTCTACAGTGCAGCAAAACCAGGCTGGCTGAGATGGCAAGAGTGGGTTTCTTGGGTTATTTTGGCAGCTCTGAGACCAGTCAGCACAGCAGCAGTGTCACCTATAACCCTTGTAGCTCCATGTCTGTGTTACTTCAGAGTTCTGAAAGAAGGAATGGATTCTTTTCTCTTTCTTTTTAAATATTTAACATATTTTTACATGTTCTGGGAGAATAGTGGGCTTTCACAGTACCTTAAGGGGGACTAATGAAAGGCTGGGGTAG
Source organism: Turnix velox (assembly GCA_013400935.1). NCBI lineage: Eukaryota > Metazoa > Chordata > Aves > Charadriiformes > Turnicidae > Turnix > Turnix velox. Next base: position 10,771 of record VZTY01005469.1, read on the forward strand.
GACTTTTGAATAGGGTCCAGGATGGCAGGAGTAATGGATGCAAGATGGAAAAGGGGAAATTTAGGCTGGAGAGAAGAAAGAAGTTCTTTATTATGAGGGTGGTGAGACACTGGAAGAGGCTGCCCAGAGAGGTTGTGGATGCCCCTTCAGTCCCTGGAGGTATTTAAGGCCATTGAGCAGCCTGGTTTAGTGAAAGGTGTTCCATGGGTTGGAACTAGATGATCTTGAAGAAGGTCCCTTCCAACCCAGACCATTCTATGAGCAGTAAATGTCATCTTCTGGCATGCACTTTTATGATATAAATTACATATTTCTGGTGTATTGACACATTGAGATGCTTGTGCTTGCACTGTGCCACCCTGTGCTCATAATGAATCCTCTTTGGTTTATTGTTATCTCAGACATGACTGCTGCTGAATTCTATCAACCTGTAGAACTTTTGCAGTCTATTTTTTTCCTGCAGTAAATGTGTCAACTCAATATTCCAACTTCCTTATCTCTTTAAGTGCCTTTGCTTTGCTGTGCTACATTGGAGTCCAGCTGAAATACCCCACCTCAAGTGGTTGAAGTAGTTGTTTCTGTGGGTGGAAATATATTGTATGCACCCTGTGTAAGGGCTGGATTGGAAGAGTTCTGAAATCATACAGCTTAATAAAAGGTTGACAGGGGTTTTTGTCATATATAGATGGTGTTTCTCATGAGGCATTTAAAACTCAAATGGTGTCATAAATACAAAGAGCTGGACTTAAGGACAGCATTTCTAGTGACCACTTCTAACACTGCTAAGCTTTTCCCAAGAGTTCAGCATTGAAGAGGTTATACTGGAGCAGAGATTTTTCCAGAAGTGCTCTGAAGGTCACCATCCTTCTAAAAAAGCCTGTAGCTTTGGTCTATTAGTATCTCATTTGAGCTCTTATCAGCCTTGATCAGCACAAATAAATCACAGCAGCTTTCTGGCTTCATCCCATCTTTAGGATTTTGGAACGTTATGTCCAAGACCAGATTCCTGGGGCAACAGTGGTGGTGGAATCCATTGGAGCACGAAGGTTTGGGGATGGTTTCTCTGAAGAGGATTACACCAAATCTGACCTCATGGTCTATGCAATCGACCCCCAGACAAACAGAGCTATCATGAGGAATGAACTTTTTAAGTAAGTCAAATATTTCTTGTTCCCTCTGTATTTCTGTGGGCTGTTTGGGTGCTAGGCTCAACTTGCTGCTTTTATTTTCTGATTTCCACCAAGGTTTTTGCTTATGATCACATCAAAATCTTTTAATTATTTTTTTTTTCCTTGAGGAGTTCTTTGACCTTTAGGCTCCAGGCTGTGTTTTAATTATTTTAATCACAGTTTTCTCTCAACCTTCTCCTGTCTTCCAGCATCACTTTGTAAACTAGGAATATATAAATGATATGCAGTGTACTAGAGGCAGCTTTCAGAGTGGCAGCAATGCAGTCTTCTGCCAGTTTAGAGTCTGGTTTTGTTTGTAGGTATTTCTGCTGATCCTTTTTTAGCATTTTTTCCCCACTTCTGCAGTTTGTAAGTTCTTCAAGGTCTGTATTTTCTTCAGGTGTATTTTTTTCTGCCAGTTTAGAGTATGGCCAAAGTGAGATCCCATTAGAATTGCTCAAGGCTAAAAGGATATTACTCAGTGCTGTCCACGTTCAGAAAAATTATAAGACCTTAAAGACAATTGAAAATCCTGACATTATTTTGCTCCTACTATTATAAGTACATGAAAATGAGTGAGTGTCTGTGCATGGAGGACCCATTAAAAGAATCTTTTCCTAGTGCAGACTCTCTTCATGGACAGAAAATGTGCCCATCCACATTTTGGTACCCTTTGAAAATACAGCACTGTATTTTTGGGGATGTTTGTGTGTCCAGAGGCAGACACAGACTAGAATATAGTTAAGACAGGTTTAAAAGCAGTTGTTAAATGTGAAGGGAAGGTCATTCATTTGACTGATTTGAAAGTGCATGGGGGTATCAGCTTAGAAGCAACCTCATTAAAATGCTCCATGTGCCTGCATACTCAGCTTTTTTCTTTGTCTTTCTTCAAAAGCTTTTAAATATTTAAATGAGCACAATCCTGAGGAATCTTTCCTGGCTTTAGGGTAGGGGTGAGTGAGTGTCACCTTTTTAAAGTAGGGAGGGAAACAAGACTTTAACTAGTAAGTGAGTGAAGCTCAGGAGGTTTGGCTCAGCTCAGGTGCTTACCCAGATGTAAAAAGAAATTCCTTCTGCAACCATTTTTACTGAATTAGGGGACACAGTAGCAGTGGTTGTCCCCTCATTGGGATGAGACTGCCAAAAGTCACAGCTGTTCTTCTGCTAGAGGGGAATCTGCAGAAAAGAATCACAGAATCCCAGAATATCAGGGATTAGAAGGGACCTCAAGAGATCATCCAGTCCCATCCCCCTGCCAGAGCAGGAACACCTAGACCAGGTCACACAGGAACTCATCCAGATGGGTTTGAATGTCTCCATAGAAGGAGACCCCACACCCTCTGTGGGCAGTCTGTTCCAGTGTTCTGTTACCCTCCAAGAGGTCAGGAGAAGATGATTTCATAAACTGATCATGATGGAAGAAAGGTAAGAAAGTCAGAAAGAGATGGAACCTCTCATTTAAAAAACTTAATTAGCAATAAGAAAAACAAATCAAGCCAAAGGATTTTCCAAGTGTTTGAACATGTTATGATGTTACAGAAGAGAGAAGTGTACCACCAGCTTGGATTCAGCACATGAATTCCACCAGTTGTGGTTTTAACACATCCAGGAGTTCCAAACATGTAGCCTGATGCCACAGATTTGCATTCAAATAATTATTTGTCTGGAGAGAAGATGATTTAGAAGCCACAGACATACAGGGGGCAGGATCCACATGTCTCTCAAAACTTGCTGATTTTTCACTCTTTTATACTTTGTGAGACCACCATGAACCAAGAGATTCTTATTTTTCCCCAGGAAATGTGTGATTGATCACCTGATTTTTTTATTAATTGCCAATCTGGTTGCCCAGAAAAACCAGATCTGAATAAAGTCCCTGCTTTGTTGTTTCCTCATTCTGCCACAGACTCCTGAAAGACTTTGACTCAACTCAGATGATTTTACAAACTGAAACAATCAGCCTTCTCTTTCTTTTTCCTTTTTTTATGAGAGAGTTTGATTTACTGGAGCACAAAAAGTTAAATCCAGGAACTTTCTCCTGCATATATAAAGTGGAAAATGCCCAGCATTAAAACTCAAATGCTTCCCCTGCCTGAATCCATCACCACCAATGTGTCGTGTTTCATCATGGAGTAAATGTGCTCGGTTGAGTTACAGACCTGTTAAAACAGGGTTTGTCAAGAAAATGCCAACAGAATTTTAACTGAGAGATTGTTAAAAATCTTCAAGAGATTTACTGCTGTCCTACCTACTTTTGCTGACTCAAAGGACATGTCGCACGCACCAGTGACATCTAGCGACAACAGAAGAATTAGCTCTGTTGATGTCTCCTGAGCCATCATTGCAGGTCTTCAAGCTGCAAAAAGGGATTTTTTATTAAATACCCAGAAAACATTGTGTGGAAGAATGCAAGGAATTAGTTGTGAATATCAGCAGAGCGTGGCCATGGTGATCTTTCAGCAGGATAATTTCTGGCTCGTGATCAGACAAGGGCAATAAGATCAATCACAGATTTCTTTGTAGAAATCCTGAATTCATATGCAGAAATTCTTTTGGAGTTGATTTTTTGGGGATTTTTTTGGGTTTTTTTGGGTTTTTTTTTGTTTGTTTGGTTGGGTTTTTGTAGGTTTTTATTTGTCTGTTTGGTTTTTGGGAATTCATATGCAGAAATATTTTTGGAGTTGATTTTTTGTTTGGTTGGTTTTGGGGTTTTTTTTTGTTTGGTTGGGTTTTTGTGGCTTTTATTTGTCTGTTTGGTTTTTGGGAAATC
>VZTY01005469.1:14806-28268 GCA_013400935.1 Turnix velox
AAGCTCTTTTTACTTAACTGGCTTACTCCAGGGGAAGTGCTGCACACATAAGGGTACAGGCTCCTCCTGTAACTAAGAGCCAGCAGGATCCTCCTCTTCCATCCTGGTGGGTGGAAGATCTGCTTTGATCTGTAGAGCCAGAGCCTTCTCCTTGGCAGTTCTGGACCTAGTCAGTCCTTTCTTCAAAAGGGATCCAAGAATTTTTATTCTCCTTTGACCTTGGCCAATGCATTTTTTCAAACAAACCCTTTGCCAAAATATTTTTGAAGCTCCTAAACCAAATCTCTTTACCAATTATAGTGTTTCATATCCAAATTTCATCCAGTTGATGTTCCATCACGTGGGAAATGAGTGTATTTGATATACTTTTATCTACCTGTCTTTAAACTGCCAATTACCAGGGCAGGTAATGAAATTCCACTGCATTGGCTTTCTCAAGAGGTTCTCCAGTCCTGTGCTTCCTAACTACATCCTTCCAAGTTCTCCCAGTAGGTGATGCCCACACAGAAGATGGCATTACTATAGGTTGCAGGCAGAGAAATCAGCTTGTGGTTCCTGGTTAGCTCTCCTCTAGTTTTGCCTAGAACCTATCTCCATCTCAGCAGATGTCCTGTTGTTCCTGTAATTACTAAAATTAGTCAACATTTTTCTGGTATCTGGCAGTGTTTGGAGAAGCCCTAAGGTGTAAATGCCATTTTAAAAGCAGGTTTTTAGTGCTTTTCCTTTTAGAAGATGTGCAAAACTCCAGAAAAAAATGCCCTCTGCCTTTGTAAAAAAAGGAAAAAAGGAGGCAATTTACAGTAATCTCAGTCTGTCACCTGTTGTGACCTCCTGCTTTAGGGAAATGAGGACAGATGAAGAAGCATTTCTCAGATGTCTTTCCCATGTTACAGTTGTCCTGTATCTCTCAGGAATGTTGCTATGATTCCAGCCCAAAACTGCCCTGGTGGAGAGAGGAAGCTGTCAAATAGCCTGGAGGCAGAGAATAACCTCCCTCAAGCACTGTGCCAAGCTTGAGAGGACACATCCTTCAGCTGCTCTGATGTTGGATCCCACAGGAGAGTTCATCTGATGGCTGTTTGGTGTTTTCCTCAGGCCATCAAACAGCCCCTGCTGCAAGAGAAAAGCCTCACTCAAATCACTCAGTGTGTAATGCCACTGTTACAATCTAAGGGAACAGCAGAGACATGGGCTGGTGAGAGTTTAGAACTGATGGAGCTGACAGGGAGAAAGATATTAACACAATAATTTTTTTTCCAAATCCCTTTTTAATGTTTAAAGGGAAGGCTTGAGGAAACAAACTTGAGGATATCCTTCCAGCTGAAGAATCACACACAGAATATAAGGGATTGGAAGGGACCAGGAGGGATCATCTAGTCACATCCTGGAGTAGGAACACCCAAATCAGGTCACACAGAAAGGTGTACAGATGGGGTTTGAATATCTCCAGAGAAGGAGACCCCACACTCTCTCTGGGCAGCCTGGGACACTCTTCTCTCACCCTCACCCTGACAAAGGTTTTTCTCCTATTTCTGTGTAACTCCCTGTGTTCCAGCTTGTACCTGTTGTCCCTTGTCCCATGTCAGTTTTCCTGAGAAGCTGAGGAGAATTAATCACCTGCTCTACACTAAAGAGTTGATGAAGTTGATCTTTAGGCCAGAGTGGTTATTAGGGTTATATGTAGGAGGGTTAATTAATTCTCTGCAACAGCCTGCTGAGGGATAAAGCACAAAGCAAGTGGTTTGCTGAGCTGCTTTTAATGACACAGAGAACTTTTTGCCCCTAGAAACGAGGATAAGCTTCAGCTCTCACCTCTCCTTTTCACTGTTTAAACTGTGTTCTGCTATTAAGTGCATTGGAGTTATCACTGACACGGGGATTATGGGGAATTACTAATATTCTTAAGCACATAAAGAAGAGGTATGTGCTTTATCAGCCCCTGGTTATTAACCCAACCACACAGTAATTCAAACACAGTTAATGAACTCAGCTGTAATACTTCTCTTTTGTGACATTGAAGGTTCCTGGATGGCAAACTGCTGGATATCAACAAAGAGTTTCAGCCTTACCTGGGCCAGGGGGGTCGCATCCTGGAGATCCGCACCCCGGATGTGGTGGCCAATGTGAAGAAGCAGGCACAGGCTGTGGGCTACACTGAAGGAGCCTTACTAGCCCTGGCTGTCATCATCATCCTCTGCTGTATGCCAGCCATCCTCATTGTCATGGTCAGCTACAGGCAGTAAGTTCATCTGCATACACAAAAAAGTATCACCTGGCTTTGCATGAGGAATAATTCCCAAGTGTCTCATAGTATTATTTGGTCGTATTGTCAGTTTGAAACTGTTGAATTAGTTTTTATCAACATAAGCAGACTACTTAGCCATCTTTCATGGTTTACAGTTTCCTCACAGAGAAGATGATTCCCAAATTTAAGTCATCTAAAAAAAAAAAATCATGGTCTCTTATAGAATCATAGAGTGGTTTGGGTTGGAAAGGACCTTAAAAATCATCTAGTTCCAACCCCCCTGCCATGGGCAGGGACACCTCCCACTACACCAGGTTGCTCATCCAGCCTGGCCTTAAACACCTCCAGGGATTGAGGGGGCATCCACAGCCTCTCTGGGCAACCTCTTGGAGTGTCTCACCGATCCCACAGTGAAGAATTTCTTTCTTATCCAGCCTAAATCTACCCCTTTTCCAATTTTCATCCATTACTCCTAGTCCTACCATCACATATCTTATTGAAAATTCCTGCCCAGTCTTTCTGTAGACCCCTTCAGGTATTGAGAAGCTTCTATAAGTTTCCCCCTGAGCCTTCTCCAGGCTCAACCCCAGCTCCTTTAGCCTGTCCTCATAAGAGACGTGCTCTAACCCTCTGATGGAAAATCTATGATGGAAAAGCTCTGCTTCACAGGATGTAGGGAGGGGTACCCTGAGGAGCCCTGCTGGGTATTTGTTCCTACAAAAATGAATCCTTTCCTTGTGTGGAGGGCAGAGCGGTGTGTGTGGGACTCTGCAGACTCCTGCTGCAGCAAGCTGTGGGAGGAGAGGGCACTGCAGAGCTGATGGCACCTGCTACAGTAATTTCAATCTCAGTCCTGCAGTAGAATGCACCAGGTGAAATTCAAACTGCAGCTTCCCTTCCAGCACTGCAGTGAGGAGTTAGCAAAGCACTACCCTGGTCATCTCTGCCTGCCAGGATGCTGGGGACACTAAACTTAAGAGGACAACCATTTCCTGATGGCTAATGCACAGTCCTAGGATTATCTCTTAGAATCATAGAATCATAGAATAGTTTGGGTTTGAAGGGACCTCAAAGATCATCAAGTTCCAACCCCCCTGCCATAGGCAGGGACACCTCCCACTACATCAGGCTGCTCAGTGCCTTGTCCAGCCTGGTCTTGAACACCTTCAGAGAGGGGACATCCACAGCCTCTCTGGGCAACCCGTTCCAGTGCTTCACCACCCTCACTGTAAAGAATTTCTTTCTTAAGTCTAAATCTACCCCCTTCCAATTTACATCCATTGTTTCTGGTCCTCCCATCCGATACCATATTAAAAAGTCCTTCCCCTGCCTTTCTGTAGGACCCCCTCAGGTACTGATAAGTTACTCTGAGGTCCCCACTGAGCCTTCTCTTCTCCAGGCTGAACAACCCCAACTCCTCCAGCCTGTCCTCATAGGGCAGTTGTTCCAGTTGCTTCATCTCTGGGCCACAAGAGTCTTAAAGATGTTTTGAAGAGCTCAACAAACCTCTGCATCACTGGGATGGCAACACCTGCAATTAGATGTTGGTTGTTACCTGAATTGCCTGTTTCTGTAACAAACCTAACAGCACTATTTTACCTTGACATATGTTCCATTACCAAGAGATTATCAGTCTCTTTGAAGAGCTTTAAGGAATCTGCCTAACTTCAGTTCATCAAAAAAATCACTTTTTTATGGTCTGGAAGGATGTCTTGGAGCTGGATTTATGGCAGAACAATGTGGATAAACTATAGTTTTATGAAAAACATAGCACTGAAGAATGCCAAGGAAAAGAAAAGCAATTTTGTTGTTAATATCACCATGAAAAGCTATCCTGAGCCTTATGGTTTGTGTTTGTATTACAGCCTTTTTTCTCCTTTTTAAAAAAGGAATTTCAGTATTTTTCCTGATAATATTCTGGCCAAGCAGATGCTCCAGTTTGCCCTGAGATTGTGGTGGGATAAATGTAACAGCCTTACCCACAGCACATAGAAGGGNATTTTTCCTGATAATATTCTGGCCAAGCAGATGCTCCAGTTTGCCCTGAGATTGTTTGCCCTTACCCACAGCACATAGAAGGGAAATACTTAAACTTTTCTCACTGTTTAAATTTTTTATGTGCAGTAGGTCCATTTTTCAGTGCTTTCCACATCCACCATCTAAATTCTAAGTGTCTAGCTCTAAAGAAATATCATGAGGTACATTCATATTATCTTGTCTTACTCTCTCTTCTCTTCCTCTGTGTGACTGGGATTTGTTTTAAGCCCCAAAACAGTTTTTCCCTGCTGTAATTCATGTTATGCTGACTGCAGAATTGTTTCCAGTGTTTCACAAGTAGCAGCTAAACACTGCTCAGCTCTGGAAATTATTCTTCTTTCAACGTGTCATTAATTCTGTAATTTTATGTGTGGAATAATTAAGTAGCATCTAGTTTATTACTCCTATTAGTCGACTGTTTAGGATGATTGTTGCAAGCAGAATTGGTTTAACCTTTTTATCTCTTTGTCTTCTTTTTTTTTTGCATAACAAAACAGATTCAAAGAGTAAGTATTTCTTTTCAGCTCTGTTTTGCATAGGAATGCTGACAACCTGCCAGTCTTAATTTTTAATAAGAAGAGGGAGACTTGTCATTCAATGAGAGTTGATTCCTCAGCTCCAGTTTGTTGTAGATAGGGAGGTAAAATGTTACTTAGGTGGCTGCTAGCTCAGGCTATTGCCTGTTTCTCACCAGAAAAAATAGATATTTCCATGTGTGTGGTTATTCATCAAGTGAATGAGTGTGTGTCAGGCTGGAGTGCACAGAGAAATGCCCTCCAAATGAGCAGGTATCAGTCACACTCAAAAGCAGAAGGAGTTAGATCACCACATCTGAGTAGCACTCCCCAAGGTAAACATTTGAGGAGACCACAGGCTCTGTTTTTAGATAGATAATAGATATTTCTTTCATAGTAAAAATCATTCTTTCAGAAAACTTGTCCTTTGAGACAGAAATTTCCCAGCCTGCTTTCTAATAAGATAGCAGCTGTAAGTATAAACCTCACCAGAGACCTTTTTTGTGTTTAAAATTTCAGTTTCTTGACACTTAAATGAAACCCTTGATCAAGAGCTTACTCTCTGCACTGTTAGTCCTGGCCAGCCAGAAGAGATAAAGCTCCTAATGAGAGCAGTGTCAAAGCTCACACACACTTTAGTTCCTGGAAATACCTTCTGTGGCAGTGATGTGCATGCTGCTGGGCAGAAGGGTTGTGTCTGGGGGGAGCTCTGGGATTCCAGCAAGAACATAAAACAGTGAGCTGAGAAAAAAAACCCAGGAAAATATTACCTCCTTATTACTTCCCTTTGAAGCTGACTTGTTTTGAAAATTGCAGGAAAAAAAGAATCATAGAATAGTTTGGGTTGGAAGGGACCTTAAGGATCATCAAGTTCCACCCCCCCTGCCATGGGCAGAGACACCTCCCACTACATCAGGCTGCTCAGTGCCTCATCCAGCCTGGTTTTGAACACCTCCAGAGAGGGGGCATCCACAACATCTCTGGGCAATCTGTTCCAGTGTTTCACTACCCTCAATGTAAAGAATTTCTTTTTTATATCTACCCTTCCAATTTACATCCAGTATTTCTAGTCTTCCCATCACATATCTTATTTAAAAGTCCTACCCCTGCCTTTCTGTAGCCCCCTTCAGGTACTGATAAGTTACTCTGAGGTCACACACGATCCTTTTCTTCACCAAACTGAACAACCCCAACTCCTTCAGCCTGTCTTCATAAGGCAGATGCTCCAGCCCTTTGATCATATTCATGGCCCTTCTCTCATATTCATGCACCAACAGCTCAATGTCCTTCTTATGTTGAGTACTCCAGAACTGGACACAATAACTCCAGGTGGGGTCTGACCAGAGCCCAATAGAGGGGCAAAATCGCCTCTCTAAGCATAGATAATGCATAGATAACTTTACATCTTGAGTTCTGTTAGTGTATAAAGTGTTTCTAATGGGTATTTCTCCTTCCCTCCATGGCTCACTGAAGGCGACAGGCTGAATGTGCAAAGACTGCCAGGATCCAGATGGCTTTACCAGCAGGGAAACCAGCCAGTGCTGCTGCCAATAACCTCTATGAAGAACTTGGTGACAGCACCATGTGAGTATTCCTTGTCATACATCACTAAAATTGATAGTGACCAAAGCTGTGATTTGCTTCCCAAGGGTATCACTTCATGCAATCCATGTCAAAAAGGCTTTTCTTCATGAAGGAAGGGGTCTTTCCCTGTGAGCTGCTTGGGGTTCTCAAACATCCAGAAAATAAATAGGATGACTCTGCAAGGAGAGAGAAACAGTTTAATCAGCTGTTGGGGATTTCTTGTAGCACACGGGGGAATCTCTAGCAGGTTTGAAGTTGGCAAAAAAGCCAAGTATAACCAGATGGTTTTTCTGGGGCCATTCACTAAACACATCCAATCGCTGCCCCTGAAGTCCCCATTTGCACAAAAAAGAAATACTCTGTTGAGCAAAGTGAGGAATATTTTGTTCTAATTTTCAAACTCTTTGGGTATTTCAGTGAAGGATAAAGGAACCATCAAAATGAGAGAAAACCCTGGCAGTTGAATGAATGTGCCTTCTACCTCTCTATATTGCAGAGATGCCTTTTCATGCTTTTGTAAATCTGCAGTTTATGGACTCCAGTAACAATTTAACTCACAGTGTGAAAATATTACAGCAGAGAGGAGCCAATTAACATGTGTATCATCCCAGGGAGGCTGTTGATGAGCTTGCCACGCTTACTCATCTGTGCTGATACTTTAAAGCCAAGTAAGGCTGGAGAGCATGGCATTGATAATCAGTTTGGAGGAAGGTAGAGAGTGCTTCTGCTGAGGATTCCCTGTTTTCCAGCAGATTTTGCTTTGCTCAGAAAGTTGAAATTTTCCAGATAACACAATAGAGTTTCTAAAACGTGAAGGAGGTGTAACAGAGCCCATCATTGCTGTGTTAACTCTTGGCCATCCCACTGCAGTCTCTGCATGAAATCATTCCTAAACTTCAGGTTTTCTATGAAAATAGAGGACACACACCTAAAGGGGGGGCTTGACCCTCCTCTCATACCTTTTACCTTTGTGAAGTGTTACTACTCAGGCAGGAAAAAGATATTTGAGAGTAGCATGTAGTCACTTTTTGGAATGTGAGCACTTGTGAAGCACCTGAGATCACAGCTGCACATGCTTCTATGTTCTGCTGTCCATGTAGGTGCCCTGGTGGAAAAAAACACCTTTTTTTCTTTCATTTAACTCAATTTCTACTGAAATTAATGACTTGCTTTACTGTTTTTAATGGCAGTGATACTAAGCTGATTATCTGTGGGAACTGGCTATTTCAACAGATCCCTCTTGTGTGTACCAATGAAACCTTAAGCAAAACCCAGAACAAAATTTTGATGGGGTTTTGCTTACAAAGATATTTTTTTTCTTTAGTACTGTGTATCTACAAACATGTAGTACTGATTTTGGGGTTTAGGTATGTGTTAATTTTGACTAAAAATAGGTTTTTATTGCACAAAACAAGGGTCCATATTTGGAATATTTTCTCTCAGATGTCTCTGCATAGAGCTAAGACATGCTCATATGGATCAAGCATAACCCAGTAAAATTCCTTACAGGATATTTCAGAGTCCTTGGGATTTAAAAGAAATAAGGTGCTTCTATGAAAATAATTCCAAATTACTTGGTATTTTCTGTCACATATGTGATTTCCAAGCACTGTTATGCTGCAGGAAATTATTACTTTGGAAATTATTAGTTGGGAAATACCTATTATTAATGTTTTTCATGAACATGTAGGCTGTTTTCTGTCTTTCATTGTCCTAAGAGAGTCATCTTTCACTTGTGGTGCTGCCTTGTGTCTTGTTGTCTTAATTTGGTGTTTACAGCAAATGAAACAGAACTAAGCTCTTTGAGTTTTAAACCTGCCTTGTCTCATAATTTTCATTTTTCTCTGTCTTTGGATACATAGGCATCAGTAAGTAAGCTCATTTCATTGTCTTAATGTTTGTAGCTAATAGAAGCACTAGTTAATTTTCCTTTCAGTGATTCCCATTAAACCCTGCAATCTGTAGCTCTTTTATTTTTTTTTTCTCCATTGATCAAGTGCAGGAAAGACATTTACTGGGAAGTTTCAATACTTCTGTGCTTCTTTATCCTTTCCTTGGAAGCAGAGCTGAGGTGTGATTGCTGAACTTGAATGGTGTTATTTCTAAAGCCAAACAGACCCTAAAACCTCAGAAAAAACAATGAGAACCACTGCTGAGGGCACACACAGGGCTTTACTTTTGCCTCCTGGACTTGAGATCTCACAACTGGGTCCAAGCAGAGTCTTTCCTGTCTGCTCTTTGTAATTTTTTTTTCTCCCAGTTTCACACTGGTTTGCTGATGTTTCTCCTTGATTAAAATACTTATATATATATAAATGGAAAAAGATTGCAGGTTAATCTCATCCCTGAGAGCCATCCTGTGAAGCAAGGAAGGAGCTGAGAAGCTTTTCAAATAATTCCTTCCGGTAGCACAAAGGTTATGTCATCCCACATGAACCTTCTACTGGAGGGTTTCCTTCAAGTTCACAATCACTTCTTTCTCTGGCTTCTAAATGGGTGCTTGGCCAACCTCAAAGTCGCAGTGCCTGGGGGGGGGTTTGGTTTATTATTAGTGTGAAGTAAATTGGTTTTCATACAGGCAGGCACTAGGTGTACTGGTTTTCAGAGAGCTGCAGTGCCTGGGGGGGGGTATTCACTGGTATAACCCTTGGTGGCTTTGTTGGGTGTTATTTGCAAAGGCAGAGTGATCCCTACAGTCCAGGGATTCTTCTCATCCATCCTTTCAAGTCCCTCTGACCATTTAGAAGCTCTAGTTCCTCTCTGGGGGTGATCTACTCAAAACAAGAAACAAAAGAAAGGTGTTTCAGTAATAAATACAGGCTTTTAAGGGCCTTTTTGAGGGACTTCTTAAGCTCTTTGCTGTGAGGGTGGTGAGACACTGGAAGAGGTTGCCCAGAGAGGTTGTGGATGCCCCCTCAATCCCTGGAGGTGTTTAAGGCCAGGCTGGATGAGGCACTGAGCAACCTGGTCTACTGGGAGATGTCTCTGCCCATGGCAGGGTGTTGGAACTAGATGATCTTGAAGGTCCCTTCCAACCCAAACCATTCTATCATTCTATGATTTTAACATATTAAATAACTTAAATTAGATTTTATATCTCTTAATGAATTCACATCCACTTCCAGTTTTGTTAGAGAATACTTAGCCACCAAAGGTTAAATCACCAGGGCAGTTTTAAGTAGGAAATCCAAAATGTAGAGAAGCAGACTGAATGGAGGTAGTGAAGCTGTAAGGGAACTGCACAGAATTCATTCTTTATACCCCTTTTCTACCCCTGTGCCCCCTTATGCCCCTCTCCTCATTGCCTGGTGGCACCTGCTACAGCAAAGCAGTTACAATCTGAGTGCTGCAGTAGAATGCACCAGGTGAAATTAAAACAAGATACATTGAACACTTCAGAGAGCTGCTAGAGATGTCCTTTTAAGAGTCTTTTTTTTCATAAGGGTTTTTTTTTTCATCTCTGTGCTTGACAACATGCCTGTTCAGTGACAATGAACATGGCAGCAATGGGAAATGCATTTTGATTCTGTCTCATTGCTGATGAGGGTTCACGTTTTAGCTCTGGCCAGTGTCTTCAATTTTCACAGGTAGGGAGGAAATAAATTTTTTTTCAGCCTCAGAGCATTATCAAAGAGGGCTCTAAGCAAGGTTTCCTAGCAATCAGTTGGAGGATACTGATTCTAAAATGCTCAGAAGTTTGTGGTCTTAAAAATAGTTGAGGCAGGCAGGTTAATGATGCACTCAGAAGTGCTAAACAAATGACAGAANAATTCAAACAAGATACATTGAACACTTCAGAGAGCTGCTAGAGATGTCCTTTTAAGAGTCTTTTTTTTCATAAGGGTTTTTTTTTTCATCTCTGTGCTTGACAACATGCCTGTTCAGTGACAATGAACATGGCAGCAATGGGAAATGCATTTTGATTCTGTCTCATTGCTGATGAGGGTTCACGTTTTAGCTCTGGCCAGTGTCTTCAATTTTCACAGGTAGGGAGGAAATGAATTTTTTTTCAGCCTCAGAGCATTATCAAAGAGGGCTCTAAGCAAGCTTTCCTAGCAATCAGTTGGAGGATACTGATTCTAAAATGCTCAGAAGTTTGTGGTCTTAAAAATAGTTGAGGCAGGCAGGTTAATGATGCACTCAGAAGTGCTAAACAAATGACAGAAAATGCTGAGGTGTAGAAATCCAGTGTAATCCAATGTATTTTTGCACCTTCTAAGTAGCTGAAAACTTGTTTCTATTTCTCTTCCTCATCAAATCCTTCTCCCTTAAAGAAGATGTAAATGTCTTACCCAGTAGTCTAGTAGATGTGGGTTTTAATGGCTTGCTAGAATGAATTTCATGGCTCTGTTTCATATCATGAGTTCTTTTTTTTTGATTTTTTTTTTCTCTTTCATAAGTATCTGTGCCCATGCATGTTTCCTCACATGTGATTATCTTCTTTTCTTTCAAGTCTTTTTCTTCTCTACCATTTCCAACAAAGCAGGGGAAAAAAGTCAGTCTTAGAAGAAGGAGACCGTCAGAGAGTTATAAGCAGCTTTGCTTCCCGTGCTATTGAGGCTCACAAGCAATCTAATATCAATGGATCGTTGAACAATAATCTCCCCAAATCTTCAAGTAACATTACCTTTTTGTCTGATGAGAACCCTTTAACTACTCAGAACCCTTTATATATGGAAGGGCTCACTCAGAGTCCTGCTGCTGCTGAGTTTCTACGGAAAAGAAACGGCCCTCTAGATACTCTTTCTCCTGCAGGACTCATCTTGAGAGATGCTTCTTTGGGGGGCAGCCACAGAGCATGGACGGTACCAACTCATGTTCCTAGGAGACAAGGGTCTCTGAGCAGGCCAGTTGTCATGGATCCTGTTCAGTGGCAGCAGGAAAGACTCCAAGGAGAGAATGAAGGAGCAGAAGATCAGCCTAGCAATGATGACATTAGCAGCCCACTCTTTCACAAGCTCAGTGGCCCCAAGTTAAGTGTCAAGGAGAAAGCCAGACAGTTTGAGCAGCAGGCTTTGCAGGAAATGAAGCAAGTGAGATCTCCTGATGTGAAATCCACCCGCTCACCAACACACAGCATCTCTGTCCAGGAAGGAGAGAACGTGCTCCAGCAGTCTCCTAAAAGTGTGATTGCTTCTCCTCGCCTTCGTTCTTCTCTGTCCTCTCCAACACCTTGTGCTGATGTAGTTGAAGTGGAGGCCTCTGCTGTCCCCTCTGTAATCATCACTCACCACGAAGAACTTTCTCCTCCACCAACTCGCAAACCAACTCCTCCATCTTTGAGGATAAAGAAACCACTTTGCCAAAGTTTTCTAGCTCCTCAGACCAAAGAAGTTAAAGAAACCATTCCAGAGCCGCCTAAAATTCCCCCACCTCCACCTCCCCCTCTTCTGCCCCCTCCACCACCACCTCCACTTCCATTCCCTCCTCTGTTGCCACCACATCCCCCTCCTCTGCCCACAGTCCCTTCTTCTTCATCTCCTCTTACCACAAAGCACCTCTCTCCTGCCAAGCATTCCAAATCCCCTGCCAGTGAGCCAGCTGCCCAGCCACCAGAGCCTCCTCCTCCTCCCCGTAGGGAGCTGAAAGGGATTCTTAAAAACATTCAGAATTTAGCAGCAATCGAGAGGTCTGTGGCCAACATGTACAGCCAAATAGACAAAAACCATGCTCTGCCCAAGCATGTTGCTAAGCTCAAAGCTGTGGCCACCCCAGAGCTGCCAACCCCAGAACCTGTGGCTGAGCCCAACCAGCAGAATGGCAGCTTGAGCTGTGTCGTGGAGGAGCTTGAGAAACGTTTTCCCTCTCAGTCCACAGCACTGTAATGTTTACAGTTGGGTGTTTTCTGCATGGCAACTTGTTGAGTGAGATGACTCTAATGCAGCACATGGTATCTGCCTCAAACTCCAGAAATTCAGACTTTTTCTCTGCTGTGTATCACAACTTACTCAACCCTAATCCCAAATTGAGAGACGTTGTCTTTCCTCTCCCCTGGGAAACTTCTAATGTGTAATAATCCTGCAAGCTGTTTTCTCAGAGCTACATCTTACTGTTCTATGATGCTGTTTCTTAGTCTTTTTACCAAAAATTCTTGGGGGAAAGTGTTTTTACCTGAGGATCACTCATAAATGGCAAAGGGCTTGATGCTGCTTGACATTAAGCAGCCTTCTAGGTGACACCAGAGTGATATTTCTCCAGCTCTTCACTGGAATCTCTTGCTTTGCTGCTGAAATTGTACCACCTGGGAGGAATCTTCCTGTGGGATATCATGTGTCAAAGAAAGCAAGTCCTGGTAGGGAGAAGGCTCAGACACAGAGAGCCTGTGTTGGGTGGGAGGTGACACAGCACCCTGCCACGCTTGCTTTCAGCTCCTCGAGTCAGAAGAAGGGGTTTGTCTCCATTTATCCATAAACCTGTCTGTCTTCCTTCATATTCCCTGTCTTCTGCCTTCCATTGCATTTTTTTTTACATTGTAACTGCATGTGAAAAAGTTTTTCTTTTGTAAATTTTCTTTCATGTACAAATCATTTGTTTGGGTTTTGCATGTGCATGTTTGTTGGTGTCTCTCTCCATCTTCCCTGCTACTTTGCCAGCAGCTGAAACATCTTGCTTATCTTGGATTTTAATAAAGTCACTCTGATTGGTGTCACCAAAAGAGGATTTTTTTTTCCAAGTACTTGTAAAAAAAATCTGTGGAAAATGGATTTACTTTCTGGCTTTTTTGCTTGCAGTCATCTAAATGTGACCTTTACTTTAAATATGTCAATTATAGCAAATTAGCTCTTTGAGAAAAATGGTAAGTAAAAGCTGTTTCAGCATTTAAGAGGATGTTATTTCCATTCAGCTTACAAGTTCTCTTGTCATTTTCTGCCCAAAACTGAAATGTTTAACATGAGAAACTAAAAAAATATAGTTTTGTAGGCAGATACTACCTAATGAAGAAAAACTAAACCCCCAGTTGAGCATCAAATGTTGTAAACCTGAGCAAAAAGGGAATCAATTATTTAGCAGACTGTCTGGAGATACTCAGCATTTCCACAGTGCTTGGCTTTTTTTTTCTCTTTTTTCTTTTGTTTTCTCT
>VZTY01005469.1:65864-83597 GCA_013400935.1 Turnix velox
ATATGGATTTTGGCCTCGTGTCCTGTAGGAAACCACAAGTACAAGGTGCTGAAAAATCCCCCCTAAAGCTAGGGAATGCAAGTGGACCTTTAGAGGAGTTTGTGGTGTCCTGGAGAGGATATTAGGAATGTTTATTGTTAATGTCACTTGGATGATACCTGAAAAAAAACCCTCTTAGTGAAATAGCAAAAGGGGATGTTTTAGATGATACCTGAAATCAAAACCCTCTTAGTAAAATATCAAAGGGGATGTTTTGGATGATAACTGAAAACAAAACCCTCTTAGCAAAATACCCAAATAAGATGTTTTTTTCTATGCACATGACTAAAGGCGTGTTGAATATAGATGTATCTGATGCAGAATAATATTTTCTAGGACATTGGAAAAGTATCAAGACCCATAACAAGCCTATTAATAGAAGTATCTCATTCTGAATCATATTTTCTTTATTAAAATAATAATTTCCTTCCCAAGTGCTGTAAAATTTACATGTAATTCATGAGAACTCATCAGAAAGATGGTGTTGGAATAAGAAAAGGGGTTTTTATTGCAGAATAAATAGGACTGTGTGTATATAGTGCCCAAGAGATCCACCCTATCTGGCAGGATTTGTATAAAAAAGGAGCAACCAAGTGGTTGGACAAGCTGGAGGTGGATTAATGAGGCAGAGTAGCAGTGGGTTTACTGTCACAGATGTCTGTAGTGCATGGAGCATTCATACAAATCTGGGGGTGAAATGTTTCCTGCAGACCTTGACATCAGTCTTTCAGGTTGAGCTACTTCCACTAAAGTGGCTCATTAATGGTGCATCTTTTGCATCAGTGAATTCCCTCAGGAGATGTCTCAATTTCCCCTCATCCTTGTTGGCTTGTGTTCAGCAATATCCTTCTAAGTCCTCAGCATCTGCCCCTTTATGTAATTAGGGAGAAATTAATCTCTGTGTATCCCTTTTCAAAGATGAACATGAGGGCTGCTGCTTGCATTATTGTTAACAAAGCACCTAGATTTATCTGCTCTGCAAGGAGCCTGGAGGTAGACTTCAGTGTGTAAAGAACAAGCTGTCTGAGCTACCATCAGATATTGGAATGCAAATGCTTCTCTTCTTTTATTTTTTTTCTTTGAAGACAGCAAATATTACATGTTTTCCACTATGTAAATGGCCTTAGTTAACATTAATCAAAATTGCTTATCAGCTGCAAACCACAGCACTAGATGTGCATCTCCAGGGCAGCCCAAACCCAAATGGGTGACAGGATTCTAAGCACCTCCCTTCTGAGGACAGGCTGAAGGAGGTGGGGTTGTTCAGCCTGGAGGAGAGAAGACTCAGGGGGGACCTCAGAGGAGCTTCTCAATACCTGAAGGAGCTAGAGGCTAGAGTAGGACTTTTTAATAGGATCCAGGATGGTAGGACTAGGAGTAATGGATGCAAAGTGGAAGAGGGGAGATTTAGGCTGGATCTAACAAAGAAACTCTTTGCTGTGAGGGTGGTGAGACACTGGAAGAGGTTGCCCAGAGAGGCTGTGGATGCCCCCTCAGTCCCTGGAGGTGTTTAAGGCCAGGCTGGATGAGGCACTGAGCAACTTGGTCTACTGGGAGGTGTCCCTGCCATCTAGTTGGAACTAGATGACCTTGAAGGTCTCATCCAACCCAAGTCATTCTATGATTCCATCTCATGAAACCTTGTTCCACTGGTTCTTGGCTTTGATAAAGCTGAACTCTAACCCATGTTCTCATCCTGTGATACAAGGGTTGGTCTTAGAAACCACCATCCTTCATTCTAGAGGAGCATGACAGCAGTGCAAATGTGCAACCCAAACACATTCAAGTCTTTTTCCTGCAGATACCTGAACTTTGAGGGTTTCTTGCAAGGCTGTTAAAAAGCTTATTCAGTCAAATCCACACAGAAGTGGATCTGAAGACCTCAAAAGTCTGGTGTCCCAATAAGCTATACCATCATTTCCTATTTCAAGCATTGTTTGTTTCCAGTACTATGTGCTGTCACGAAGATAAAAACTGGAGCCCATATTATAGACTTGGGTTTGCTTTTGTATGAACAGCAGATAAAAAAGAGGGTCAGGGAATGGGCCAGAAGGCAGCAGTGAGATTGTCTCACAAGCAGCTACTTTTGCCCTTGAGGCTGAAAATATATAATCCTTAGAATACTTCAAACTGTATGTATAAAAATCTGAATTTCCATCAGATTCTATTGATAGCTTTCTGTGCAATGGTTCTCTGTTCCTTTCCATCCAGCAGTCAGCTGTGTTAATCTCATAAATCAGATCTGCTGGAGCAATTTGGCATGTTCATACAATATAGAAATTACATTACAGTGACAACTTCTTGCCAAAGATTGGCACTTTAAATAGGTCCATTTTCCAATTTTTATATCATTTTAATTTAAATCATTATTCTGCTGAGAGGACTTTTGCTCATACACCACCTTCAACTACAAGCTAGAGGAATAAATCTATTAAGACTTAACTTTTTCTGGGATAACTTTTTAAATTCTGAACTCATTATGTAGGAGCTAGAAACAGGCTGTGACCTCCCATAAACCAGTTTTCTAGGAGAAAAGACAAAAATAGCAGCTTAATTTCAGTCATCACTGAGGATGGCAAGATCTATTCTTTCCAACATGAAGTTTCAAGGTGTTGTGGGATTAATTAAAAAGCATTTTGAGGCTATTAGCTGCTGAAGGGCTTATTGCTTGTATTGAGACATAGGGTTGTGCTTCCAGTGATGTTTGCTGGGTTATTAGTGTTGATTTTGGCCCTTTACACCCCTTACCTCAGATTCACTATCTTACCCACAGCTGCAAGACTGGGTTTACTGGTGTAGGATCCCCTCTGATGGTCTGCAGTTTGTTTCCTTGCTCACAACCTCCAGACTTGCCTTTCCAGGCAGGGCAGACACAGGGAGCCTGTCTGCTTCTTGGCAGAGCTGCTGACCACTGCTTTCTGCTTTCTTTGGGGTTTTTTTAACTAATTCTCCTACTTCAGCCTCTGTGGTTTTTAATCAGTCCTGAGTGAATTCCTGTGGACCTGCTTGGGTAAGCTTCTGCTCAATGTTTAGAATGTTTCTGCCAGAGCTTGGAGCTGGCTTTTTTCTTATTTTTCAGTTCAGGCTTCTGTATAATTAAGCAAAATTTAGTTGAAGTTGTCTGTATAATTCTGCTTAAATTCATTTTTCTGTGGAATACAACATTGCTATGGGAGATACACAAAGATATGTTACAGAAACCCAACTTTGCTGATAGAAGTTCATTTCTAAACCTAATCTATTCTGTTCTAAACCTAATCTATTCTAAACCTAATCTATTCCCTTCAATCTATTTCCTTCTTTTAATTGGAAGAACATCAGCCATTAATAAAAACACAACCCAGGAAGAAGTTTGCACTAGTAAGGTAGAAAGCTGTGAAGTTTGGCAAAAGATTTTCCACCCTGATGTCTTACCACCAGCAGTGGCCAGAAGTGGGGTTTTGAGGAAGAACATGGAGGAGATGCTGTTCTGCTGCTTTCTGTGGTGTGCAGGGATAGTTTGTCAACATTTGTTCTGACATTCCTTGGACTGAGGGATGTACAGACACACAGAAACTCTGGGAGGCAGTTGATGGAGGTCAGGGCTGGCTCCAGGGTGCCTTGGGATGAGTTCCTTCTCCTGCCCATGTGCTACACAGCTGGACCTTCTCCTTCTGCAGGAGTTGGCACCCAGAACTGATGCATCCTGAGTGCCCTGGGTTTGCTCCACACATATAGGCTGTCTGTGCAGCACATGGGAAGCAGATGTTGGATGGCTGGTCAATCCTGTTGGGACAACTTGCACTTGCAGCCAACCAGATCCTGAGTTGCATCAAGAGAAGTGTGACCAGCAGGTCAAGAGAGATGATTTTGCCCCTCTACTTGGCTCTGGTGAGGCTTCTCCTGGAGTGTTGAGTACATTTCTGGAGTCCTCAACATAAGAAGGACATTGAGGTGTTGGAGCAGGTCCAGAGGAGGCCACAAAGATGATCAAAGGGCTGGAGCAACTGTCTTATGAATACAGGCTGAAGAAGTTGGGGTTGTTCAGCATGGAGAAGGGAAGGTTCATAGGAGACCTCATTGTAGCTTCTCAATACCTGAAGGGGGTCTACAGGAAGGCAGGGGTAGGAGTTTTTAATAAGATATGTGATGGGTAAACTAGGAAGAATGGATGTAAATTGGAAGGGGATAGATTTAGGCTAGACATAAAGAATTCCTTTGCTCTGAGGAGCATCTCCCTCCTGAGGACAGGCTGAAGGAGTTGGGGTTGTTCAGCCTGGAGAAGAGAAGGCTCAGGGGAGACCTCAGAATTGCTTCTCAACANAACCCAAACCATTCTATGATTCAATGAACTCTGCACCATGGTGCTCTGGGGTCATTTGCTGATCATCTCTGTCATCTGAAGCTGTGCGTGGTGTGTCCTGGTGAATCTGGATAATGCAGCAATATGCTTAGAGATAAAGAATTCATAAATAGCCACCACAGCTACATTTCTGGTGCATCTCAAAATTTTGGGGTTAATCTTTCCCAAAATCACACTTGTTTCTCCCAAACCTGTTATTGGTATCCCTTTCTACCTTCACCAGAAATCCTGTTGCTAATATATAGGACAGGAATCAGACAACAGAAGAGGGTGATGTGCATTGATATCAGAGGGTTTTTTTAAAAATCATAGAATAGTTTGGGTTGGAAGGGACCTGTTCCAGTGTTTTACCACTCTCACTGTAAAGAATTTCTTTCTTATGTCAATCATGGTAGTTGAGTCTTGCCTGGAGTCAAGAATTTGGCCATGGATTTTGATTCTTCCAGTGCTGACTTTCCATTCTGCTGGCAGCGAAGAGGAATGACTAAAATAATTGAATCCACTGTTAGGAGTAAGTTCATCTCCTTTCTTTGCTGCAATTTCTCTTTGTTTTGGGTAATTCCCCTGCTGTTAAGAAAAAATCAGCCCTGATGTGCCTGATTCACAGGGGTTCCATGAGGCTCACGGATATCTCTGAGGTACTCCCAGCTGCTGAAGTGCTTTTGATTGACAATAGCCCTTCCATGTAATTCTTCTGTCTTTCCTTTTGTATTGCTTTCAATTACAGTCATTTCAACATAGCTGTCTACAATCACAAACTATGGAAATTGAATGCAGAAAGACATAATATTTCAAGGAAGATTAAGTATAGCAGTGTCATCTCTTTTTTTTTTTTTCAACTAGAGAAAGGATATAGACTCTTTGAGACCAGCTCTGTATTCTCAGTTTAACTGGCAGACAGGAAATGGTTTTTTTTTTCCTTTCTTTAGGTCCTAAAGGATGTTTCTTTGTTACAAAGCCAAATCTCCATTTCCTCTATTTCTTGTAACCCACAGCAAACCTGGTGAACATAGAGTAGACTTGGCACCAACTGCATGAACTTGTAGCCCGTGTCTTTTACAAACTGATTTCATTTGAACTCTGGAAGTCTGCCTTTGTTATCTGCTGGATAACTTGGTAGGCAACTAATTGGTTTTCTTGTGGCCAGATGCTGGAGCCTACCCTGTTATTAATGAGATTTCACATGCACAAACAGCCCCAAAGAGGTTCACAGCAACATGTCTGTGTGTGGAAGCCCCTCATGCAGCTGTTGTAGGCTGGAAAATATTAGCAAGGGTCTCAATTTGCAAAAATGTCTCTTTTTTTCCTCAAGATCCATGCATACACATGGCTATAAGGCATCTTGCATACACAGAGGTACCCAAGCCAGCTTTGGTATCAAAAATAATAGCTATACACAGCCACAAACCTGCTTTTAAGAGAGCTAATTGTAGCTTGGGTGGCAGAAGATGCTGTCCAAGTGGCTGTGCAGCCAACAAATAGACTCAGGTCTTGTTAAGTAGCAGGATGAAAAAGTCAAGAGCTTTTTGAAACTAATCAGGCTTGTCATGATCCAAAAAGCTGTCATCACAGCCAAGTGGCTTAGGCTGGGTGTTGTGGAAGTGTGACACCATGATTTGGAGCAGGTAGCGTGGAGCTGAGAGGGCTGGAGAAGTGCTGCAAAGATAACCACAAGCATCATCTTAAACAGTGTAAAACATGGCAGAAAAGTGCTCTGGAGGTCAGGCTTGTGGCACATCATTGTCAGCTGAAGGGTTGGAGGAGAAGAAGCATGGAGTGGCTGAAGCTGACCTCATGGAGGTAAGGTTCTAAGCACAAACTTGTGTCTCTATTTTTCTGATCTTTCTTGCTAGAATCTGCTGCAAAGTAGCCTGAGTCAGTATCTCCAACATTATCTCTTCACTTCTTTATGCTCTCAAGGGATGTTTTTTTCTTAATTTACTCTTTAAAGCATTGCTGCCTAATGAGTTGCTGTGATTTTGAACTCAAATGTAAAGTTTCTCAGACAGAGAAACTCTCTGCAGAGCTGCTGAGATTGTTTTAATTTACAGTAAAATGAGAGTTAAAGTTTAGCCTCTTCTTTTGTTTGGTTTGGTGCCCAACCCTCTGCATTGCTTGTGCAGTGGTTTGTCTGGCCATGTAGCTGTGGACACCAGAGACAAGGAGAGCTTCAGGTCTTTGACCATCACCCAACTAGTAATACTAGTGTTTAAGGTGTCCCTGCTTATGGCAGGGGGGTTGGAACTCGATGATCTTTAAGGTCCCTTCCAACCCAGACTATTCTATGATTCTATGATTAAGTTGTTTTTTGCAATCTTATTGTCACAGCACAGAGCAAATGTCACCTATTTACAAAGTAACCCTTCCAACATGGTGATGTCTGGCTTTGCCACAGGATAATTTTAAAAAGGGATCCACTTAAAATGTAGTCCACTTTCTTAATTCTCTCCTAATTAGTTTTCTAGACATTATGTAGGTTAGTGGTCCCTCGAGGTAGAGATGACCTGCTGCAAAAAGTGTAAGTGGAACTCCCAAGGTTTGTTGACAGATCTCAAAAACTTGGGTTTTCTTTCCTTCTCATTCCTTTGAATTAAACATTTGGTCCAAAGCAGCCTTGTGAAATATAACATAAATGCAACCAGGTTAGATTTCTGAAGCTGTGAACAAGATAAAACCAGGTCCCAGGAATCAGCTGGGATTTATATGCTGGTTCTGTCATCTCCTTGGCATCTTCTGAATAGAAATTCTGCTCTGCTTCCAACCAGCATGGCAAAAGCTAAAGGAAAGTTCATTCCATGTGAGGTTGAGGACAATGTAAGGCGTGTGAATTTGTAATATGAGGGGGGCTTTTCCTGACCCTGGGCTCAGTTGCTGGTGATTTGGGAAGCACTGCTGTGGTCACCACAGGGTTTGGTGACAACAGTTTACTGAAGAGTGTGGAGAGAAACTGCAAAGCTCTCTTAGGTGCAGAACCAAGAGCTCAGACAATGAGAGGACAGCTAAAGCATCCCTTTGCCTCACTTGAGTTTTACTTATTATAAAAAGACCTATTAAATGAAGAAACTTGTCATTGGAAAGAGACAGTTTGGTTGCTGGAAATACATGCAATGGACCTCAGTGCTTCTTGCATCCAACCAAGGTACATTTCTAAACTTGTAGAAGAAGAAGAGGAAATCAGTCCTCATTCAAGCAGTGTTTGGACAATCCTTGGCATGGACCAGAAAGAGCAGAGGTAAATTGGAAGGGGGTAGATTTAGACTTGACATAAGAAAGAAATTCTTTCCAGTGAGGGTGGTGAAGCACTGGAACAGGTTGCCCAGAGAGGTTGTGGACCTCTCTGGAGGTGTTCAAGACCAGGCTGGACATGGCACTGAGTAGCCTGATCTATAGCAGGGGGATTGGAACTAGATGATCTTTAAGGTCCCTTCCAACCCAAACTATTCTAAGATTCTATGCAGGAGAGCTGATAGAGCTGTCAGGAGTGTGACCAAAGCATGTGTGTGTTTGTACAGCTTGTGTTTATCACAAAGGCAGAACTTTCCTTCTCTGCAGTAATACCCCAGTAGGTGTATGGAGGTTCTCTGTTTCCTCTTCATTGCACTGCTTTGTGGGTAGAAGCCAGACATTGAGCTAGAGGGACCTCACTAGGGTCCAGCACAGCCATCCTCCTGTGTGACACAGGGAGAGGAGCTCAGAGAAAAGCAATGTGTTTGCTGTGTGCTCAACCCACATATTGATGGGAAGAAAAAAAAATCTTTGAGGTTTTACTATGCAGACTGGTGGTTTGCTTTCCAGGGAGAACCAAAGTGGGTAAGATGCAAGTAAGAGTTACCAATGGCAACAGTCATCTATACTGGTGATGAAGCAGCTCTTTTCCTGGTCCAGGAGACCCACTGATCTCCAATCTGATATTTCCCCCTGCCCATTTTTCAGAGGAGAACTGTAGGTTTCAATAGCTACATCATATCCTGTGGTTGAAGCAGGATTCAGAGGTGTGTAGGTTAATCCTTCCCAGCTGCCAGAGTAAAAGCTCTGTGGTTTGATGATCCAGCTTAGTAGAAATCACCACTTTGATGCTTGGTGATACATCATAGTGAGACATCAGCCTCTGAGAGGGGTCTCTTTGGCTCTTATGGTGCAGTGATGAGGCCAAAAATGCTTGCTGCTCTGAATAAGGAGCATTATTGAGGTGGACTGACCTCCTGCTGGGTTCTACCAACCCTGGCAATCTATAACACATCTTTCAACTGTCCTTGTTTAAACTGCAGGCCATTTTTCTTTGTTTCTGTACCAGACTTTCATATAAACTTAGCAAAAATACCCTGCACTGCTACTTCAGAGATGTTAATGTGTGCCATGGCTTGCTCCTTGTTTTTTGGCAAGAAAACCATGGTGCATCATGTGCTTGAAGGTTCATTTTGGAGGCTTGGTGGAGTGGTGAAAGATTCATTTGTTCTTTTTGAAGTAGTTTTTACATTTCTGCCCCATTTGCCATTCTCCTGTGCTGAAATAGTCATATTTCCAAAGAGACACTGTGGAGCCTGGTTTGCCCAGCAAATTTTAATGAGACATTCCAAATGTTTCAAGTCTAAATATTAATATTTCTAGGAAAATAAAAGCTTAATTCACTTCTGCTATGTGGAATCAGAGGTCCTGCAGCTTCTCAGATAAGATTTGTACCTTTTTTTTCTGGTTGGGAGCTAATTCAGGCTTAGCTGCATCCATCACTAAGGCTGTCCATGGTCTCTTTGTTGCTGCTGATGTCTAAAGATGTGCATGAAAATCCCACACAACAATTTATTGCTGTCATCTGAGCACAAGGCAAAGTGTGGGAGAGAGAAGAAAAATAGAAGTAGTCTGGGAAGAGAAAATGAAGGTGTTTGTGGAGGTGATGAATGCTGTTGCTGTAACATGCAAACAGCAAAACAAGTGGTTTGGCAGCTGCTGCAAAGCTCAGGGGGGACCTCAGAGTAACTTCTCAGTACCTGAGGGGGTCCTACAGAAAGGCAGGGGAAGGACTTTTTAACTTTTTTGGAGCACACTCCTGTGTTTCCCCAGCCTTTAGCTCTGTGCTCATGTTGGTCAGAGCTGTTTTGTTTCTCTTGGTGCTATAAAAAGTGGCATTGCATGACTGCTTGGGCTGTTGAGCCCATGAAACCACAAAATCCACAGGAATACTTGAAAGGAAACAATTAATTAATCCTAATATGAAATGAAAAAGGTGTGTCCTTATTGGCAGCAAAGAACTTGTTGTCTTCAATCTATTAATCATAGAATCATAGANAACTATTCTATGATTCTACCTCTCTGACTGATAGCACCTCCTGTTTCATTTTTTGGAGCACACTCCTGTGGTTCCCCAGCCTTTAGCTCTGTGCTCATGTTGGTCAGAGCTGTTTTGTTTCTCTTGGTGCTATAAAAAGTGGCATTGCATGACTGCTTGGGCTGTTGAGCCCATGAAACCACAAAATCCACAGGAATACTTGAAAGGAAACAATTAATTAATCCTAATATGAAATGAAAAAGGNAGACAAAGGGTTTTTTGCTATTCTATGGTAGAGAATAGGAGCCATTCTGGATTTTGTACCTTGAAAAGCCTCATGGCTCCTTTTTATTTGAAGTTTCTGGGGAACAGGTTGCCCAGAGAGGTTGTGGATGCCCCTTCTCTGGGGGGACAGGTTGGACAAGGCACTGAGAAACCTGGTCTAGTGGGAGGTGTCCCTGTCTATAGCAGGGGGGTTGGAACTAGATGATTTTTAAGGTCCCTTCCAACCCAAAATATTCTGTGATTCTTCCAGTACCTGCTTCTCACATCACATGTTGTATTTCAGTGACTGTCATACTCTGTCTGCAAAGCAAAAGAGTTTGGGCTGCCTGGCTTCCCACTTAGATGTTTGCTTTTCTCTTTAAGTTTTCAAAATACTGGAAAATAATGGAAAAATACTCATTTTTTCAGAGGTGCAGTAAGTTCTTTTTGAAAGGGTTATTTCCTCTTGCAATGACTTGAAAATACTTGTCTTTGTTGCCTGAGATGTGTGTTCTTTCTCTTGCTTTTTCCTGAGTGAGGAAGTATTTCTGAAACCACTGCTTTATTCTGTCCTTCCCTGTTGTCATGTCAATAGAGATAGTCTGCATTAATGTCACCAAGTCTCACTGAGAGGATAATTATTACGTTGAGTCTATTATCCCAACAGTAAATACCAGTCAGACTCTGGCAGAGGTGTATTTCTTCCCAAATATGTAATGAGGTAAAAGTTAAAACTCTCAGTGATTCAGAGCAAACCCTTCCCTGTGGCAGGTGTGATTGAAAGGAAGGTTGTGTGATTGGAACACAAGCAGCTTGGGAAAACACCTTCTGAAATCATCCCTCAAAGGCTCCTTCCTTGCTGCATGTTCTCAGCAGCTTTCTTGGAAAGAAGGAAATGAAGGAGGGGCATGAAGATAATCAAGGGGCTGGAGCAACTCCCTTATGAAGACAGGCTGAAGGAGTTGGGGTTGTTCAGCTTGGAGAAGAGGCTCAGAGGGGACCTCAGAGTAACTTATCAGTACCTGAGGGGGTCCTACAGAAAGGCAGGGGAAGGACTTTTTAATAAGATATGTGATGGGAGGACCAGAAACAATGGATGTAAATTGGAAGGGGGTAGATACAGGCTTGACATAAGAAAGAAATTCTTTCCAGTGAGGGTGGTGAAGCACTGGAACAGGTTGCTCAGAGAGGTTGTGGACCTCTCTGGAGGTGTTCAAGACCAGGCTGGACAAGGCACTGAGCAGCCTGATCTAGTGGGAGGTGTCCCTGCCCATGACAGGGGAGTTGGAACTCGATGATCTTTAAGGTCCCTTCCAACCCAAACTATTCTATGATTCTATGAAATAATGGATGTAATTTGGAAAGGGGTAGATACAGGCTTGACATAAGAAAGAATTTCTTTCCTGTGAGGGTGGTGAAACACTGGAAGAGGTTGCCCAGAGAGGTTGTGGATGCCCCCTCAATTCCTGGAGGGGTTTAAGGCCAGGCTGGATGAGGCATTGAGCAACTTGGTCTACTGGGAGGTGTCCCTGCCCCTGCAGGGGGGTTGGAACTAGATGATCTTTAAGGTCCCTTCCAACCCAAACTATTCTATGATCATTAATTCCATTGGATCATTAGGGTGGCCATCTTCATCCTCTTACCCCCACTCCTTCCTGGCAAGCCTGACTTTTGCTGTATTTCAGAGCTAGCTAGGCTTGGAATTCTTTGCAAAGAGAGAATCATCATTTTGGATAGTAGGCTAAGAGTTGGCTTTAGCAAAGAGAGAGAGGGAGTTAGGGTGTGGAATTTATCTGCAGCTGAAGAGATGAGCTGTCTGTTCTGAGGGTAGGCTGGGATGCTAATCCTTCTCTCTTGCTTGTACAAGCCTATGCTGAGATGCCTTTGGGCTGGCTTAAAAGGAGGACTGATTCACTGAAAACATCCGCTCCTATGTTCTCACTTTCAAAGCAACCCTACCTACCAGGAATAGGGACTGCCATGCTGTCCAAGACCACTGCTTGCTTTTCCTCCCAGCTCTGTCCTTCATCCTTTACACATTGAGGAGGAAGAGGACTCTTCTCTTGTTTCTCTGACCCATCCCTTCATGCTGGGGGGACTGGAGTGGAGTATTTGGGTATTTGCAGAAGGAATAGGGAGGGGATTAATTGAGGGCTGCTGATAGCATCCCTCAAAGAAAAAGAGGATGAGACCAAATAATTCAAAGGGGATTTCCCTCTTACCTTGTACTTCTAGTCTCAGTGCCCTCTCCTCACCTGCTTTGCACCCTCCAGGATGCATTTAGTAAACCAAATTTTCCCCCTGGGGCTGAGACACTTTGAGCACTGGGGTGTCCCTTGTGTGTCCAGGAAGCTGTCCCACATAATAGCCTCTGTTTGGGGTGTGATTCTACATGAATGTGGGTATTTCCCTGTCTTCTGGGAAATTTTAAACAGTGGCACTATAGGATTACAGAAGAACAATTGCTAGGAGGGATGTCTACCAGTCAGTATGTCTAGCCCCTTGCCCAAAGTCAAGAATTAATCCAGCTAAGCCTTTCAAGTGAGATTATGACATCATCTCAGTGACAGGACTCTTCCTGGACACTCTTCCTGTATTTACCTCTCAATTAAAAACCTCTTTTTACCCTTTCTGTTACTTCTCACTGTTGATCCATCTTGGTGTGCTCTAGAAAAACTGTCTTCATGATGCCCTTCAGCAACCACAGCTTCAGTGATATTATTTTTCTGACAAATCATAGCTGATTTTAAGCCAAATGCATGCTATTACAAAAGGAATATAATCTTTGATTTAAAAATACATTTTAAGATGATCCCTTTTGGATTAGGGAATCTACTTACAAATGACCCATGTCTGTGAAACTGTTGTTTATTTTGTGACTTTTGTGTGCATGTAGTCATTTTTATATTTTTTTTTTTTTAATGTTGAGGAAAGGAGGTTGTCAAAGAGTCACTTAAGGCTGTGAAGTAGCAGAAATCTGTAAAGTTGAGCTTGGACAGGTTTGTTGAGTGGGAAGAAGTGCAGTGGGACAGTGGCACATCTGGGAGGGGAGTAGAAGGTGGCAAGGCTGATCTATCTGATAACAAATTGAGAACTGCTTAGAAAGCAGAGGCAAATACTGGAAAATGCTGGGCAAGACTCACAAAATAATGAGCAACTTGAGCAAGGTTGTGAGGGAAAATAAAATGTGCTGTAGAATTGCTGCTATTCAAATAATGTGCTGTGAACTATGCAAAAAGGCTGTGCTTCTCTATACCCCTCTTCTATACCTAGAGGAGTAAATATTCTCTGCATGATGAATGGAAGAGGAGGAAGCAGAAAGTGGGAAGTATGAATGGGAGTGTTTGTTGTGTCATGTCTTGGGATTAGCATTCTTTGGGTTATTCAGCAGGGAGCAATTACATCTCTGTTTCCTTTAATCCAGTAGATGCCTCGGAGCAGGTGAGGTGTCACAACCACAAGGGATGACTGAGGGAGGTTAAAATCTGTTAATATGAAAGGAATCTAATGGTTCTACACTAAGCCTATGGGAATAACTGTAGAGAGGATGTTTGCCTCTCGAATTCTCAAATTTCTATCCCAGTGTTGCCCCTTCCCAGGACAGGAAGGAGTTGGGGTTGTTCAACCTGGAGAAGAGAAGGCTCAAGGGGACCTCAGAGTGACTTAGCAACACCTGAAGGAGGCTGCAGAAAGGCTGGGGTAGGACTTTTTAATAAGGTCCAGGATGGCAGGACTAGGAGTAATGGATGCAAATTGAAAGAGGGGAGATTTAGGCTGGAGAGAAGAAAGAATTTCTTTGCTGTGAGGGTGGTGAGACACTGGAAGAGGTTGCCCAGACAGGTTGTGGATGCCCCCTCAATCCCTGGAGGTGTTTAAGGCCAGGCTGGATGAGGCACTGAGCAACCTGGTGTAGTGGGAGTTGTCCCTGCCCATGGCAGGGGGGTTGGAACTAGATGATCTTGAAGGTCCCTTCCAACCCAAACCATTCTGTGAAAGGTAGTAGAAATATAAAAGGTATACAGTTGGGAATACTTTGACATAACAGTAGCCTGAAGATATGCATTAAATGTTTCTTTAGTTTTGCACTCAGATTTGAGAGAGAATTATTAATGGATTTGAAAGAGAATTTCTGATTTATTTTAGACAGAACAATGATATAGGTAGGCAGCTGACCTGTAATAGTAAAATGTAATAGTAAATGTAATTTCTAACTGTAAATGCAATTTGTAACTGTAAATGCAGTCAACAGCTCAGAGAAGAGCCTGTGGTTGCATGTCATTGGAAAGACCTCAAGGTGTGACACTGATTTTCTTGAGAAGTCAGGGTTTTAACAGCAGCTGGACACTAAAAAGGACAAGTCATCAAAAATGTTCTGTTGTATACTCTGAATTTTTCTTAATCTCTGTCATGTCACAACTCTCCCTGTCCATTAACATGCTCTGTCCAAGCAGATTTTTTTCTATTGCTACCCCAGAGCCTGTGGGGGAGGAAGGGCCAGACTGCTCCAACCTCTTATCTCTCCTTGAAGGCACAGGTTTGTAGGATCAGAAATGTTCTCCCACCATTTCCATTTTAATCCTATCTGGAAAAAAAACCTCTTCAACTAGCACTTCATAATCTATCTTAAATAATTATAACAGACTTTCCAATGCATTGTTGCAATACATGAATCTAATTTAAATCTAATTTCAGCTTGCTTGTAGTGTCCCTCTGGCTCTTGCTTATCTCTCCCACAAGTTGATGGAATTCTGCTGAACTTCTTTTCTTCTTTCATCCCTGTTTTATACTTGTAGCTCTTTTTTTTTGTCACTGTCCTAGAAAGGAAGAGTGCAGAAGCCTACAGGATGGTCTTATTGATTCCAGTGAAACACTTGAATTATCTCAGAAGTGCTGCTTTTATTGGCAGGAGGGTGTATTAACAGATAAAGCTGGAAGTACTCCATAGTTCTGTGCCTGGTGACAGCAAAAAGGCTACTGAATGTACAGGATTTCTTTCTGTAGATACAAGCTTTGTATCTTTGTGGAACAGATTCAGTGCTGCTGTGCCTTCTGCTGAAAACCACACAAGAACTGCTGAGTGTGTGGTTTTGATCTTTTACATCACTCCAGCAGAAAGTACTGTCTTCCAGAGAGGGGCTCTGGCAAAGCTCTGCAGTCCTGGCTGTGACAGAGCAAAACTGAGAGAGATCACACATAAAAATCTGCTGTTATAATACCCCCTACATCCCTTTTTCTGACTTCTAAGGGGGTGATTTGCTTCCAGGTGGCTTACTGTGGATCAGAGTGCTCAAAGGATTAAATACCTGTCCTTGATGCTTTTAGCAGGCAAGTGAGATCTGTGAGCTAGGAACTTCTTTGCACTGATTTCCCTTCTGGGTGACATCAGGCTGCAGGAAAATCCATCTCACACCTTTCAAGAACTCTGCATTAACCAAACCCACAAACTTCTGAACACTTAATAGAATAATTCTTAACTTTCTGAGCCATGGGATCTTTGTCTGACCTCCTTCAACAAAAGAAAATTGAGGGTTTGGTGGTTTTTTTGGTGGTTCTTTTTTTTTTCCTTCTCTTGTTTTGCTGTGTTTCTGAGTAGAGGCTCCACTAATTAAGCAGCCATTTAGTTGCTTACACTTTGAAGTTTCATTCATTACCTGCCCCTGCGTTCAGCCAACAAAAGGCTACATCTAAGGCAGCAGAGGCTCAGGCCATCACTTTTGGGGCTGCCTAATTAACCCTAATTACTTTATTTTCTGCCGAGGTTCATACTGGTAGCATTGCCTTGTAATAATTAAAATTACATGGATGCTGAAGGGGGACTGTTTGACGCCAGAGAGGAGACATCCCTGCTGTCCCTCCTTGCTGTAGCATCATTTCCCTACCTACTCATTAGCTGCCCTACAGGAGAATCACCAGCAAGGCACTCATTTTTATAGGGCCAGGATGTATAACGGGCCCTCTATTGTGCCTAAAAATAGTTGGGATTAGCCACAAAGGGAATCCTAAATGTTTAAAAGTGAGTGACCTCCCCGTGGCACACAGGCTTTGCCTTTTATTTCATAATTATGACAGATCAAAAGCACTGCCCTGCCACTCATTATCTCTCTCTCTCTCTCTAGAGGGATTTGAAGAATTACTGTCCCCTTGACAAGCAAAAAAAAAAAATACTCCTGCTGCTTGGGTTTGGTTGAGATCAAGCAGCAAACATCCTTCAGACAGGAAAAAAAATATCACCTGCATTTCATTTTTCTTCTCTTGCTTTTAGGAAAACGATCATGGCAGAAAAAAAAAATTAAATAAAAAAAGATTAAATGAGTAGCCCAGCACAGTTAATGAGCTTTGCTAAAACTCCCTGACCCATGGAGTAAGTACAAGCCAGCCTGAATTTTGAGGCAGGCTTTAATGATTAATAATATGGTAAATCTAGTCTCACTAGCACTAATAATAGGGCTCGACTTTGGCTCTTTTGTTGGCCACTGAAATGAGAGCATCTTCGTGGAGTGTTGGAGCCCTCCCTTTTTCTCCATGGTGCCAGCAGGTCTACAGTGAAGCAGTTAAAACTAATGTGAGATCTTAAGTCTCTCAAGCTGCATTCAAGTTTAAAGAGGGAAAAAAAAAAAAAGAAAAAAAACCCAAACAACTTCTGGCTTTCTAAAGAGCTAGATAATTTGTGGAGTGCTTGGAGGAACATCACAAAGAATAATAACGGAAAACCAAAGAATCAGTTGAATGTAAAAGATGAATGGGAGTGGGGTTTTCTTTGCAGAAACATGTCATATCAGTATTTGGGGATAAACAGGAAGCAGGAGTTAATTTATAGTGTGTTTGGTGGAATATAAAATGGTTTGGTGGAGGGAAGACTAAATTTTCATGGCCTTTTTGTGAGGGGGGGGCAGCAAGATGAGAATCAAAGGTACAAATATTTGCTTTTGCTTTCCTTGGGTTTGGTTTTATTTGTATTTATTATAAGAAAACCCAATTCCTGCTGCATATTATTTCCATCTAAACACCTTTACAGATTGAAGCACTGGCTGTGCCTGAGCTAATTCTTTATCTTGTGGCATGCACTTGGCACCCAGCCTACTGAGTTTGTCCTATCTGTGACAGAAAGCACATGTCCCTTGTAGAAAATGGGGGGAGATAATGGGAAAATGGTTGCTCTTTGATTATGGGAGTAGGTCACCAGCTTTTTAGCCTGTTTTTTAATCCACAGGGAGGGGAGGGACTTTACTTTCAGCTGATATTCTCTTGTGTTTAGGACCCCATTAGATTTGCTGGATGAAGAGAGTGTTTTATACAGAGAATGAAGATGTTCACCTGCACAGAGCATGGAAATCATTTCAGTTTGCCCTAGTAGGAACATGAGCTAAGCCATGCAATTTATTTCCTCTTTTAACTTATATTCATGCTCACTTACAGCCCTGTTCACCATCTTGTGATGGCAATGACTTATTGCAATAGGGATCCTATCAGCCTGATGTTAATTTTAGATGTAGGAATATCATTAATGATTAACTTCTTCCATTGAGTATCAATTTGAGCCAGGTTCATTTAGAATATTGCAGATGCAGAGCCCTCAGAATCAGACCTCCTTGTGGCAGGTTCATATAATCAAATTCTTTTCAGGATGAGGTAAACAAGGTTGTGGTAACACAAGTAAAAAAGTCATTATGGACACCCACTGTGGAGCATGTTTTGTGTGTCACTGGTGGTTTGCTTGGAGATGAAAAAAAGCTTGAAACATCTGGAAAATCCTCCTGCTAAATTTCTGCCTCTTGTAAAGCTGCTATGCTGGCAGTGCCAGGGAGATAAAGTGGTTAAAATACAG
>VZTY01005470.1:10229-32481 GCA_013400935.1 Turnix velox
GTGAACATCATTTGAATGAATTACAATTTCTTTTTTAGGAAGGTTAAATATAGAGACACTGAGTTTCAAAAATTTCTCTGCAGACATTAATTTTACACAATCAAAGGATGAAAACTTAAGTTCTGATATATTATATGCTAGAACTTTCATGAGCCTCATGTCAGCACAGTGCTTCATATCAGGTTCAGGTTCACTGTAGTGGCACTATCCCTCTCCAGAGGATAGCATCAATCCACTGTGCCTAAACCAAAGTAAGCAATTACAGAACCTTGCTGGATCAAGTGAAAAATAGATTGAAACATTGCCATTAGCTAGATATTTCACTGCAATTCGCTACCTGGAAATCAAAGATACTGAAGGACTGACACAGTAGCTCCAAGTAGTGGAGACAAATCATAATACTCAGCAGTCTTAGAAGCTTTGCCTTTGTAGGACTGGTAGCTGCCAGTTTTGGTAAATTTAAAAGAGAAGGCAAAAATTATATTTAAAATAAAATGATGAAGTTTTCTGCTCATGAATTGCCACAACAGGTGAATACAGAATCGTAGAATGTAGTCTGACTTGTAGATTCAGATAATCATAGAATAGTTTGGGTTGGAAAGGACCTTAAAGATCATCTAGTTCCAAAACCCTTGCCATAGGCAGGGACTCTTCCCACTAGACCAGATTGCTCAGTGCTTCATCCAGCTTGGCCTTGAACACTTAAAGAGAGGGGGCATCCACCTCCTCTCTGGGCAAACTGTTCCAGTGTCTCACCACCCTCACAGTAAAAAATTTCTTTTTTATATACAGCCTGAATCTCCCCTCTTCCAATCCACATCCATTATGTACTTGAAATTTAGCTCTGATAACAGCTAAAACACTTTTATAATACTAAACCCAAATGCTGAAGAGTATACTGACTCAGAAATCAACAAAGCAAAATTCTAGGGTCTGCCTGGGAAGACACTTGAAGAGAGATGAAGTCAAACTCTGAGAGTGGTTAGGAGCAAGTGAAGCTGAAAGAAGATATTCTTTAAAACACTTTCAAACTGCTAAGATTTCTGTCAGGGATTTGACAAGATTGTTCCTTACAAAAGAAGAGTGGACTTGGTGACCCAGAACCCTTTCTCTCTACTTTGTTGTACCCTGTGATTGTAGTTTCTCAGTGTTGCAAGGTCTTACTATTCAGTAAAAACTCTGTACCTCTTCTCAGTTCCCAAGGACAGATTTACTAGAGCTGACAAAGGAAGCTGTAAATTTTCACCTTTATTTCTTTCCACTCTTTTCTTCTTAACCTCTGTGTTTTCTTCTGGAGGAATAAACCCAGCTCGTTCACCCTGTGCTTTATGTCATGTGTTCCAACAACCTGACCATTTAGTTACCCTTCCTCTGAACTTGCTCCCATTTGTCAATCTTGTGCTGAGGACAAAAAACTAGGCACAGTACTCCAGATACAATGTCCCATGTGTTGATTAAAGGGGAAGAATCACTTCCTTCACCTTGTGGACTGCAGTCTTTCTAATGCATGACTGTTTTTTGTGATGCAAGAGAGCATTGCTAACCATGTTTAATTTATAGTTAATCAGAAATGCCTGGTTTTTTTTTGTGAAGTTGCTTTCTACCTGGTCTGTTTTACTTTGTGGGATTCCAGGTGTAGAACTTTGCCTCTCCTACATTTCCTGAGGCTCAAGTCACTCTATTTTTCCCAGCTTGTCCAGTCCCCTTTGAATAGGAACCCTGTGTCTGGTAGCATCCCAACACTTGCTGACCTTCTGTCTCATTTCCAATGCCATTAATAAAGATGCAGGAGCCTCAGGGGGCTAGGCAGAGATCACCAAGCCTGTGATCTCAGGCCCTCAGGCTCCCTTCCAAGAGTTGGGTGTTTTACTTTTAAAAATTTAAAATAAACGTAAAATCCAAGAATGTTCCAGTAAGGCAGATTAAAATATTAAAGTCTGGTAAGTGAAACAACTGAGATACCAGGTGTCTCATCTCCCTTTAATATTTATATTGCTGTCAAATGTATTTTATCACTCCTTTATATATGAATCATCTCATCTCTTCTGTGCCTTCACCTTCCTGGTGCCCTGCAGCAATGTGACTGTCAGGCAAAGGAGAAGCACCAAAGCACTGCAGAGAGATTTGCAGCACTCTAAAATAGTCCATAAAACCTTTAGGAATGAGTTAAGGAAATGAAATGTTTTCACTGTTGCTGCTCCAGGGTCTCTTTTATTGTCTTCCTAAATGAATGCTTTTCTCAAAGACAGAATTCATCTCCAGTTGTTATTTTGTCCCACTGCAATTACCTGTGCTCTTTTCTTTACTTACATCACTTTCTATTATGGTCTAAGTTCACTTTGCCTGATACTCATATTATTTGAAATGTTACTTTTCTGTTCTCTAGAACAAAAAGAAACTTAGCTTAATGGCAGTTTGACAGCTTCTCCTCCGAGTGACAAACTAAAATTGATCAAATGTACATTAGAGCTGTTAACTCTGAATCATGTGCTATCCTGTAGGGAATGCAGTTGGAATAAGCTGTGATGTATGAAAAACACTGCATTCATAATCAGATCACTCACACTGAACTTCCAGTTATTGCCTTTTATCTGCTTGACTGGCTTCACTAGATTTAAAAGTGGTGTCCAGGGCACCTGTAATAGCTTCAGATCAAAACCTTTTGAGTTCTCTGGCACAGTCCTGTTGTCTAGTAAAAATTCAGGCACTGTGGAGGGAGTATTCAGATCTAACTGCTCAGTCAGTACTACAAAAGCCCTGACTTTCTTGTGTGCAAGAAGGGGTTTTGTAGGCCAAAAATGGTATGACATCCATTAAAACAAAAACCAAAAAACATAAACAAAAAAATAAAACCAAAAGAAAAACCAAGCCAAAACAAAAAAACTAAACCCAAAAAACAACCAAACAACCAAAAAAAACCCAAATAAAAAACCCCACAAAAACACAGCAAGCACCAGAATGATAGTTAGCTATTATTTATTATTTATTTGTTTTATGAAGCTGAATCTTATAGTAGTATAGTGTCAGTTGTGACGTTTCCATGTGAAAAATAATACTTTTCCCTTGAAAATTGTTAACATCTGTTCAATGACTTGCCTAGACTGATACTGACTTTGAGTAACTTCATTCATATCAAAGCATGTTCACCTCTGTAAACATGCAAGATCAGGTATTTAGTTATAAAGCTTTTCCAAATGCTTCTTGCAAGGATGTTTTCACATTCACAGTTTCTTTATTTGACAGCAAATGTTTTCAGGCACCTTGAGCATGGGGTAGTTTCTAAGAATGGTGAAGTTTTAGCGGCTACATTTATTTTTGCCACATGGAATTTCCCCCTGTAGTCTCTCCAGTGAAATTATAGAGTGAAGGATACACACTAGGCTGATACTTACCTTGAGCAAATAGCCTTGTTCTAGAAAACCACAGAGAATTCTTCTGCTAATGCAGAAAATGTCCTTCTGAATCTCCCAGGTATCATACATCAACAATTTGACCTACTATCAAGGGTATTAGGCTAATTCTGTGTTTCTCTTCACTGGACCCGAAGACTTTTTTCTTAGTAGGAACTAAAAAGTTTTTCATCAACCAGCAGTGATTATTAAACAAGCAAAGTTTAATCCTTGAAATATCAGACTCCTCTGCAAATTGTCAAAGGCTCTCTCACACAGAATATGACACTGCTATCCACAGAGCTGACAAACACACTTTACAGGTATTCAAATGAATTATTATTTCTCTTTTTGTTGTGGTAATGCTAACTATTTGGCAGTTATATGGTGTCCTCAACTTGAGAGAGTTTAGAAGATGACATTGTATCAGCTGATGGGACTCTTTGGAGCAAAATACTGTGCTCTTGCAAGCTCATTTCTATTTTCTGATCTCTCTGATGCACTAGTACTGGGGGAATAATAAGATAATTCTTATTCCTAAAACACTGCCCTGTTTAAGAAAGTTTCATGCAGATGCCATGTAAATGCTCCAGTCTGCAAGAAAGTGAAGCTGGCCTTCCTGTCTATATGACACTTGTTAACATAAAAAGTCAGAACAATTATTAAAAAAATAATAAATTAGGGGTGCATACTAACATTTCAAAGAACTGGGTTTCAGGAATAGAGAGGGCTTTTGTTCTTCAAAATGAAATGTTAGATTTAATAATAGGGTACAGGATGGCAGGACTAGGAGGAATGGATGCAAATTGGAAGAGGGTAGATTTAGGCTGGATATAAGAAAGAAGTTCTTTATTGTGAGGGTGGTGAGACACTGGAACAGGTTGTCCAGAGAGGGTGAAGATGCTCCCTCCCAGGAGGTATTTAAGGCCAGTCTGGATGAGGCATGTGGCACCCTGATCTAGTGGGAGGTGTCCCTGACTATGGAAGGGGAGTTGGAACTAAATGATCTTTAAGGTCCCTTCCAAGTCAAACTATTCTGTGATTCTGTGATTTAGAGCTGAAAGAATGAAAAAATATTTAAATACCTTTTTGTGCTTCTTTTTAAGGCTTAAATTTGTGCTGATAACTCCTTTTCCAGATTCTATTACCCTTTGCCCTTTTGTCACTATGGGCTGAGCAAGTCACACTTCTAAAGGAGAAGTCAAAGAGAAATGGGTGTGTAATCTAAGGACATGCTTTCTTGTTGTTTAAAAATATAAAAAAGGGGAAAAAACAGTGAGACAGGGCTTATAGTTAAACATGTCAACAAAGAGGGTCTAGGATGGAATATTAGGTATGTATGTTTATTAAATTATTGTGTATCTCAATGCTTTTCTACAGAGGATTTTCAATTACATTCAGAATGAATGTCAAGTCAAAAATACTGAATTAAAAGGAAAAATCAGTGATCATATTTCTGCACATACACTACTGAATTACTTTGAGACTATAGAGCATTCTGTGTTGGTAGATGAGGGAAAGGAGGAACTGGGGAGAAAGGAAAAAAAAAAATCTAGGTTAGTGGGAATCACTTCAGCTACTTATTTTTGTCATCTCTCACTTTAGCCCCATTTCATTGAGCTTCTGAAAATCAGCTGAAAAATGCTATAGGTATAGAGGAGTTTTTGAAGTAGTTTTTATAAAACCTTTTTGTATTTGCAGTATAAGCAATGATTTTTGCCTCCTGCAAAGATTACCACCACAGTTTTTGGTAGCACAACTACATGCAGTCAGGAATGATCAGTGGTTCTGAGACTCAATCTGAGACTGCATAAAACAGTTCATTGGAAGAGACCTCTTCAGACCATCAAGCCAAGCCTTTCTACCCAAAGTAGGATTCCTGACAATCATAGGTCAAGTCTCTCCAGGTTTTATCTAGTTGAAGATCATAAGTTTTTAAAGATGAAAGATCCAGTGTCCCCAGTCAACTCATTTCAATGCTTCTCGTATCCATTTGGTGGAAAAACTATGCTTCATGTCAAAACTGAACATCCCAGGCCAAAAGTCATACTCTACTTCATTGCTCTACCTAAAATCACATTTTAGAAAGAAAAGGTAGGTAAAAGGTAGCAGGTGTGCACCAGAAGAAGGGAAAAGGCACAGAAATGGGAAGAAAAAGGAAAGATATTTTTTTTTCCAATGAAGATATAAATCAGAATGGATTGATTTCTGAGACAAAAAAAATCAGCACTGTGTCCCATGGCATTTACAATAGGGCATCATACATTCCACATTATACTTAAATTCTAGCCCTTGGATATGTAACTCAAAAAGAAGTAAGTGCAATGTGATGAGGAATGGCTGTTATTGAAAAGTGGGAAGTGATCTGCAGTGACTGAGACAGTTATACAAGAAGCAAACACCCAGGTGACCTCCTAGTTACATTTAAAGTTAATAAAAGCCAATTCCCTTTATTGGAGACTCTTTTTTTTGTAATCCTCATGGTCTACACTATATTTTAAGGGACTAGTCTGGTCTAGAAGATGCCCTGCTATATAATTGATTTGATCTAGGCACTTTGTCCCTCCACAGAAAGATGTGTGTCACACTTTCTTGAAGGATATGGAGAAGGAGAATATGTATGCCCTGTTAAGGGTACCTGGTTGTCCTGGTTTGAGGAAAAGAAAACTGTGGAGAA
The DNA here is from genome assembly GCA_013400935.1 of Turnix velox. Taxonomy (NCBI): domain Eukaryota; kingdom Metazoa; phylum Chordata; class Aves; order Charadriiformes; family Turnicidae; genus Turnix; species Turnix velox. The sequence goes on from VZTY01005470.1 coordinate 16,296, forward strand.
GCAAAATTTAGTGGCCACACTAATTGATGGGCTATTGAGAAACTGCAGGCAAATCCATACTTTGCCAACTGATAAGGATACAAACCTGGAGGGTCAGAAATATCCAAGGGGGTGGACAGTAGAGCTATGTGAACTAATGAAGGACTATGTAGGAAAGCAGAAAGAGTTAAAGAAAAGGCTGGTCACATGACTAATCAATACTCTCATCTAACTGAGCCCTGAGCCTGATCAATGTGTTCTGTGCTGCCTTCTTCTTCAGTCTTTTCTTGACTACATCTCTGTGTAATCTTACCCTCACTTTTGTCTGCTACTGGGGGGACTGGTGTGACTGGATGTTGAGGAAGCACCTGGAGTTAGATCAAAGCTGACTCTGGAGGGCATTGGGGTCTGTATAGCCAGTTATACCCATGTAATCTATGTGTGTGTGTCTCTGGGATGCCTTCTTTAAGAACCAAAACTGCAAATAGCAGCAGGCCTGTCTGTCACCATGGAATGAAGACCTTGAGTGACCAGATGCCCCAGACTGAACTCCAACAGCTGGGCTGGAGCGATCCCCAGGCCCTGAGCTTCTGAAGGTGATGGAACTTAACATGTTTTCTGTGATTGCTTCCATCTAACTATATTTTGCCTCAGTAGAAGTAAATGCATCACCTTTTGTATTCTTCAGATTTATTTTTTTACAGAAAATTATTTCTATGGATCTGTGCATGGACCAGTGAAAGTAAAAGTGAATGGAAACTGCCCAGGGTCAGAGAATGCCAGCTTTGTCAACCTCTCTAAAAATAAGTACAGCTGTCACTCAGTTAGAAGAAAATGGTTATCCAGAAAGTGCATTTAAGAATAAATTACTCCTGTATATTAGGGGTGACAANGCCTTCTCTTCTCCAGGGTGAACAACCCCAACTCCTTCAGCCTGTCTTCATAAGGCATATATTAGCTGAACAAAAATACAAGAAGGAAATTCATGAAGTAGTTCATATCATTAAAGGGGTTTGGATTTGCAAGGCTGAGGCACCATGGGCAACAAACACAACCAATACCTTTTCTGGACTTGGTATTTTCTCATTCTAGAGCTTTTGATTTTTCAGGAAGGAGTGGAAGGGATGGGAAAACCATGACTGTTAATAAACTGATTTGGATTGATATGACTATTGCATTTCTGTAGGTTCTCTTCTGTAATGATTTCTAGTAGTTTTTTATGCAGCATGGACACTGCATGTTAACACTCATAACTGTGATACATTTCATTATCTTTTGTATGACCGAAGAGAAGCAATTTTCAGCTACTTTCTTTAAACAGTTTCAAAGCAGTGAAGAGACTAGGTGCTTTTGTTTTGCTCCTTGAACAGTAACTAAACATCTTTTGAAGTGAGACTGAGCAGATTAAGAAATCCTGTTGTCTCAAAGTAAAGGCAAGCAGCAGTTTCAGTATTAAATGCCAACATGTTCCCATGATATATCATTTTATCTTCTAGTAGAGTTCCTTATCTGAAGTGAGGACTTTTGAAGTGAGACTGAGCAGATTAAGAAATCCTGTTGTCTCAAAGTAAAGGCAAGCAGCAGTTTCAGTATTAAATGCCAACATGTTCCCATGATATATCATTTTATCTTCTAGCAGGGTGCTTCACCTGAGTTTGTTTTTGAGATAAATGCAAATGTTAACAAATCTTGCTCTTGGGGTCCCTACTTAATATAAAGATAATGCAGTTAATTTAAAATATGCTGTAACTTCACAGAAACACAAAAGGTCATGGATTGAAAGGGACCTCAGGAGATCATCTAGTCCAATCCCCCTGCTGGAGCAGGAACACCCAGACCAGGTCACACAAGGAGGCTGGGTTTGAATGTCTCCAGAGAAGGAAATCCACAGTGGGGATTGTTCCAGTGTTCTGTTACCCTCACTGTGAAAAAGATTTTTCTCCAATTGCTGTGGAACCTCCTGTGTTCCAGCTTGCACCCATTGCCCCTTGTCCTATCATTCTCAATTAGTCCAACTAAATATATGCTTCTGTAGGTCTTAAAATATCCAAATTAAAAAAACCAAAACCCTCTGAAAAGGCTTTCTATTTTAAAATAAATGTATTTTCAGATAAAATAGAACTAAAGTCTACTCTTAAATCTTATTAAATCCCCAGAGATAACCTCCACTTGGAGTTGACAGCATTTCCTTGTTTTTCTGATGGGACATAAATTCTCCTGTGTTAACATGTACTGACTCACCTTAGTTCAGTGTCAGATGTGGCAAGGGCATCAAACTGCCTACCTGATACCTAGCAATCACAAAATAAAAATAAAATAACATAAAGCATAAAGGCAAGGAGAAATGTGTGCTCCACTCTTCCTGACAACACCATGATAAAATGAAGTAAGTTCTTGAAATTGTTTTACTGATTTTGACAGTTCTTTTGACATATGTTGTTTCTTATACAAATCTTTCTCAACAATGTATATGTATATGATAAAAAATGCAATTGTGGCAACTAGAATAAATGGGAATTACACTGTAAATTTTACCTTGTACATTCCATGATACACATTCCCTTACTTTATTATTTATCTCCCCAATTACCTATATATTTACAAAACATTTGGCATTGGGATCAAACTGGATTATAGCAATTAGTGTTTGTGTACTTATTATGGTAATTTTAAGCTCCCATTTTCTCCTTTAAAATACCTTTCCTTTAGGAAAAGGGTTTCTTCATGTGTTTCTGATTATTTTTTCCCTTTCCTCTGCCTCATTCTATTGATAATAAAAGAACACAAGTCTAAAGAATTTGAGTATTTCACAGATTAGCAAGAAAGCAGGGAAGGTAGAACATAAAAACACCTGGCACATAGATCAGTGTTCTTCAATAAATCTGGATCCATTTCTGCCTTATGAGGAAGATTTGAGCTTGCCTTGATGAAGCATGAAAGGAGCTCAACAAAAAAAAAAGAGTGTATCAGCAAATACAGTTGGCTTGGCAAATGAAACATATATAAAAACTAAAATATTTTCTTTTTCAAAAGCGCTCTCTCTCTCCAAACAGTGGAATATAAGAAGCCAGAGAAGTATTTATGAGAAGGAATTTAAAAGATAAATAAATATGTTAGGCAAGAGAAACCAAAATTATTTTGAATCTAAGGGGGCTGCAACTTAATAATAATAAAAAAAAATCTAATTTGGTTTTATCAGATGAAGAAAAAGATATAGTAGAGCCAGAGTTTTACATTTTGGGAAAAGCATTAGGACTTTTAAAGCAAAAAAAAGAAAGAGCTAAGGTGTCAGTTAAAGTAACTATTGTAGCCTTTCACTGCTTAATGAAATATTACAGACAGTTGGTGCTCTGTAATGGGAAAAGTTCAAGATTAGCTTCAGCATACTCAAAGAAGTGCTACCTTGTCAGGCTGAATTTTTATGCTGACATTAAAACAAAAGTGCTGAAGAGTTGAACTCTACCCGTAAAAAGGATACACAGGCAAAGAATTATGAGATCAAAATGGGATGAATTAAATTTAATCACTGTGAAAGAGTAAAAGACGAAACCCCAAGCCTAAAATTCTGCTTTATCCCTTCTGCACAAAAGTAAGGTAGTTATGTTTGAGAAGTAGAAAACTTTCTCTGCTCAGAAGGTATGAACATGATGGATACAACAGAAAAAAGGGAATAGGAAGAGGAAAGGGGAAGAGAAATAGAATTCAATAGGAAAAAGGGGTTAGGAAGAGGAAAGGGAAAGAGAAATGGAATTCAAATGGAAGAGGAAGGGCAAGATAAGAAAAGAAAATGAGTGGTTCACAGATGTGATGAGTAAATCTGTTTTCCCCTTCAGCCTGCAATAGGTTTAGTCTCTGTTTTGTATTTTTTTTGTGGGGAAGTTTGAGGGTTTGTTGTTGGTTTTTGATTTTTTTCTCTATAATGTCAGATAATGCTCTTGAAACTTTTTGGTGAGCTAGTTAGTAAAGGTTTTCCCATTTTGCTGGCACAACTGCTATAGAGACCTTTTTTCAAAGCAGCTTCCTGTGCAGCTGGTGCACTCTAAACTTCAAAAAACTGTCATTTTGGAATAGGAATATTTGCACATGATGTTATTTTTGTACACTTCTGGTTTTTTCTAAGTGTCTCCGTGTACAAATGACATTAGCATCTTTGTGGTAAGATTTTAAAAACCCAAAAACTAAAAAGAAAACAGAGAGCAAGGTACCGAGTAATACTTAGATATCAAGTGTGATCCATGGGTCTGATATGCCCCATAAGCCTGAGACTCATGAAAGCCTTGCAGCCCTATATTGACTACTCTCAAAGCAAATCCTAGGTGTTTTTCTCACTCAAGAGAATTATGCTTTTAAAAATCAAGGGATGGTATCTTAAAATATTCATAGACTTTTTAAAAACAAAGAGGATGCAAAGTTTTTCATTGATGTGCATAAAAATGAAGTTTTTCTATTCCACTTATCTTTGCTGAATATAGAAAGAAATTAAATTAAGATCACTAGAGGTCTCCATCTTCTGTGCTCTCTATTTCTGGATCTTTCACAAGAAATTCTGCCTCTTTTCTCCCTTCAAATCTTCTTTCTCTTTTAAGGCTTCTCAATAGCAAGGCTCTGCAAAAATTTTCCAGGCATTTATTCAGGCAAAACTCTCAGTAACTTAAATGGATATTTACCCAAATATGATCTGAGCCAGGAAATGAATAATAAAAGTTTCCTATTATTTTCATATCATTCCCTTTATGATTGGATTCTAGGAACTGCAATTCCTTCAAAAGGATTAGTCAATATTATTCATTAAAAGACTTACATGTATTATTCATGACAGTACATTTTAAAGCTGCTAGAACTTTATTGCCAGCTTAATTTTCCTAAAAGCTGTGAATGAATTCTGAGAATTTGGTTTGAAATACAAGTATTTCTGTTAATGAATTGAACTCACTTGACACAAAAGATCCCTGCTATTTGCTTCATGTTCTTTTTTTGTAGATTATTTCATAGAATCAGAGTCACAGAGTCATAGAATCATAGAATGGTTTGAGTTGGAAGAGACCTTAAAGATCATCTAGTTCCAACCCCCCTGCCATGGGCAGGGACACCTCCCACTAGACCAGGTTGCTCATGGAATGGATGGAATTAGAAGGGATCTTAAAAACCATATACTTTCACCCCCTTGGCCACCATCAGGGGCATCTGCTAGACCAGCTTGCTCAAAGCCCTATCCAACCTTTCCTTGCAACTGGCTTTAGTGTCTCACCACCTTGAAAGTAAAGAATTTCACCTAGTATTTAAATATAATTTCACATCTGACCTAATTTTGCAGAAAAATAAACCAAAAAAGTGTGTAAATATTTAAATTTATTCATGCAAATAAATATAGAGTTACAATGAGTTATAATATCACAGAAATATCTAGTGGTACTCCTAAAGACAGGAGATAAATTGAGTATGAAGTTACTGCTTCAAAGCAGAAGTGTAATTTTGGATCATTGTGAGTCACAGAAGCCTTTCCTATCCATGTCACAATAGGATATTTTCAATTAAAATTAAAATATTTGCTCCTCAATGTTTTGAGAAGTAACTGGCAAGGACTAGTAACTGGCTTTACTCTATGTTAATAGCCATAAACTAACCTGATAGTTTGTTAAAACATGCTGCATACATGCTAGGTAATAAATTTCTTAATTAATTCAGATGAAAATGTTGAATGTGGATACATTGTGGAATTTTAATCAGAAAGGAATGAAATAGCAAATATTAAAAGTAGGCTGTAGGTAGAAGGAATACATTCCTATGACTTGACTGTCTTGAATAAAATCTGATATATTCTGAACAGGTGAGCTGTCTGCTGAATTTCTCGTTTGAAAACTGTCTGAACAATACAATACAATACAAAAAAATACAAAAATTTTCAGCTGGATTTACAATTTGACTGATGCAACATGAAGAAGTGCTGAAACATGTTCACAAATCACAGGATGGTAAATATTAGAGTGCCATGTATCAATTTGGGGGGGGTTCCTTGATCATCTTCAAGAAACATTTCAGAAAAGGGATGCTATCAAGTATGTTTTGAGAAAACTCACAGCCTGCCTGGATGAGCTATTGTACTGTGTATGTCTTCATGGTAGAATGTTTTTCCTAATATGTAAAAATACTACTACATGCACAACCATACTAAATATATTCTTCATAAAGGCATCATGATGTATGTTATAATAAAGATAGTGTCACGTATGGTTTGTGCAACATCCATTTTGAAAGACTATATATGTCTAGCAACCCAAAATAGATGACTCCTACATGCCTCTACAATTGAATAGAAAAATATTTTACTTGGACTTAGTGTAGGATTTAGCAAGTCAGTATAGTTGAAGTTTACTCTTAAATATTACAGCATAACTTGACAAGATGCAGGCTAACAGGGGCTTAAACTTTCTTTAGATTTATCCAATTTGCTCAAATTCTGCAAATCACACTTAGAATATCTGCCTGGAATTTCTTTTTTTAAGAAAAACTAAATATTAATAAGAAACCCCTAATGGCTAATCTTTAAAAAGAAATCTGATTATTACACAGAGTAGTATTTGTTAAGATCTATAGAGTAATCAATTCTGACTCCATATATGGATTAAAAAACTTGTGATGTATTGCTCCATCATATAAGAGGAATAGACTGGCACAGATTTCCCAGAAGACAAAATTAAATGATGACAGGGTGGCATTATATTAGCAGAATGAGAAATGATTGCAAACACAGAAATCTAATAACCTGAGAAAGAAATTCTCAGCCACTGAAACAAGCTTGGCTCCTCATCAAGTTCTGCATAACATCATCTTACAAGGGAACTTGAACTTACAAATACATTTGAACATCAGGAGTCAAGATTTTTCTTTTCTTTTAGTTTATTCTTTTGTTGTTTTGGGATTTTTTACATTTACTGACTTTTTTCCCCTATATTGGCTTGAGTGACATCTGGCAATCTGGCATGAGAAATAGTGCTAGGAGCTGATTACCAGTATAATAGTAAGATTTAAATTTTGTCCTAGTAATACTGGTCATAGCAGAAATGCTCAATTCAGTGTGTATTACCCATGTATAGTCTGCAGGGTGACTCCAACATGACTTTTAAGAAGAACTATAAAGTATCTATGATGAAAAAAAACCTTTCACTTCATTTAGTCCAGGTAAGAAAATAAAGGATTAGTTTCTTTGAGTATCATTTTAACAAAAGTATGAGAGAACCTTTACTTTTTTCTATTAAAATTTTAGGAATAGGTACAAGGTTCATTAAGATCCCTAGCAACTAAATTCCCTTCTGATCTGATAGGCAGTTTTCCACAAAAAAATTCAACTTCCTTAAGTGGGCATATTGTGATAATACTCCTTACAAGGATAGAATTACAACATGATCTGATGTCAAAAGAGTAAAAGCTGTATTTTAAAGTTAGACATTTGAAATTTTTTCTAGCACACAATCTGCATTTATAACTTAGGTCATTGATCCATGCCCTATTCCTCTCTTCTTTTTTTTTTTTAATCTAAGGGTTGGAGTACCTGAATTTATATATAACATATATAAATACATTTATTTATATATTAAAATATATATATATATATATGTTTTACATACAGTAGTTATCTCTGTAGTTCACCAGTCACCCATTAGAGTGCAAATGAAGGAAGGAATTACTGGTAGATAGAGTATGTATGAAGGATCTCAACACATGGTGATGTCCCTGTGTTGTTACCAGTAATGCAGCTGGATATTTTCTGAGAGAATTAGAAAAAACACAGAGAGTTGATTGAAGATACTTTTACTTAGAAATTATTATTAAAAAAGCTATGTAAGGAATTTTGATGAAGTGTGGGAAAAATAAAATTCGCTCCATCAGTTCATCAAAAGAGCAATTTTAGGTTTCTGGTCATGTAGACCAATTTAAAAATGATCAGAAGCTATGAAGATTGTTTCATGGTCTCCATCAAACAGATCCGGTGTTTTACTCATTTTTCAAAGGCTGATCATAAGACATTCATACCAAAGAGTAACAATGTTTTGTGGAGCTTTCAGTGAAAGGATTAGAAATCTGCTAATATCAGAAACAAAGATTTTCCTCTCATGCACAATTTGAATGCAGTAGAATGGGCAGGCAAGGTTAATTTGCACACCTTATTTGTCCTTCATTCTATCATATCTATCTCCTGATATTTTCATACTTTATAATGTTTCACAAACATTTATGCTTGCATGAAAAGAAATATAATTTTTTACCTTAATTACTGGGAAACTGAGAATAAATTCTGCCAAGAAAGGGCAATACCATGGCTGCATACAAATATGGTGTTGATTGATCTGCAGGGCTAGCAAACAACATGGAGCAATTATTAATAGGATTTCAAGCTCCATTAACTTTCTAAGAAATCTATCCCTCACTGCCCATCACTGAGTGCTGTTGATTAACAAGATTTTCCTCCCTTTTCTGAAATCTCTTTAGCTCACTAAATGGCAACAGCAGAGCATAAATGCATACACAGAAGAGAATATTACTCTGCTTTCTATGGGTCTGGAACTGAGTGATTTATTTCAAATCTAACGATCCAAAAAGCTTGACTTTCTAACCATTATGAGCTACTTATAGCAACATTTTCCATAAGCCAATAAACTTTCAATTCAAACCAAGACCTTCTTCTTTCCTCATTATATTATTATTTCTGGAGGCCAAATTTCAGTTTGTGTTTTCAGCTTCAATGTCAGTGTGTCAGAAAATAAGAGAACCCAGGTCTTTTAAGAAAGTTCATGATAAATACTCCACAAAACCTATTTTTTCCACTGGAAATCATAAGACCAGGTAATATAAATGACCATCTGTTTTTTCTGGGAAATACATGGCATGGTGCAATTGCACATTAGCCTCTATTTCCATTCAGATCATTTCAAAGATTTGGTAACAAGTCATATTTTGAAAAATTTCAAGGTGCATGCTCTGAAATATTTCTTATTAGAGAAAAAGAATAGTTTTTTGCTCAAAAGAGCTGAACTTCTGCAATCATGACAACATTGAGGAATGAATAATCAGCTGCTCAACATATACTTCTCTATTAGTTTTTTATGTTCTGCAAAGATTCAACTAAATAAATAGTGCAAGTACATGTTTAGAAAGGAGAATATATTTTCCAGCTCCTATTTGGTAGATTAAATTTTTTATTTAAGTATGTTCTACAAATATCTTAAGAAGTTTCTTTAACCCAGCTCTGCAGCAGACTCTCAGGATGATTTAGCAGAGTAGAATATTGATAATATTGACCCCTTCTCGAAGGGGTCAAAGACAGACATTTTCACACCATTTCACACACACCTGTCAGGCTGTATGAGGGTGGAAAGTCCCTCACCACCATGATGGTGGTGAGACAAAGGAACAGGTAGCCCAGAGAAGTGGTGGAGGCCCCATCCCTGGAGACATTCAAGTCCAGGCTTGCTGAGGCTCTGAGCAACCTGATCTAGTGCAGGATGTCCCTCATTACTGCAGGGAGGTTGGACTAGATGGCCTTTTGGTCTCTTTCAACCTTATGATTCTAAGTGAGTGGTGCAGGAGGTTTGGAAAGGTTCCCTCAGTTTAAGAAGGTTCCCTCAGTTGAAGAAGGGCAGGGAATTGCTTCAGAGAGTCCAGCACAGAGCCATGAGGATGATGAAGGGGTTGGAGCATCTCCCTGATGAAGAAAGGTTGAGGAAGCTGGGGCTCTTCAGCTTGGAGAAGAGGACAAAGAGGGGTGACTTTATTTATGGGAAGGGTGAGTGTCAGGAGGATGGAGCTAGGATCTTCTAATTGACCTCCAAAGATAGGACTTGGGGCAAGATAGAACACAGGAGGTTCCACAGAAAAAGGAGAAGAAACTTTGTCAGGGTGAGGGTGAGAGAAGAGTGTCCCAGGCTGCCCAGAGAGGGTGTGGGGTCTCCTTCTCTGGTCCTGTGGGACCTGATGTGGGTGTTTCTTCTCCATGATGGACAAGATGATCTTTTGAGGGAACGTCCAGTCAGTGACCTTCTGGGATCCTATTTGGGGGTAGTTCCTGTGAGGTTTCCTTCTCTGGAGACATTCAAACCCACCTGGACACCTTACTGTGTGACCTGGTCTAGGTGTTCCTGCTCTGGCAGGGGGATTGGACTAGGTGATCTCTTGAGGTTCCTTCCCTGATATTCTGTGATTCTGTGATATGGGAAGGCTTCGTAGATTAGCAGCTCCACCCCTGTGACATTTCTGTAGTATGTGATCTCCTACCAGACAAACCACAGTAAACACAGCTCAGTCACAAAATTAGTGCCAGGTAATCTCTTGAATTAGGAAATTATTGACAACATACCCCTGAATTGTTTAATTTATTTCTTCAGCTGGAGGAAGTGATGGATTTGGCATTGCAAAATCACAGGTCTGATGTGGGCTAGTTGCTATGTGATATCTGATGATGACCTCCAGTATTTGCTGAACAAAATGAGTTTAATGAATATTAGTGTCAATTCACTGAAATACCAAATTAGAATCAGCAACTGGAACAACAGGAAAAAAGTTAGTTCCCAAGAAAAAGTGGAGAAAAAAAATTTCTTCCACAGGGAGTAATTGCAATCACAATTTGGTCTAGGATGGGGAAACCAGCATGTATGCTAACAGAAGGCTCCTGATTACTGAACTAGTCTAAAAGTTCAAGCTATTATCTTTATTTAATTAGCATTTAACAACACATTTTAGTATAATGAGGATCTTGCAAAGTAACCTCCAGTCAAAAGGAGGATTAGACAAGAGCAGAGAAAATAAACGAGTCCCGTTAGAAAAACCTTCCATCATCCTTTTCACCACTTCTTTGTGCTTCATCCTCATTACACCCTGGCTAAGAATTAAGCTGAATATCCATGATGAATATAAGAAATTATGGACTCATAGTGCTCATATCACATCACCAGAATGGAACTTTATCTTCCCAGCTACAGGCAAGAGCAGCACTGATCATTTCTCACACAGCATCATAAGCCATTACGATGTGTACTATTACTATGATTTAAAACCTGTAGGCTTTTAAGGGACATAATATTTAATGGTATATATCTGAGCTAAACCATACTTCATTTTATTTTTGTGCTGCTTTACAAAACAAGGATGAGATTTTGTTGTTTGCTTTTAAATAATCACCCTGCAGTGTGATGAAGTACCCCAGACAGAATTAGACCTTGAGTGTTGAATAACTCAGTATGGCAAAGCAGCACTAAGCAAATTAGAAATGTCCCTGCTTTCATTCTAAAAGACCAGGAATGAGCCATGGCACCACAGATGATCAAATAATTCAAAGCAAGAAAATGTCTAAGTGTCATTTGTCTGTCATTTAGTGGGTTTTTTTTCAGGATTTTCCTGTTATTGCTATTTGTTATGCAGGCTATTTCAGTGTTAGCTCTCTAAAAGACAACTCCACCTCCCTTTTTTGAAAGACATTATTTTTTCTTTGTGAACTCTTGAAGATTAAGGACTCAAAACTTTCTGCACGTGTGCTTTATTCTGCCCATATTTCTCCTTCATGCCTGTTTAACTTGTTACCTGACTTCATTCTCTCTTCATCAAGAAGCATAATTTCAAAGATAATTATGTTTTTAAAGTTGGAAACTCTATTCCAGGAGTACTACTCTATAAACATAATTGCTGAGGCAATAGCTAATACACAAATTCAAACCTCTTCAGACTCCATGGAATCTGCCTGGGCAATGAAAACCTTACAGTTGCCCAGACAAGAAATAAAAACAATAATAGAATGAGGTGCTGAAAATACAGTACAGAGACCTGATTGTCTACTTTAAGTAGAAGCTAAGGAAGAAAAGTTTGGAAAGAAAAGTAGTTTGTATGGAAACAGACTGCCTATAGAGAATTCACATGGCTAATTGTAAAGACATAGCACAACATTAAGTAAATCCTCTTTGATTTCTCACTCTCTGGCAGCAAGAAGATGAATGGAGAGCCAAGGTCTTCCCCAAGCCTTTTCTATTGAAGAAGCTGCTCCTTAATAGCTTGGGGTAAGAGAATTTTACCCATCTTGCCACAGAACTGCTGCTGAGGCATTTAAGCAGCATAAAGCTTTTAAGCAAAGAAAAATATTGCATATTTCTTACCCCTAAAGCATTTGGGTTATCCATTCTGGTTTGAAGAACCCTGTGGCACTCTCAGACCCAACATGAGTTACTGTGTTATCCACTCTGTATCTTCAGAAAAATAATTCTCCCCAAATGCCCACTGCTGGTTTTTGACAGTAGAATCTCTGGGAGTAAAATTCAAAGCATAATGTATTGCACTGTAGGCTTAAAAAAACCCACAAAGACCAAGTGTACCAATAGGCTTTTAATGTTTGTAATCTTCTCTTCATGCTGGGAGGAAACCAGTGGAGACAGCACTTTTTAAATATGTGAGACAGCTGTTGCTGGGGTCTGAAGACAGGTTGTGCTAGCTCAAGGCATTCCAAAGAATGTTTTTACAATGTCTTTTAAAACTTTTAGACAGAGGCATGTTACAAAGCACCGTGGCATCAACTACAGGCAGTCTCTTATCCAGCATCTTAGAAAAACACTAACAAAGGAGGCTGATTGCCAGCCCACACTCAGGTAGGTTCTCTCAGCTGTGCAGGAGAAGCCTGTCCACACTCTATGTGTCTCATAACCTTTGTCAGCATCAAATCTCACACTATGATTTTTAAAGACAAAGCACATGGACAAACACAAACACCTTAAATGCCTTCCTATAAAAGTAATTTTCTGAAGAGACAGGTTCCAGCAAGGGATAGTTTGTGCTGAGGAGGGAAATCTTGGCATAAAAGAGCCTCCAGTGTTAGGACTCAGAGCAATGGTTGCTAACTGGAACACAGAAATATAAGAANGGAGACAAACTCCCCTGCTGGGGAGGGGAATCTCAGTATAAAATAGTCTCCAGTGATAGGACTCAGGGAAATGGTTGCAAACTGAAACACAGGATATTCCACAGAAATACAAGAAAAAACTTTTTCACAGTGAGGGTGACAGAACAGNTAAGAAAAACATTTTCATGGTGAGGGTGGCAGAACAGTGGCACAGGCTGCCGAGAGGGAGTGTGGAGTTTCCTTCTCTGGAGACATTCAAAACCCTTCTGGATGCCTTCCCGTGTCTAGGTGTTCCTGCTCTGGCAGGGGGATTGGACTAGATGATAATTTGAGGTCACTTCCAATCCCTGATATTCTGTGGTTCTGTGGTAACTAATTTGTTAAACACTTTTAGCTGGTACCAAGATTAACTAGCATTGGAAGTGGATTTTTATTTGTTTGTGCAGTTAAGTAGGGGAATANTCTTGATATTCTGTGCTAACGAACTTTTAGCTGGTATCAAGATTAACTTGCATTGGAAGTGGATTTTTATTTATTTGTGCAGTTAAGTAGGGGAATAAAGATGTGAAGTGCTGGAAGACAGCTGTTTCCATTTGAGCTGTTGTAAATGGATAATCGTGTGATCTTGTACACACAAGCAGGTGGGACCATTAAATGTCTTCTTTCTCCCTTCTAACACCTCAACTGCTCTCCATAAATACAGCCACTAAGAGCTGTACAAAGCCCTCCTAATGAAACCACAGGTCCATTTGGGATTCCAAAATCAATTAGCAATATCCTGTTTCAATTAAACAAGGAAGTTTTCAGTCACAGTTAGGTCCAGCTCCTTTCCACAAGTTGCCATAGAGGCCACAGATAAAAGCAAATGATCTGACAGCAGGAAGAGGAAAGTCCTAAAAGGGGATGAAGTTAGCTGAAGGATTTATAATCATGTTTTGAGATTATTTTTAACCTGTGCAGTGTTTCCATTTCCCCAACATGGTGGTAGAAGTAAAGACCTGAATACTTTCAAGACAGCCCTGGTTTCAGGTATAATATTCTTCTAAGGGGCAATGCCTAGTGAAATGAATTTGCCACCACAGCACGTTGAAAGCAGAGATCTCACACAGCACAGGTGCAGATCAGCTTCTGGAGGGTCCAGATGTTTGCTTAAAAATTCATGCTTCTCATAAAGACAGCTGAATCAATCAGCTTCCATTGACTAAGAACATTATGCCTCACTGCAGTTTTCCAACAGCTTTGGGAAACTAACTGCATGGCTAAGCTAGCAAGTTTTCTCTTCAGTAGGAACACTTTAGTGTTGCAGCAGTGAGGTCTTATTAAAAATATATAATCAAACTACAGTAGCCAAAGTGCCTAAGCAGTTTTAAAACTCAGCTGATTGTTAAGTGTCTTCATATTCATCATGCAACTCCTTCATGTCATGGGACACAACATAACCTACTTCATGGATTCCACGTTTTGTACCAGTGCAGTAGATTTTCGTACCACAGGCAGGAGTTTACCTATTTAAACAGAAAGAAATGCCCTTCCAAAATCCAAAACAGATCCGAAAATTCAAACTTATTTAATCAGGTACATAGGAGGGCCACGAAGATGGTCAAAGGGCTGGATCAACTGCCCTGTGAAGACAGGCTGAAGGAGTTGGAGTTGTTCAGCCTGGAGAAAGGAAGGCTCAGGGGGGACCTCATAGTAACTTATCAAAACCTGAGGGGGTCCTACAGAAAGGCAGGGGTAGGACTTTTTAATAGGATATGTGATGGGAGGACTAGAAATAATGGATGTAAATAGGAAGGGGGTAGATTCAGGATTGCAATTGCCGGGCAGACGAGCTCCGGNATTTCAGTGGTGAAACACTGGAACAGGCTGCCCAGAGAGACTGTGGATGCCCCCTCTCTGGAGGTGTTCAAGGCCAGGCTGGACCAAGGCACTGAACAGCCTGATCTAGTGGAAGGTGAACCTGCCTATGGCAGAGGGTTGGAACTCAATGATCTTTGAGATCCCTTCCAACCCAAACTATTCTATGATTCTATTTCTGAAACTCATGTTTTCTTTTCAAGGGAATTAAATGAGAAAGATGAGAATGATTTGCATGCTAGCACAATGATGACTCAATAGAAAGCCAATAGATTAAAGACACCAAGTTTCATGTGCTGAGGTTTAGGACACTTTTTGCTGTTTCTAGTATATTTTCTAGGTAGCTATTGAAGTGTGAATAAATGCCAGTGTTTAATATCTATGNTGCACGAATGCCATGAATGTAGATTTTTTCAATGTTTTTACTGTTTACTATTTTCCCACTTTAAAATGCTGACATGCAATGACAGATCAAAATGTAGATGTCTGTAAAACCAGAATGAACCATTCTGCTTATCAGTGCATGTTAGACCTTCTCTGTGGCTGACACAAAGTCAGCTTGAGGGACAGAGAGGTTGTGGATGTCCCCTCCCTGGAGGTGTTTAAGGCCAGGCTGGATGAGGCACTGAGCAACCTGGTCTAGTAGGAGATGTGGGAGGTTGGAACTAGATGATCTTTAAGGTCACTTCCAGCTCAAACTATTCTGTGATTCTATGACATTTTGATGCATTTTACTCACTGATCTCAAAGACCTCAGATACTGGTATGTTTTCAGTCTGGGGAAGACAATGCTCTAGTGAGACCTCATGGTGGCCTCCCAGTACCATGAAGGTGGAGAACAGGTTGGCAAGAGAGGTGGTGGAAACCACATCCCTGGAGACATTCAAGTTCAGGCTTGATGAGGCTCTGAGCAACATCATCTAATTCATTTGCTCACTGCAAAGGGGTTGGACTAAATGGCCTTTGAGGGTCCCTTCCAACTCTATGAGTCTGTGTTTATTTTGTGTGACATTTTAAAATCAAGTGAATAAGAATCAGTGGTTGGAAATTACATGTGTTGAATTTTCCTTTTAAAGTAATCATAGCAGGGCTGACACTAAACATATCACAGAATCAAATGCAAATACTCACAAGTAGAATACAAAAATCATAGGAATAGACAAAAAAATACTGAAAAGTATGGTTCTTTCCTGTCTATTATACAAAAATAATGGATGTATTCTAGCAATGTCTTTTGAAGTTTTGATGATGGTGAAGGAAGGGTTCAATAGAAAGAAAAATAGCTATAAATTTAAAATTTCAAAAGCTGAAACTGGCAACAACAAAATAATGAAGAATTAATATTTAAAGGCAAGAAAGAGGAAAACACAAGGAAAGTATGACTTAAAATAATGGAAACAGTGAGTAAGTGGATATCAAAAGCATGAAAGATGCAGAACTAAGAAGATTTTTCAATGAATGCCAGAGAAGCAAACA
>VZTY01005472.1:604-46889 GCA_013400935.1 Turnix velox
GGGGGGGGAAACTGCTGCGGCCAATGGGAACGCGGCGTGAGCGGGGACGCCACCAATCAGCGGGCGGCAGGAGCCGGCTCCGTGGTGCGGGGTTCCCCCGCTCAACGACGTTCCCTTCTCACTCCGCCCTCTCCGCGCTCCTCCTGTGGGCTTGTGCATGTGGATTGGATGAGCAGAGAGACAGACAGGGGCAGAACAAAGTGAGAGGCCTCTTCTTCTCTGAGGCCACCCAATCAGAGGGTGCGCACTCCACTCGGCACCGCCGGAACCCGTTGCCACGTCTGCGGGACAGCTCGGCGGTGCGGGATGGCGGCCCGGCGGCGGTGAGGGAGAGCCCCGGAGCTGCGGAGATGGCTTTGCGGGCCGCTCTGCTGCTGGCGGCTGTGGGCTGCGCGGCCGCGGCGCTGATCCCCGCGGCGGACGTGAAGGTGGAGGTGCTGCACAAACCCTTCCTCTGCCACAGGAAGACCAAGTGGGGGGACATGATGCTGGTTCACTACGAGGGGTATTTGGAGAAGGACGGCTCCATGTTTCACTCCACGTAAGTGGCTCGTCCCGACAGGCGTGCCTTCCGGTGGGTGAGCTTGGGACGGGAAAAATATATGTAAGTGTGTTTAAATAAACCTTGGCTCTGGTAAGGCCCCACCTGGAGTTACTGTGTCCAGTTCTGGAGCCCTCAGCGTAGGAAGGACATTGAGCTGTTGGAGCGGTCCAGAGGAGGGGCACTAAGATGATGAGAGGGCTGGAGCATCTCTTTTATGAGGACAGGCTGAAGGAGTTGGGGTTGTTCAGCCTGGAGAAGAGAAGTGTCAGGGGGACCTCATAGAAGCTTCTCAATACTTGAAGGGGGCTACAGAAAGGCTGGGGTAGGACTTTTTAATAAGATGTGTGATGGAAGGACTAGGAATAAAGGGTGTAAATTAGAAGAGGGAGATTCAGGCTGGAGATAAGGAAGAGGTTCTTTACAGTGAGGGTAGTGAAACACTGGAACAGGTTGCCCAGAGAGGTTGTGGATGCTCCGTCTCTGGAGGTGTTTAAGGGCAGGCTGGACAAGGCACTGAGCAGCCTGGTTTAGTGGGAGGTGACCCTGCCTTTATACTTTACCAGTTTAGGAAGCACTGGCTCTCAACCGGCAGCCCAGCTTCACCTCCTTTCCCATTGCCAGATGGAGAATATAAAATAAACTTTATTTAGTTTTGTTTTCTGGTTAGTACGTGGAAAGTAAGAGCCGTGCAGCGTTTGTTAGAAGACGGGGAGTGTTAAACGTCCTCTCCTGCAATGCAGATACAGGTTTTGGTGTGTGATTTGAGCAGTTTAATAAGTCTTTTGCTACGCACGAGTTTTTGTCTGGTTTCTAAAGCAAACTTCTTAGAGAGAGGTCTCCCTGTTATTAAAAAAAACCCCAACCAACCAACCAACCCTAAAGTTATGTTTAGCCTTCTAACGCTGGCAGCACAGTGACAGCCTTTCGTGACTGAAACGAGTATTTTTCGCCTGCCCCCGACCAGACAAATCAACATACCAGGGCCACAGTAATGCAAGTAGAAGAAGGAGACAGAAAGTCGAAAGGACCCCATTCAGACCCCACAACGACTTGCTAATGTTGCCTTTCCTGTAAAACATCAGCGGAGGTTGATAGTCAACAAAGTGCTTAAGTACCTGTGTGCTGTGTGAAGTCTACTTTTGTGGAACTTTTTTTTGTGTTAAGAAAAAAAGGCATTTTGCATGTTTGTACTATTGCAGACGATTTAAACTAAAATCTCACTAATTTTCTCTTGTAGTTAACCCGCCTCCCTAAAAGGAGCTGTAGTGACACTCTAGGTTATTGCTGCTGACTAACTCCTGTAAGTGCTCTACTTTCTTGTTAAGCACCTCTCCTGCATGGCTGGTGAATCGAGCTTTTCAAGTTATTTATCTGTCCATAGAGTTAAAGTAGTGCTGGATTACCACCTGGTTAAGCTGTAGAAGAAGCTTGTCTGTCTGTGTTGAACTTGAATGTTTTGCATGCATTTTCTTCTGGTTTTTTTTTTTGTTTTTTTTGGTTTTTTTTTAGATTATGTAGCGCCTAGCTATTTGTTTTGGTTTTGGAGGGGCTTTTTTGGGGTTTTGCTTGTTTGTGTTTGTTTTGTTTTGATTTTTTCCTCCTAATGACTTTTGAAGCATGTTACAAGGTACATTGCAATCATGAACAAGCTAGTTTGGATTTGCAGTTTACCAAATTGTGTGCATGCCTTTGAATATAGATTTTTCAAAAATAGAAATGCTTTTCTAGTCTGATCGGTTTCAAAGTGGAAATAGATCAAAGTGGAATCAGAGAAGTGAAATTTGGGATCCAGATTTCCCAGCCATGAAGATGGCTTATGAGAAAAGGCTGAGGGAGCTGAGTTTCTTCAGCTTGGAGGAAACTGAGGGGTCACCTCATTCATTTTTATAAATATGTAAAGGATGAGTGTCAGGAGGATGGAGCCAGACTCATCTCGGTGACATCCAGTGATAGGACAAGAGGCAAGGGGTGCAAGCTGGAACACAGGAGGTTCCACAGAAATATGAGAATATACTTTGTCACAGTGAGAGTGACAGAACAGTGGCACAGGCTGTCCAGAGAGGGTGTGGGGTCTCCTTCTCTGGAGACATTCACACCCCACCTGGATGACTTCCTGTGTGACCTGATCTGGGTTTTCCTGCTCTGGCAGGCGGGTAGGACTAGATGATCTCCAGGTCCTTTCCAATCCCTTCACATTCTGTGATTCTTTGTTGTCTTAAACTCACTATGTAAGTGATTTAATTCCTTCTACTTCACGAGTAACCTTGCCAAGTTTTCAAAACTTTGAAAGTCTAGTTGTTTGTTTTTTTTTTTAAATAACAAGGTGCCAAATAGTAGTGAGGTTTTAACTATACATCTATACTGTGAGCTTATTCCATCTGCTTTGCTTGTCTGTTGTGGGTCTTGCTGTCTAAAGACTGATTTTATTCCATTCTTTTCCAGTCACAAGCATAACAATGGCCATCCTATGTGGTTCACACTTGGCATAAGGGAAGCCATCAAAGGCTGGGACAAGGGTTTGAAGGACATGTGTGTGGGAGAGAAGCGCAAGTTAACTATTCCACCAGCCCTTGCTTATGGAAAAGAGGGAAAAGGTAAAACATCTGAAGTCCTTCCCCTTATTTTGCTTCTAATCTTTGTATTTTTCTCTTATTTTTGCCTTAAGAGCTTATCAGTACCTGAGGGTGTCCTACAGAAAGGCAGGGGAAGGACTTTTTAATCAGATATGTGATGGGAGGACTAGAAATAATGGATGTAAATTGGAAGGGGATAGATTCTGGCTAGATATGAGACAGAAATTCTTTACAGTGAGGGTGGTGGGATACTGGAACAGGTTGCCCAGAGAGGTTGTGGATGCCCCCTCTCTGGAGACATTTAAGGCCAGGCTGGACAAGGCACTGAGCAGCCTGATCTAGTGGGAGGTGTCCCTGCCTATAGCAGGGGAGTTGGAACTTGATGATCGTTAAGGTTCCTTCCAACCCAAACTATTCTATGATTCTAATTCCATTAAATAAGAAAAAAGGTGCTATTTCCCAAAAATCTGCTTTCTGCAGAAACAATCATTAACTGGTTCCATGGTGAAGAAACAGGAATTGGTGGTAGCTGCTGTGCAGTATGTCCTGAGTGTCTTCTCTGTCAGTGGATTTTTTTTTTTTTTTAACCGGTTCTGGCTACAAAAAAGAGGAGATTAAGAAATGTTGTTGTCTGATAAACCTGTGATGATGGTTGAGAATATGAGCTCAAGTCAGTGCATACTAGTAGCCAGGAAAACATCTCAAGTTGTGTCTGTGCTGTAATGGCTGCTCAGGATCCAGGCTGCAGTTGGAAATAGTTGGTTATTACTGCAACAGATACTTATCCTTGTCAGCTCAAATTGCAGGATGCTTTGAGTGTAGTGGGATTACTGGAACACTGCTGTGATGCATACAGCTTTTGTATGGCATTCAGTATGTAATTGTGGAACTCCTCATGTTTACCTTTTTTTGGGCAGGTAAGATTCCACCTGAGAGCACGCTGATTTTCAACATTGACCTTCTAGAAATTAGGAATGGCCCAAGGTCTCATGAATCATTTCAAGAGATGGATCTTAATGATGACTGGAAGCTGTCCAAGCAAGAGGTGAGTAGGTTTGCATTGTTGTCAGCAAACCCAATAGGATGTGATAGTGGAAAGTGAAAGATAAGCTTAACCTCATCCTCTTAGGGAAGTATCAAAACATGAGATTTTTAGGTACTGCTGTGCACATAGCTCTGCAAGCAGCATGCACTCTGCTGTTAGTCATGTGGGGAAGGGCAAGTCTCTGTTCTTCCATGGAGATGGCTTTCAATGTTGCTGCCTTCCAATTCTTTACTTACTTTGCCTTTGGATTCTTATACCTTTTCACATTGGTATCTTTGGATTCTTATACCTTTTCACATTGGCATCTTTCCTGGCAAATGCTCTTGAACTGCTTTTCCTTGGCTTAACAATTAAGCTCCTGTTTGTGCTTTGCCTTTCTTGCTTTTCTTCAGCTCACATGCTTTCTTACACCTTAACAATAGATTTTCTTCAATTAAAACTAAGCAAGGAATCACATCTATGCTGTCCTCAACATAAGAAGGACATCAAGCTGTTGGAACAGGTCCAGAGGAGGGCTGCAAAGATGGTCAAAGGGCTGGAGCAACTGCCTTTTGAGGACAGGCTGAAGGTGTTGGGGTTGGTCAGCCCGGAGAAGGCTCAAAAGCAACCTCATAGTAGGAACCTTATTTACAGTGAGGATAGTGAAACACTGGAACAGGTTTCCCAGAGAGGCTGATGTTTAAGGCCAGGCTGGACAAGGCACTGAGCAGCCTGATCTAGTGGGAGATGTCCCTGCCTATGGCCAGGGTGTTGGAATAAGATGATCTCCAAGGTGCCTTCCAACCCAAACTATTCTATAATTCTATTCTATATATTTGGTGTGGTTGTTTACATCTATTGGGTTGCCAGGATGTACGTGAAAAAGTTGTTTGGCTTTCTGACCACTTGGTACTAATGACTTCTTGCCTAGTTAGTTGTTCTTTACTGTATAGAAATCAAACAACAGGGTTTTCTGTCCCATTCTTTATTCAGATGCTATGAATGTATGGCAATGATTTGCTCATTACTGTCTCTTATCAGTAGTGCTTTTCATCACTGAACAAGGCTGCAGCATCAGTCAGACAAGTGTCATTTTAGCAGTGGCATAGGAAGGAAGGTATCTGCTGAACATAGCTTTGTCTTGTGTTACTGTAAACAATTCTTTCATAACCCTAAATACATTAACTCTCACCTCTGTGTCTAATAGGTGAAAATTTACTTGAAGAAAGAATTTGAAAAACATGGAGCCGTGGTAAACGACACCCAGCATGATGCTTTGGTTGAAGACATTTTTGATAAAGAAGATGAAGACAGTGACGGGTTTATATCCGCGAGGGAATTTACTTACAAGCATGATGAGCTGTAGAAAAGGGTGGTGTAATTTTTTTGACACAAATGGCAGTGACTTAGACTGTCTGGTTCTCTCGTCGTCTCAGTTCAGTGTTTTGGAGTTGACAGCTGCTGTCAGCAAAGAAACATTCAGTTTATGTGAAAAAAGATATTTTAAAGTATGAAAAGGTACCTCCTTTTATGCAGCAAAGACTTGCACATCAGTGTTTTTTTAAGTTTTGTATTAACTTATTTTTCAGAAATGAATTGTTCCAGTTAACAAATATTGTGAAAATCAAAATCCAGCTCAGTGCCTGTCTGTGATTTGGGGTTTTTTTGTTGTTTTTGTCAGGGACTCCTTTCTGCATATCTCTTCCTGCCTGTGGGTTAATTACTTGACCTTCCTCCTTGTGTGTCACTGCTTCAAAAGCAGTGTTCTGGCCTTGCTGCTTTTTCTTTTTGTGGAGATTTTGAAAAGATTTGCTAGAAGGTATCAGCATCTCTTTATACAGCTGAGAAACTCATAGGGAAGCTGAATGAGAAGAGTGAGTACTCTGGGCTGACCTGGAGTGTGTTCCCAACTGTTCCAGTAACTGTCTGCATTTTTCTTTAAGTTATCTGAATAAAGTAGGAGTTCAACATCTCATTCCTAATGTCAGCAACATCCTAGGAAATGTCTGTAAGCTGGAAAATAGCAAGTTATGCTGCAGTGCAGGTGGTGTCCCTTGCATCTACACATCCACTTGTTTTGAAACTCTGATCTTGCATTCATAGAATCATAGAAAAGTTTGGGTTGGAAGGGACCTTAAAGATCATCAAGTTCCAACTCCAATGACCAATAATGTTAGAATATGAAGCAAATACAAAAACAGAAAGATAATCCACACAAATATTTAGCTCTGAAAGCTATAGGAACCTGTAAGAATTAAAAACTGGAGTTTTCAGTTCACAGAGACAGCTCAGATGGATTGTTTCATGATTCACACACTAAGTCTAAGGTGCCACTGGATAAATAATGAGGAGAGATTGTACCTTTCCCCTCTCAAGTATTGAGGGAGTTCTTGAGCAAAATTTTACAAGTCTTGAGGTTTCTCCCAATTGCAGGTGGGGAAGAGCTTGCTGACAGGAGCATCAGTGTGGCCTGAAGAAAGGATTTGCATTGGCTTGCCTGCTTTGCAACTTGTTTTGTCATTGCCCCTTTGCTGTATTTGCACAAGTAGCACAAGTGATGTGAATTTTACATAATAAAGTGACTTTTTAGAAAAATGGAGGTGTAAGGTAAGTGTTGTTGTGGTGTGTAATGGAGGTGGAGACCATGAGAATTTCAGCACCATTCTGTATTGCTGTGGGACTGGTTTAGGAGTGAGAAGAAACCATGGACAATGCCAAAATGTTACTAAGGAGACAAGGTTTCAGGGAAGGAATTAGCTTGTATCTTGGCACCACGAACTTGCAGCACGTTGAATGCAGCATTTTACTTGCAAATGTTGCTCGAGGCTGTGCAGGGACACAGCAAATCCAGCTGTTTGGAG
Source organism: Turnix velox (assembly GCA_013400935.1). Taxonomy (NCBI): domain Eukaryota; kingdom Metazoa; phylum Chordata; class Aves; order Charadriiformes; family Turnicidae; genus Turnix; species Turnix velox. The sequence goes on from VZTY01005472.1 coordinate 7,607, forward strand.
CAGAGACTGCTGCATTGCACTAGTCTTTAACCCTTGCCAGCTATTCAAGATTCTCGATGGTGTAGCTGAGCTCGATGTTTTCCCTGCCACCTGGCGTTACAAGTAAGTATTACCAGACTTAAACAGACTTCAGCTCCACATGGCCATTGTGTCTTGCCGTTGGTGACTGCTTTTTGGGGAAAAACTCGAGTGAAGGTGTGCATTGGTTGCCTTGTTTGTTCGATTTTTTTATTCTTTTTCCTTCTGGTGTCTGGCATTTTCTACCTGCTGACCTATATGATATCAAATTCTGGCCACATACTTTGTTTTGGGTCTGTTTCATCCATGATGTCATCTAGTTTTATTGAACCCATTTGTGCTTTTGCTTTCATGATGTTTTGTGCCAGCGAGTTTCACAGAACAGTGAGGAAAATATTTCCTTTTGGTTTTAGGCTTGTTGCCTGTCCTGCTTCTTGTACTGTGAACTAATAATGAATAATCATTTCCTATTTAGCTCTTCTTACTGGTCATGATTTGGAAAATTGATCTCCCTCATGGCTTATGAAAACCAAGTTGCCTGACTTCAACTCTGTGGAGGGTTGTGCATGTTCTCCGTCTTTGCTTCTCCTACAGTCACCATAGCACTGGGGACCAATTTGTCACACTTCTGCTGCTCATATGCTTTGGGATAGATGTCTTAGAAAGGTGGCAAAGCATTTGCTCCTAGAGCAGGCAAAGGAGGGCTAATAGGATATAAAGTTGATCTTTACAGCTGTCTTGCCTGGGATGTATGAATGGCAGGAACTTGACCATCCAGAGAGGAAATCCTGGGTGCAAGCTGATGGAAAGAGAACTCAGACTTGTGTAGGGTCTGAGGGGGTTGTGGATGATCTCTTGCAGTGTTTAGCATGTTCCCCAGAAACATGGCTCAGGAATGAAAGTATAAATGCATCAAATAAGACTCAGTCTAGCTTATTGACCAAGCTTGAATAATGGGGAGCTAGTTTCTGTGTGATAATCCTTATGCCTTATAGCCTTAGTTATAGCAACATTTATATGTTTCTTGCTGTTTGGTGGGTTAAATGTTTCTTAGAACACCAGCCTGTCATTCTGAGTGACAACCCAGCAACTGCAGTAAGAGTTAGTGCCTTCTGTAGGTACAAAAGCAGCATCCTGAGCTTATTTGATTTTAAAATTCTTGATATGCATTGCTGTGACAGGAGAAAGCTTTTCACAAAGCTTCATAAATGCTGCTTGTGGTCTGAAATGTTGGGGTTTTTTCAGTATTCTTTGAGATCAGCTGACAAGGCAAACAGTGTTGAAAATGAAGGAATGGCTTTATTGGGTCTTAAATCTTTGCTTCTCAGTAACTTAACTCCTTGTGCTGCCAGCAGCATCCCCAGCATAGAGGTGTTTTGGGGAGTGCTGTGTGTGACAGAGCTGCAGAACTGCAGTGTTAACTTCATATTGAGCAAACTGCTGCCATGGTTTCAACTTCATGGCATTTAGAATTTAAATGATGCACTGTATCTTCCCTGAGTAAGTACTTCAGTTTAAAAATAGGCAGGTACAGGTCAGCTTTTAAAGGTGATCTGTGTTTGTGCTACATTCTCCCAAGATTCATTAAAGAATATTCAGAATAGGTGAAACAGCATTTGACTGCTGCTTTAAAAAAACTTTTTAAAAACCCCCCAAAATATATGCAAAAACCCCAAGCCCCTTCATATATTTTCAATGTTTTTGGCAATGGGAAATAAACCAAACAAAACCTGCTTATATTTGTATAATCCTGGATAATTTTAGCCTCTCTTGAAAGTTAATCATAATGCTTGCATTCTGTGCCCTAGATTTTTTTTCTCCTGGTACATAGGAAAAACAACTGACAAAATACAGCTCTTTCTTTAGCTACCCTGCTTCTGTTTTCATGCTCGTGCTTGATTATGCCAACAGTTTCACACAGAAACATAATGGAAAAGCTCAGTAGAAAGCTGTGGATCTTTTGCAGGGACCTTCACTATCAGCTTTCCCAGCCTGGAAGGGGATTTGGATGGAGTCTCCTTCTACATCACATTTCTTCCTTCTAGAAGGTTCTATTTCAAGAACAGGCTGGTTTTGGGAGGTGGTGTACCCAGTTGAAGAAAAGGTAGGAGCTTGGTTCAGCTTGAAATTTGACATTAAAATAAGGGTATTTTTTGAAGCCTGTCAGGCAAGTAATTTTGTGCAAGGTTCTGAAGGCCATTTTTCCTGATGGAGGACTGGAATTTGTCCAGAGAGTTAGTATTTATATATATATACATATATATATAATTTTTTTTCACCTCTCACTGCTCTGCATGTCCATTAGGAGCAAAGCCACTTTTAAAACATTAGGATCTGACTGTGGACATCTAGTGGAACCAAGTCTTCAGAGTGTGGAGATCACACATTTTTATTTTTAGAGGCAAAACGTGAGGCTGATGCTAACTACCACCAAGAGCTGCTTTTCATACTAGGTACAATGCTTCTAATTTCTAGTTTGTGTCGTGACCTGCTTAAGGAGATTAAATGAGGCAGGATAATTGATTCCTCATCTGGGAGTCAGACTGAAAGCATTAAATCAGCCCTGTCCTCTTACATTTTACTGCCACTGAAATTTCTTTAAAGCATCTGATGTTTCTTCTTCTGCCCCTTTCCCTGAATATGGGTAATACTCATCCCTTTTGTGTGCTTGTTCTGCTGTTTCTCTGAGAACTAATAGCCCAGCTTAGCTCTGCTCTCTCTAATCTGCTGGGATGTGTCTTTAAAGAAGAGGTTTTCATTCCATAAATACAAAGCAAAATGTTCTCAGTGATCCCCATGTTCCATCTCTGGGTATAGAATCTTTATGGCTCAAGCTAATGGACTAACCATAGCTTAAAGAAAATGATCTCCTGCTGGATTTTATTCCCAGCAGCACTGACTGCAATATTTAGTGGTGAGACTGCTGGTGTTCTTCTAATGGAAGGTAGGGATTTGCATCCAGCTGTCATGTCCTCATTGCTATTGCCACAATCTCCCTTCTGAAGAAAGGCAGAGGGAGCTGGGTCTCTTTAGCTTGGAGGGGTGACCTCATTCTTGTTTATAAATATGGAAAGGGTGAGTGTCAAGTGGATGGAGCCAGGTTCTTCTCAGTGACTTCCAATAGTAGGACACAATACAATGGGTGGAAGCTGGAACACAGGTGGTTCCACAGAAGACACTTTTCCTAAAAGAAATTTTTTCCTAGTGAGGGTGACAGAACACTTGCTGAGACACACACAACTTTTTCAGCATACTCAGCAGACCTGTTGCTGTGGTAACTTGCCAGACTGCATCTCCCCTGAAGGACTCCTATTTGTTCTGCACCAGATGGCTGATAAATCACATAGTGGCACTTTCTCTCCCTTGTATTACTGTCCCATCTTTTCTGTTAGTGCCTGCAGCACTTTACACATAGATTATTCAGTGATGACCCACATATTATTGGAAGCTGCTTCAAGTATGCAGTCATTTTAATGAACTCCTGTATAGCACCAGAAAGGTGTTTATACTGATTTATACTCGAGCTGTTGCAATTTTAAGCTGATAAAACCTCTGTGCTTGCATTTTAATGTGGTTTAAAATAGTCCAGAGTTGCTATAGCACATTTCTTGCAGAGGGAAGTGAGACACCTTTTCCAGTCTGCTGCAAGCATCTCTGCACAGGCAGCATCATAACAATGGGAGCCCACACCAAGCTTGAACAGGATCGCTGCAGAAGAGAACAACACTGTTGTCTCTATTTTCTGCTTCTTTATTGTCATTTCTGGCTTATCTTCTCGGGGTGACATATTTCCTTCCACTCACCCTGACTACTTATTGTTATGAGTCTTGACAACAAGTGGTTGCCAAGTGGTTTAGTCTCATTGCTACAGGTGCTGTTCTTGCAGACTTAAAAAGCCAGGAATAAAAAATGGGCCTTGTGATGAGAAGAGTTATGAAAATAAGCATATGGCCACAAGGTATTACAAACCTCAACAAGGCAAATTATAAAATTTATGAAAACTAAGCATCAGATTGATGCATTTTTCATAAATCCAACCTTACTCCAATTCTCCTACCAGAGAGAACACAAGCAACATGGTGGCTTGATATAACAAAAAAGAACACCAGCAAAAGGAATTTCTTGGGCACATAACCTTTCAGCAAAATCTATTCTAGGACTTTTACATATATATACATACATATATATAAAATATAATATATAATTCCATCAATTTTGCTGTCTCAAGCCAGCTTTTCTCCTAAAATCTGTTTGCTGAGAAAATTAGTTCCAGCAGTTGGATGCCTGTCTTGACCTTGCAGGGGGACATATTTTGGAAATGATGAATCAAAGATTAGTGCTGAAAGTGTCTTGAGGATTTTGGGTACTGGTTCTTCTGCATAGCCTTTGATCTCCAACTAAGGGGGTGTTTTAAAGAAGAATAAAAAATAAACTGTAGCTTAAGCTACCTGTTGCTGTGTTTGCTTTTCAGTCTATTCCTTTCACAGATAAAGCCTAGAACAAAGGTTCTTTGAAATTCTCTTTTCTAAAGATGCATCCTTCCTGCTCTCCTTCTTTGATGTTGCATCCCATTGAAAATTCATCTTTTATAGAAGAATTTTTTTCAATATTCATAAACTCTGCTGTTATGTCACTAAAAAAAAGCAAATAATCAACAGAGAGCATTGTGGCTTTGTCCTGATAATTATAATTTTCTACTTTCTGTTTACACAGCGATCTCCATTCGAAGGTTTCAAAGATGCAGCTGTGAGTAAATGCTCTTCCCATTTCATGTATGAGGTAATTGAAATGCCATGAGGTTACAAGCTGATGGCAGCACAACATACACCCCAGGCTCTCTTGATTCCCGTGTTTCTAACCTCTCATCCTTGCAGCTTTCCACAGTTCATGACAGCTTACACAGAAAGGAAGCATCAATGATTTCTATGTCGCCAGCATGTAATCATTCTGTAGACAGCCTAATAATTCTTAGGTAGATTATGCTCATCCATAATCATCTCCAGTGTAATTAGAGAATAGACTTAGTCATCTTAGTGAGCATAATATGAATAATGTCAGTGGTGTGTTATAGGATATAATTTAAGCCCCTTTTTAAATTGCACCTGCTCTTTTCATGGGGTATCTTTCTGATTCTAAGAAGCACAGCTCATCCCTCATGTAACTCCAGAGCAAGGAATTTGGGTTTTTATGTTCAACTGAAGCTGTTAGAATTAAATTGGCATAAACTCCCCAGCTTTTCAGAGATTCAGATCACCTTCCAGTTAGATATTTTAAGCAGAAGATATTCAGTCTTTTTTTTTCTATTGTAAAACCCATTGAAGTGTAATTCTGATGACAACAAACTGATAGTAGAGGAGATCAAAGGTTTTGCTTAAAATGTAATGGAAGGTCTTAGAGTATAAAGAGCTCCATGTTGCTTATGATCAGCCCTGCTTCTCAGTAACTGAAGGGGGCTATAGAAAGGCTGGGGTAGGACTTTTTAATAGGATATGTGATGGAAGGACTAGGAGTGATGGATGTAAATTGGAAGAGGGGAGATTCAGGATGGAGATAAGAAATTCTTTCCTGTGAAGGTGGTGAGACACTGGAACAGGTTGCCCAGAGAGGCTTTGGATGTCCCCTCCCTGGAGGTGTTGAAGACCAGGCTGGATGAGGCACTGAGCAACATGTTCTAGTGGGAGGTGTCCCTACCTATGGCAGGGGGGTTGGAACTAGATGATGTTTAAGGTCCCTTCCAACCCAACCCATTCTACGATCTAGCCCAATCCCTCTGCCGGGGCAGGAACACTCAGCTCAGGTCACACAGACGGCATCTAGGTGGGGTTTGAGAAGCAGCTCCCACACCCGCTCTGTGCAGCCTGTAACACTCTTATCTCACTCTCATCCTGACCAAATTTTTTCTCACGTTCCTGTGAAACGAGCGGTCCCTGCGGCCCGCGGTAACACCGTGGGCACAACCCTCTCCCAGGCGAGGCGGGGAGTGGCCGCACCGCCACTGCCACCACTCCATCCGCCACTGCCACCACTTCATCCGCCACCGTCCCATCCACCGCCACCATCCCATCCGCCACCGCCACAGCCCCATCCGCCGCCACGGGCCGTGCGTAGCGGCGCGGAGCGTTCGGCGGCGGCTGCGCACACAGAGCGGAGGGGGGGCCGCGCCTGCTCCCACGGGCAGGGGCCGCCGCCGCCGCCAGCAGGCTGAGGGCAACGCGGGTGCGCTGAGGTACGGTAGGAACGCTGGTACCGCCGGGGGTATGGCAGGGAGGGGCACGGAATGGAATGGAATTGAACGGAATGGAATGAAATGGAACGGAATGGTATTTTCGTTCTCCCCTTCACCAGCGCAGCGATGGGGCCGGGAGAAGATGAGGGTAGCGGGAGCTGCGAGAAGCGACCTGCCCGGAGGGGTTCTCCCTCCCTGTCAGCGCCGGAAAAAAGAAAGGAAAGGAAAGAAGAAGGATGAAAGGAGGGAGGGAAGAAGGAGGGAGAGAGAGGGGAAGGAATGAAGAAGGAGGGGGGAAGGACGGAGAGAGAAAGGAGGGAGAGAGAGAGGAAGGAATGAAGAAGGAAGAAAGAAGGAAGAAGGGAAGGAAGGAGGAAGGGAGGAAGGAAAGAGGGTGGAAAGAGGAAGGAAGGAGGGAGAAGAGAGGGAGGGAAGAAGGGAAGAGAGGATGTAAAGAGGAAGGAAGGAAGAGGGAGGGAGGAAGGAAGGAGGAAAGGAGGGAGAAAGGGAGGGAGGAGAGTATGGCGAGGATGGCGCAAAGCCGCTTCCCCGGAGTCGCTGCATCCCCCGCCACCCCCGGCGGCGACATCCCCGGGCGCCTCCGAGCACCTGCTCCCTGCGCACCGCGGAACATGGCTGCGCGCAGCCGCCGGGCCCGCACCGGGCTGCGGGAGATCCGCGGGCGAGGGGGGGAACTGGCGTCTGGGGTCGGTGCCGGCAAACGCAGTCTCAAGGCTCTCCGCTCGCTGCCTTTCCCGGCCGCTTTCTCTGCTCGTTGCTCCTTCCCTTCTGCTTTATAAAGAGCCGGCGTGGGTTGTGTCCCCCCCGCCTTTTATTTTTCTTAGTGAAGGTGCCCTTTCAGATGGTCACCTTGAAATCGAATTTCCCTACACCCAGGTAGGGATGTGATGGCTTCGTTCACTTGAGCAGGCTGAGGAGCAGAGGTACCTTCCTTCCTGCAGGCATCTGCAAAACTGACATCTTCATCTGTGCTCCTACAGCCTATGAGTAACCTGTTTTTTTGTTTGGGTTTGGTTTGGTTTTTTTTTTGTTTGTTTTGGTTTTTTGGTTGATTGGTTGGGTTTTTTTTTATTTGGTTGGTGGTTTTTTTTGTTTGGTTGGGTTTTTTTTCATTTGTTTGTTTGTTTATTTAAAAGAAAAAAGACATTTTCTCCGCTGAACTGATAATTAGAGGGAGAAAACCCCATATTAAACCAGTATCTCAAGCAGAAGACAGCTTTGTTTAAATGTCCTGAGAATGGAGTAGAGCCATCCATACCTGTAAGAAATGGAAATTTGGTAATCCCAGGGTAGTGGTTGTGCTTCACTACACTTGGTAAATTCTGTGATGCAAACTATGCTAAATTTACTCAGTAGTTTAGAAGATAATAAATACAGGAACTTGTGGGGAATTGAGTGACTGGCTCATTTGCTTGCAGGCTATTGCTATTTCAGCTATTGATCTAAAAGCTGTTTTAGAGTCATGGGTTTAGAGCATCTCTAAGCATGCTTGTTTGTCTATAACATGCACCCCAAACCCTCCAGGCAAACCTCAAAACAAACTCTTAAGTGTGTATGCTTAGGAGGCTGGTTAGAGCTGAATCAAGACTGAATTTAACCCTTTGGAGTGCTTTTGCAAGCAGTTTAGATGCCAGAGCTGACACTGTTTAAAAACACAGATGTTATGTTGAGGCAAATGTGGTGGATGGAAGTCCTTTATTGAGGTTTTTTTCCTCTCCTGGAAGTATATCTGTTGCTTAGAGTTTGAGATTTTTATGATTAGTTCCTTTTTTGGAAGGCATTTGGTAAAGTGGGGCTTGGCTGAAGCTCCATTTGTGTACTCCTGCTGAGCTTGGTGTTTTTGGTTAAGGGTCCTGAATTTGTCTCTCCAACCTCCCCTTCAAAAATCATCAACCATGGATGCTTCATGCGCTTTGCAGGTGGGAAAGAAGCTTCCAGTGAGAACTTATGTATTTATTTATTATGTACTTGAAGCTGTAGTCTTTTGGCCTCCTCTTTCTGTAAAATTCACCAGATTGAATAGTTGAGCATAGAAATTTCTGTCTGTCCCTCCAAACCAGCCAATTTCCAGGCTGTTTTTCTGCCAGTGTATTACTTTGTATCTTAACACAAACTTTTTTTGGTTAGCATTGTAACTCTTGCTGTGGTTTGGGGTTATGTTTTAAACTAAACTGAGACCTTCAACCGGATACATCGATGCTTTTTGTTTCACCCCTTGTTGACATAATGATGTTGCTAATTTGGAATGACTGCCAGTCAGTGTGAATTAGCCGGCTGGGACTAGAGGTGGACACTCACTTCTGTGCACTGATCAAGACCTAAAATAACAGCAAAACTAGATTATGCAGGCTCTACAAGGAGGGAAAGCTGTATGGCTGAGTATTGTAATGACTTCTCATTACAAAGATGCTGTAGATGCCTAACAAGGGTCTCTGCCCCTGTGACAGGAGCAGGAAAAAGCAGGTGATTCTCTAAGAAATGGAGAATGTTGCAAATATGACCTCAGACTGCAGGCTGTAACAGCAGCTACAAAAAGAACAGAGTTCTGTGACTGCTTGGAGACCTAATTAAGTGCATTGACATCCACTCAGTGAAAAGTCTGTATAAATAATGAATTTTCCCTGTATGCACAGCCTGTGGTGGAAATGAGTCTGGAATCTGTTGTCTTCTGGATGGCTGACCCTCATTTGTGTTTAAATAGAACTGTTTTCGTTAATATAATTCAGATTACTTGAGGCAAAAAAATAAGATAGTGCCTTCAATTGAAGAGAGTGTATTAAACCATTAAAATAGAACTGTCTGATTAAGGAAAACTTCAGTTTACAGTTGATTCTTTGTAAACTTCTGGAACAGCTGAAATCTTACCATTTGTTAGGACATTAAATACTGAAAAGCTTTGCCATACTCATTTGATGGCCAGTGTCTAAATCCTTTCTTAGAAACCTGGCTGCTGTTCCTCCTTTTAATAAGGTAAAAGTTTCAGCTAAATGAAGGTTTTGTTAGATTGTCACAACCTTCAGGTATATGCTTAAAGACTAACAATTTTATTTCATGTTGACTGCTCTAAAAGTCTAATCCTAGAAAAAATGTGATGTGAATAGTGCTTATTAGAATTTGTCATCCTTCTGTATACATGTTAGCATTTGTGAGATCCTTGTAATGGAAAATAGAAAATACTCTGGAGTGAAAAGCTCCAGATATTGATATTTTCAGCCTCAACATTAGTATTTTGGGAGATGTCACCACCTATGGTAGGGGCTTTGGAACTAGGTGATCTTTAAGGTTGCTTTCAACCCAAAGGATTCTATGATTTTATGTCTGTAAAGATTTTTTGTCTTAGTTTTTTGAGGCAGTGCTTTCTGGGCTATGAGTGCAACCTGCTGGATCATTTCCAGCTTTTTCATCCACCAGTACCTACAAGTCCTTCTCTTCAGGGCTGTTCTTAATCCCTTCATCTCCCACCCCATACTGATACTGTCTGTTGTTGATGAAAGATGCTTATTTGCTATATTGTAAGAGGGCCAAGAGGTGGGAAAAGTGTGAAAGGGAGAATGAGGACAACCTGAAGTTAATCTAAGGGAAAAAAGGAAAATGAAGTGGGCAAGTAGAAATGTTCTGCTTTGATAGGTAGCTGCTAACAGACTGCTTTAGTTACATGGTGGAGGAAGATAAAGTTCAGTGGTGTTCTGAACAAACACAGGTTGTGGGTGTATCTGAGAAACTTGCCATATTTGAAATGAACCAAATAAGATTCCAGGAAAAACTGCTACCTGGCAAACTGAGTAGTTTTAAGCTGTAGTATCCTACTAGCTATCTCTCTTCTCTAAAAATCCAGTTTTAACAGCCAACTCTTGTGACAATCACATTTTCAGTACAAGGTTTTAACATTCATCTTACAGTGTTCAACTGTTTTACACCCCTTGTATGGAACAGGGTGTTTGAATGAACTTTAGTTATAAAGAAGCTTACTCATACTTTCATACTTAAAAAGCATTACCAAAGTGGGGGAAAAAAATAAAAATACCTTAAAAATGCAAATGAGCCTTCAAGGAGGACTGAAGGAATCAGTAAAACAGAATAGCTATGGGGTTTTAATTCTTTTCCCTGCTTACTCAGTCTGCAAATGTCTGCCTTGTATACCTTCCAGTTTGTTCAGTGCTGGAGCATTCCTTCCTGTCTTTTTAAGCCTGTGTCTTCTAGTTGAAGAACTTGATGTAGTAAAAATTAGTACTTTGTATCACTTTAAACTTTCTTTCCAGGCTGTTGGATGTCTGTTGGATTACTTAGTTTGTGCATAGAATAAATAAAATACTTATTTTGAATACTAAGATCCACAGTAAGCCTGCATCTTATTCAAGATGTTGGCTACTCTGGCAAGGCATTGGAAGACAAATTTAGAACACTACATGATGACTAACCAGAAGGTAGATGTGAACACTTAGGGTGCTGGAAAGCATTTGCATTGACATCATCAATGTGTCAAAATAAATGTGTGCACTCAGAACAGCTCATAGCAAATAGCAAAATGGTTTCAGTACTGCTGAAGCCTGAGCAATGCTTTATGTGTTGCATTTCAGTTCAATCACAAATGATAAGTACCAATAAAGTACTGAGACTTAGTGCAGGTCTGCAGGCAGATGTTCTCTGACAGATGTGTTTTATCACCCTACATCAATCCTTCCAGCTAACAGAAGCCAGTCCTTCCCATCTCAGCTTGTAAAAAGGGTTTTTTCCTAATGCATTTTCAACTCATCTGACTGGCTATTCTTGTAGATAACCTTAACAACATTAAAAAAGGGTTTGAGTTCCCTAGAAATTTCATCACTCTGCATCATGTTGGTACAGGACACTTTTAATACATCTTCTCTCAAAGTTTTTTTGCTAGGTGGGGTGTCAGTGGGGTTTGTTTATAGTCTATAGGCAAACTCTTGCTGCTTTTGTCATAAACAATGACCATTTCATGGATTATAGCCTTTATCCAAGAGGCATTCTTTCTTTGGTTTAATATTGGAAGCCTGCTGCTCGGTTAGAAGTGTGTGCTAAACTGGTACTGCTTGGAAAGACATAAAATGTCAAATTTGAATGGTTTGAAAGATGATCAAAACCAGCTTTGCACACACACCCACCCCTAGAGCTGCCTTTCAAATAAAATAGCACCTTTTTCATGAGAGACTTTTGATTGTATTAGTTGTTTCTAAGGAATCCAAGTGTGAGCAGATATTTTTGCTTGCTCAGAATATTATGGAGAGAGAGGAAGAACACATTTGTTCAATTTGGGGACAGAATTTCTGATGCAATTATATGATCTATGAAGAAATCTCAGACATCTGTGCTGAGTATTATTTTAACAAGAAATAAGCACTTCACCTTTTGTAGGTGTATGTGCCAGAAGTTTCCCCAATGGTGGAAAAAAGGTCAAATATGGCAATGTACACACAAGACCATCTTCAGCAGTGTTACAGCCCTGGACTAATTGACATTTTTTAATTAATATAGCATCATTGAAAGCACCTAAAATCATAAAATGTTTGTGCTATAAGCATTGCAAACAATCTTCACATTAGCCTGCATAAACAAATAAATTACAATCAATTAACTTTAGCCAGGGTGGCAACACAAACCACAGAGGAAATACAATGCAGTAAGTGCTTCAGTCTCTCTCTGATCTAAGTACCTCAACTCATCCTTAACTCTCTCTCTGATCTAAGAAGTTAAATTGATGGACAGTTTTGAAATAGTTATGCTTTATGTTTGTTTTCTTTCTTGTTACACCGTTATCCTCCCTCAGAAATCCCACCAACATGTTTCCTCTTTCCTTCTTTTAACATTTTAAAGTGCATGGGATCAGAGAGAATAAATTATTGATAATTATTCTGTGTCTCTGCACTTGTCTGAGTCAGCAGAATACATCTAGGTCATATGCTCCCAAACAGCACAAGTGCAGGACTGTGGGGACTAAGCAGGCTCATTAAGGCACAGTCATTTTGCCTTTCTTCCTCTTCTTTATGCCCTCACAAGGCTTGGGTGACAAATCTCAGAAAATTACTGAAATTCTTTTCATTCAATCCATATAAGCTTCCTCTGGGCTGACTTGTTCTTCCATTATCATTGCACAGACAACTGACAGAGGCAATGCATTGTCTCTTAGCTACAAGGAACAGCGTTAGACTGCTTCTCCAAAGCATGAAACAAAGTTGAACAAATGCTACAACTGTTTATCTACTCCTTTCCTTTCTAGGATGGCTGCAGCTCCCCCGAGTTACTGTTTTGTAACCTTTCCCCCATGTTCTAAAGATGGGCTGGTGGTGTTTGGAAAGAATTCTGCACGACCCAGGGATGAAGTCCAGGAGGTGGTCTACTTTGCTGCTGCAAATCATGATCCGGGAAGCAAAGTTGAGGTAAGGGTGAAATTCCTATTATTAGAAGAAATGAATTCTGACTTCTTTTCTTGTCAGATTGTGGAGCCCTTGTTCCCTCCTTTCAGACTGCTCATGAGTAGAAGGGAGTCAAGTTTTTATGGAGTTCTGAAAGTGAAACTCAAATTGTAACCTTGTTTAAATGAGGAAAAATCCATGGTCTGTAGTTTCTTCAGCACTACTGTTCACATCTCAGATTACTGCTCTGTGCAGCTTATTGCTTGCTTTTTGCCTTCAAGGTAAAGATTTTCTGTGTGGCTGGAACTAGAAAGAAATTTTCAAAGTTTGTCGCTTGCCAAATGCATTGGTTTTGTTCATGATTGTTTTTTGACACTTGTCATGACTGCCCTAGGCAAAATACCTGCCTCAGAACTTGTAATAAGGGAATGTGAGAAAAAGAAAATTATAAACTTTATAAGCCAAGCCTAAATTATGTACAGAGAGTTGGGTTTCTTGATATTTTCTGCAGCTGAGACACCTGCATTGTGGTCAATTTTCAGTGCTGTGGCTTCTCTCTGATTCCAGGCTGTGCTTGGAGTTCTGAAGCTGCTGTAACATGGAATATTACAGAATATTCCAGAATTAAGGCACTTCCAAATAGTATAAAGCCAACTTTAATACAGCCAAATCTACTTCCCAAGCTTTAAAGCTGTCTTACAGCAGCAGAGAAAAATCCCTCAGCTTCAAACAACTCAATGCCTGCAGTGCTCCTTTAAAAACTCAGAGGAAGGGGAGTTAGGATGGTATCCTTTTTAAAAAAGATGTGTTTTTTTAAGAGAGAAAACAAAAACACAGCTAAAACATAACTGTGCCACAAAGTTTTAGGCAACACAAGATTCCTCCTACACAACAGGGCTGGCTTTAAGCCTAGAAGAATATTTAATACCTACACAATAGAAGAATTTTGCACATTACACAATTTGATACACTTTGTTGTAGACTGTAGTTTCAACTTCCCCCCTTCCACTTCTCCACAAGAACTCTCATACTGTTAAGAGAAAGGAACTTCCAGAACTCTCTACTGAAGTGAGAAACCATGACTATTTTTGAATCACAATAAAAGGACAAATTAGCAGAAAGGAAGGCTGGTCTAAAAAGGAAAGAAAAAAAAAAAAGCCAAAATGTTCAACTATAATAAAGTCATCTGCCCAATAATTCTTCAGGAAAAAAAATAACAACAATTTATTAAATAACAAGAGAACTCAGTAAAATTAACCTTATGATGAAGGGTCTGCATCTTAAAGCTCATATAACATGAATTTGCACTAACCCATGAAAAATTCTTAAAAAAAGAACAGACCTAGTAGAGAACTCAAAAAAGGAACTTATTTATGATTTGGGGAGGACTATTTCACCTGCATGCATAAGTTTACTGGACTGACTACTCCAACAAGGAGGAGTGCTGATCAGCATCTGCTGCTGCAAAATTACAATGCAAGACAAACCCAAACTTTTGAGAAAGCTGTCACACAGAGAGAGAGAGCAGAGCTTTATGAAAAGCCCCATTGTTCAGGGTCTTGGGAACTGACTGACATGGAGGGAGGGAATTACATTGATGAGTTAGCTGCAGGGTTACTTGTCTGATAGATTCGAGCCAGAAAGATCAAGATTAGAATGACTTGCAGTATTCACCAAATTCCTTTGCTCAGGGCCCTGCCACAAAGCAGTTGATAGCTACAGAGCACAGCCTGCTCAACCCCTTTGTGTTTGAACCAACGAGCCATTTTTGGTGACACTGTGTGTTACCACAAGGAGCACAGAGCATAAATGGGATACCGACCTCCTGAGAAGGTCTTATGAAATAATTCGTGCTGTTAGTGTGCAGAAAACCACCTTCAGAAAGTGGGTGACAGTCACAGAGAAGACCTGGATGTATAGCTCAGTTGGGAGAGCATTACACTCCTAATCTGAGGGTCAGGGGTTTGAGTCCCCGTCCAGGTATGAGGCTTGTCAGAGTTGGGCTGATGGTTGGACTAGATGATCTGAAAGGTCCCTTCCAACCTAGATGACTATGACTAAGTAATCAAAATATGATACAAATATGATTACATTACCTTACAAAGGTACATTACATTACATTACATTACAAAGAATAGAATACAATGAAAAAGCAAGTGCACCATCATTTCCAAGTGAAGGTGAAGAATCACATACCTAACATAAGAAACCACCACAACTTCTTGAGTTACTCAATAGTACAGATATTTTGCCAGCTTTCAAATATAGTGTGGCAGTGCTTGAAGTGATTTTAAGCAAAAAGTTAATGCCAAATTAGAGCCTGGATCTGATGAGGGAATGATGTTAGAAGTCTCTTTGTAATCCAGAATCTTATGGCCCCTTTTTCGGAGATCATTTATTTCTAAAGCCTTCCCTGGACCTCATAGTAACTTATCAATACCTGAGGGGGTCCTACAGAAAGGCAGGGGAAGGAATTTTTAACATAATATCGGATGGGAGGACTAGAAACAATGGATATAAATTGGAGGGGGATAGATTTAGACTAGACATAAGAAAGAAAGTCTTTACAGTGAGGGTGGTGAAATACTGGAACAGGTTGCCCAGAGAGGTTGTGGATGCCCCCTCTCTGGAGGTGTTCAAGACTAGGCTGGACAAGGCACTGGGCAGCCTGGTCTAGTGGGAGGTGTCCCTGCCTATGGCAGGGGGGTTGGAACTCGATGATCTTTGAGCTCCCTTCCAACCCAAACTATTCTATGATTCTATGACTATTGCCTTTGTTACCCAGGACTGAAGCCTATGTGATTTCATTGATGTTTCATAGTGTCCTGACTGACAATGCTAAGAATTGGGCTTCTGCAGCCTGAGTACAGTAGAGGATGCACAATAGTTTCTTTTCATGAATGAAAGAAGAAATCTCTTGTGCTTATAACTGTTTTGTCTGCATTTGGAATACCTCCAACATATCTGCATGCCCTGGCTGGAGTGGGTGGTACGTTTGTGCCTTGTCCTGTACTCATAACTGACTTGCTAAGATTATTTTCTTGATAGTGTTAGTGAAATAAAAGAAACATCATTGATTTCCAGCCTGCTTAGTTATATTCAAAGTTGTTGGTTGCATCTCTTGTGGGTTTTTTTTGTGAAGTCTCTATTCTTCAGCCTTATATTTCCCAATAGGGAATTCACTATCCCAGGGCATGGTGCCAGCTCTGCTGCTTTCATTATGGAGTTCTAGCAAATCAATTGATCCTGACACCACTCACTCAGCCTTTGCCACCAAATGTGTTAGTATTCCCCTGTTTTTAGCATTCATGCTCAGAGAAAAATGTTAGTAAATGCTGAAGCAGGATGCTTCAGGAATTTTAAAGACAGGATTGGTAGCAAGCACAATCACAGCAGTGACTTATATCTATTTGCCAGATTGCTGGGGTGTAGGAAAGGAGATGAGACTGTGGTTTGTGCCTGCTTTTGAGATCTTGTTGTCACCTGAGCTCCCATTTCTAGATATCTCATGGCCAGTGAAGTTTTTTGTCTTTCACTCATTATTTCTGTCCTGGACCTAAACTAGGACAGTTTTTTCCCATGTCTGACATTTTACAAGTGTGTGGATGTTGTGATTTGGGCTGAACTGGCCACTAAAAGGGAACAATGCTTTGCTGTGCTGCAAATTCAGTGTTGGCTTTGGATGACCTGCCTTTATGATTGATATGGATAGCCCATTCCCTCTGTTTCCTGTGTGAAAATATTCATTTATCTTATTAAGCATTTGTCTAATGTTATTTTAAGGTGGAGTTGTGAAGAGTGAGAGGTTTCTGTTTGTAATCAATAATTTATTGTTATTTCTGGACTGTAGAAACTTTTACATGTTGTAAATAAATATGAAGCAGATGCCTCCCTTATAGAGCATGAGTTCTACTGAGTGTCTAATTTCTGTGTGCTAAATACTTCCCATGGGAAGATAAAAAACTTATGAGGGCTTTTTCATCGTTGTCAACAACCACAGCAAAGGATTGCTGAGTGAGAATCAAGTCCATGGCAGTTATACTGCCAGATTGAAATGGTTTTCTGTTGTTTAGGTTTTCTGTGACAATTTATATAAATAAGATTTGAACACTGTCTATGCCCATGAGTCATTGTATGGAGTTACTGTATGGTAAATACCGTGAAAATATGGTCCATGCTTTTTTGTCTTTGGGGAAGATAAAGCAGAAGTACAGGTGACAGAGAGACCTCTCATTGCACAGTCAGAAAGAAAAGCACTTTTTTCAGAATGCTCTTGATCCTTTAGGAGGGAGTGAAGTGTTTTCTTTCCCCTTGCTTGACTGCTACCACCGATGATAAAACTTTATAATGAGTTGCAGCTTTGGAAATGCTTGGGTTTGGAATGAGGCCCCAAGTAATAAGCATTTGGTAGCAAGGACAGCCAGAATATGTTTTGCAGAGAAAAGGCATCAGCATTTTTTTTTAGCCCAGCTAACACTTTTCAGAGTGTTTTTCAGCATTTTTTTCTTTCTAGAAAATCAAAAAGCATCAGTGTAAGCAAGCCTGTATAATGGGGCTATTCAGCCTGAGAATGCTGTGCAAGTGGAGGTTTATGGAATACCAAAGTCTCCTCCATGCTGTGTTTTATTTGACAGGCTTGAAAGCCTTGACATGCTTGAGAGGTGGGCCCAAGCCAACCTCATGAAGTTCAACAAGGCCAAGTGCACCTGGGTCGAAGCAATCCCAAGCACAGACACAGGCTGGGTGGAGAGTGGCTTGAGTGCAGCTCTGAAGAGAAAGACTTGGGTGTGTCAGTTGATGACAAACTCAACATGAGCCAGCAGTGTGCACTCACAGCCAAGAAGGCCAACCAAATCCTGGGTTGCATCAAGAGGAGTGTGACCAGCAGGTCAAGAGAGGTGATTTTACCCCTCTACTCAGCACTGGTGAGACCCCACCTGGAGTATTGCGTCCAGTTCTGGAGCCCTCAACACAGGAAGGACATTGAGCTGTTGGAGAGGGTCCAGAGAAGGGCCACGAAGATGATCAAAGGGTTGGAGCAACTGCCCTATGAGGACAGGCTGAAGGAGTTGGGGTTGTTCAGCCTGGAGAAGAGAAGGCTCAGAGGGGACCTCATAGTAACTTATCAGTACCTGAGGGGGTCCTACAGAAAGGCAGGGGAAGGAATTTTTAACATAATATCGGATGGGAGGATTAGAAACAATGGATGTAAATTGGAGGAGGATAGATTTAGACTCGACATAAGAAAGAAATTCTTTACAGTGAGGGTGGTGAAATACTGGAACAGGTTGCCCAGAGAGGTTGTGGATGCCCCCTCTCTGGAGGTGTTCAAGACCAGGCTGGACAGGGCACTGGGCAGCCTGGTCTAGTGGGAGGGGTCCCTGCCTATGGCAGGGGGGTTGGAACTCGATGATCTTTAAGGTCCCTTCCAACCCAAACTATTCTATGATTCTATGATTCTATGATTTGCTTTCTGCTGCAGTGTTGAGAGGTTCATGTCTTGGATAGTTCTACAGGATGAGCCCAGCTAGCTGACCACCTGTGAGGTGTAGGGAAACAAGACTTCTGCTGTGCAGAACTTGGTGTCTGCCAGGCTGCAGAGCAGTCTCCTGAAAGCTGCTCTGGTCATATTTTCACATGACATGTGGGAATGTGTTTGGCCCAACCCCTTTTCCTTCTGCTGCAGCTCCTCCTTTCCACAACCAGGAAATTTAGTTATTCTCTGTTCACTATCATGCATTTTGTGTTTATCTAAGAAGCACTGAGCTAAAGCTCTAAAAAAAAAAAATTAAAATTGTACAGTATGTCAAAAATGAGATTAGCTTACTGACATCCAAATGGAGAAAGGGAGGGGAAATCTTGGTAAGAGATGTCTGCTCTGCTGTGGCTTGTTTAGAAAGTAAAACAAAGGGTGAAATGTGTAAAAAGGTTTTATTAGTTGAATCTTAACTCCTGGATGGTGCCAGATGGTGTTGCATCTCAATAGATGCATGCTTCCATGAAATCATAATGTATGCTATATAAACAATTTGGTCACACCACTTGGTTAAATATTGGGGATTTTCTCCAACAAGACCCTACTGGGGTCCCATTGCCTAAGGCAAAAATCAAAATCATGCATACAGCAGAAAGGAAAAGGGAAGGAGGCATGTCCCCACTCTATTTTTAATGCTTAGAATTAAATTCCTTAAACCCCCCACCCCCTTTTAAAAAATCATATGTCCTTGATGAGAATTCATCCTCTTATTTCACCAATTATATTCCTGATTTTAAAGAAAGATGGTGGTTTGACCTGTTCAGACTCAATTCTTATTGAAGGTGACAAGCTCATTTCTGGTGTCCTTGGATGGGAAGAGTGAAGGACTCTAAGAAGAGCTATTTCTGATCAAAGATGATCTGTAATACACTTTGGTTGCATGCTAGACTAACTATTACTATAAAAATCATTGCTCAACATGAGCAGGCTGGAGGAAAGAAGCTTAGGAAAAAAAAGTAGCTTTTCACTGCTACTGGTCTTGGGTGAATGAATTTAATGTGACCTTGGTAGTAAAATGTAAAGTCTGTTCCTTTTGCTCTGTTCAGCCAGTGATCAAGCTGTCTCCTGTTCTATCTAAAAAAACAGTGCTTGTTTTTTTAAGTCCTAGGAGAAGTAAATGTGTTTGAAAGATAGCATAAAATTTCTTTCTTGCAGTTTCAGTGTCTTCTCTGCAGCTTTCCTCAGTGTCTCTCATTTGTCAGACTACATCTACAGACCTCTGATTCCAGCAGACATTTCAAAATAGAATAAATATTTTTAAGCAAACATGATACCTCTTATTTCCTGTGACAGGTTATCAAAGAAATCCACTGAATCTTTTCAATTTTGATTTTTTGAAATTTTTAAAATTTTTTTTCTCCTTTCTACCAGCACTCTCAGTCCTGGAGGCAGCAGGGAAACATGGGAAGCCTTCCTATGTTCTCTGTCCAGTTTCCATCGTTACACTGTGTACATAAGAACTGGAAAATGTGTTGAGCTAAGATGGTAGAATGGTTTGATGTTGTTGCTGTGTACAAAACCCATCTGTGGCTCTGTAATGGTGCAGTCTGTCTCTTGCTGCTTTCCACTTGGGTTCTACTCAACTCTTTGAAGAGAGACATTCATTTCCCCAAATTTTTTTTCAATATGAGGATGCACAGCTTCAAACATGACATTTTTGTGTCATTTCAATGATATTTCTGGCTCATGGATATATTTTTAATAATTTTTATATATTTTAATAATGTGTGTGCTGTCTGTATGTTAAAGTCTTGTGTTACTTCAGTAACTTCAGATGAAGTGATTGCAATTGCTCTGCTTTTTCTCTTCCTGCTGTCTCTGCAGTGCACATACATTGAGATTGAGCAGGTACCCAAGACTCATGCTGTTGTGCTGAGCAGACCCTCTTGGCTTTGGGGGGCAGAAATGGGAGCTAATGAACATGGAGTTTGTGTAGCTAATGAAGCCATCACGACCAGAGAACCAGCTTCTGAATCTGAAGCCTTGCTTGGAATGGATCTTGTCAGGTGGGTGGCTTGTTGAACTGTGACCAGCCTTTCAAACACCAAAATTTTAGGAGTTGATGATGATACTAGGTAATAGCTTGTGTATTGGCATTGGGAGGTTTTAAAACAATACTAAGAAGGAGACCTGTCTAGCCAGAGCTCCAGACACAGCCAGCTGATTTCGAACTTAAAATATTTGTAATCTGTGTTTGGCTACCAAGTGTTTACCAGACCAATGTGGGTTCACTAAACATACCTTGTTTACGTGTGCTAGTCTAGCAGGGGTTATTCTGACAGGATGAGAAATGATTCTTCTCCAGCCTGGAGAAGAAAAAGCCCAGGGGGGACCTCATAGTAGCTTATCAATACCTAAAGGGAGTGTACGGAAAGGCAGGGGGAGGACTTTTTAATAGGATATGTGGTGGCAGGACTAGGAATAATGGGTGTAAGTTGGAAGAGGGGAGATTTAAGCTGGAGATAAGAAAGAAATGCTTTCCTGTGAGTGGTGAGACACTGGAAGAGGCTGCCCAGAGAGGTTGTGGATGTCCTGGAGGTGTTTAAGGTCAGGCTGGATGAGGCACTGAGCAACCTGGTCTAGTTGGAGGTGTCCCTGCCCATGGCAGGGGGGTTGGAACTAGATGATCTTGAAGATCCCTTCCAACCCAAACCATTCTATGATTCTATATGCTTGGTTCACTTCAGGGATAGAAGTTGGTCCTGCTCCACATCTGCTTCTCCCCATCCCATTTTATTCAAATGGAGAACTTTAATTTAGTCACAAATTGCAAGCAAACAGGTTCCAGCATTGTGCCTAAGAAAAACTTCTTTTGTGTTCTAAGAATTTATTCAAAAGCTTGTCTTCAGAGGCTGTGCCAGCCCTGCTGTACTGATTTAGCTAACTGATATTCTTCAGTGTGAGATGTTTTGTTTGTTTTTGAGGCACAGCTGCCTCTCTAAAGCACCTGTATCCATAGGGGGAAGTACATCTGCATGTAGAGATGGTGTTCTCTTTTGCTTCTGCTGATACACTTAGAACAACATTATTATACAAAAGATAAATACAAAGAAACCCACAAAATGCACCTTTATTTCTTAATTTTTAATCCCTAGGTTTGTATTGTCTCTGTGTTCTTTTAATTTGCCTGTGCAACCACTTTTTCAGAGCTACACAGAGATGCCAGTCTTGGCAGGGAGTCAAGAATCCTCTTTAAAAGGGTATTAATTTATTTACTGATTTCCTTTCCTGGGAGACATCAAAACTGAATGAAGTAGAATGTCACCATCATCATGTTAGTTACTTCATTTGGAAAGTCTGCAACTGTAACTGATATGTGAAGTTGAAAGACTTCAGATAATGCTGTTTTGACAAGGTTACAATACACTGTGATGGCATATTGGAGGTTCTGAGGCAGTGGGTTGTACTAAGTCACTGAAATTTTCTTAATGAATAATTCAAGCTCTCATCTGGGGTTGAAATGACTTAAAACTTGCCTTGAAGGGCACTTCAAAATGTGTTAGTGGGAGGGTGACATTAGCCAGGAAACTGAGAGGTAACTCTCAAGACCAGTAATAGTGTGGAGATGAGATGTGTGGTTGCTGCACAGGGTGGGGTTTTTTGGTTTCTTTGCTTTTTTGCTGTCCCCTTGGACTGACAGATATGAGTATCCAAACAAAAGCAGAGCCCAGGCCTTTGTTAAGTGGAAGTAAATGTAACATTGGAGCCATTTGCAAAAACATTATCTCAAAGACATTTCTTCAGGTTGCCCTCTCCCTGGAGGTGGATGAGGCATCAAGTAACTTGTTCTTGTGGGAGGTGTTCCTGCCCATGGCAGGGGGTTGGAACTAGATGATCTTTAAGGTCCCTTCCAACCCAAACCATTCTATGATTCTATAATAATTTTAATTTCTCCATTAATTTCTCCACCTGAGGTCACCTCTAGTAAAGCCTGAATCTCTGCTGTAGTTTTGATAAAGTTAGACTATGACTATCTGTGAAGGAAAATGTCAGGGAGGCATTATTAAAAATTTTAATGTGATTTTGTGTCTCCTACCAGGTTTTGATCCTACTATAACCTAATGCTTCTGTTCATAAACTGGGTAGAAGGCAGTAAATTATCACTGGATCTTGTGATTGTATGTTCTTCAAAGCAGTTGACAGCCCTTTCTAAATGAACTTGCATACAACTTTTACTTTAAAAAGACCATTGTAAACTGTCCTTCAAATGTGTTCATCCTGAAGTGGGGGGGGTAAATAAAATGCTGCATATTTACAGTGTAACTGAGGCTGTTGGATGGTAATTGGACATACTTAAAAAATTCCCAGGTAACTATGTAACTATGTGCTTTAGGATGAAGAACCAATGTAGAAAGTAAAGTAAAGTAAAAGTAAAGTAAAGTAAAGTAAAATTAAGTATCTTATCTGGTAATTCTATTAACTGGTTAAAACAAGGATTCTTACCCTGGGCATACTTGAAACTTCATTATTTTAAAACCAGATCAATGCTAAGGTTTAAAATGAGCAACTTATGGACACCTCACTGTTACATGCCTGACTGAATCTCTACTTCACCCCTTTCTTATAGACTTGGACTAGAAAGAGGTGCAACAGCTAAAGAAGCATTGGATGTAATAGTGGCTCTGTTGGAAGAGCATGGACAAGGTGGAAATTACTATGAGGATGGGAGTTCATGCCATCCTTTCCAAAGTGCATTTTTGATTGTGGACAGAAAAGAAGCCTGGGTGCTGGAGACTTCTGGAAAGTATTGGGCAGCAGAAAAAACGACAGGTCTGTTTATCACTTGCAGCATAACTCTCATTATAAAGAGCTGAGAAGAATTGTCTTGGAAGAATTGATCTTGAAGTCATGGTGTTGGAATTGAGGGATTGATTTTTACAAGTGTTTGGTTAAATTATCAGCTTTATATTTATACTACTCTGGTTTTAAATATTGGTTTGCATCGATTGATGGAACTTGGCATTTGCTGTGAAGCTGGAGGTGTTGATATATAAGATACATAATAATCATCATGCTTATCTTTGCTGAGCTTTTCATTGACTGTTTGGAATTTTCAATTTTCTTTTTGATGGAATTAAAGCCCCAATTTTTACTTACAAATCTAAAATACTAAGAGGGGAGTAGAAGCATTATTAGCTTTGAGAAAAGAGCTTGTGTCAGTTGGTAAATGAAATGGGCTGCTAGCTGCAGTCTCCTCATATCCCCATTTCTTATCTGATACTGCAAAACAATACCTTTCTCTTCTCTTTATCTTGTAGCTGGTTTCTTTTTCAGCATCTGTGAAGCCAGAGCTGCCAAACTAATTTCTAGATTTCACTGGTTTGGTGGCTGAACTTATTTAAAACTTTGCCAACAAATACGTGCTACCTTAATGCAATAGAATTGTCTGAGGAATATATTTAATTTATTCCCACATGCTGGTTTTAGTTTTGAAGGGACTTCTATTCTCATAAGAGTAAGAATTTTTAAAAATTCCTTCACATTTTAATGAATTAAAAAATCAATTTAAGAGAATTTTTTTGAGATATGATGGATCTGTTCAATTCTCTTTTTGTTTCCCCTCCCCTGGGAGGTGGTGGATGGCAGATACAGGGAGCAAAGAGGTTTAACTTTATTGGAAATACAATGAAATAACAGCAGGGTGAGTAAATGCTGTGTAATGGCCTCTTGTCAGTTGGTGCCATCAAATGTGAATCAGCTTTCCTTAGCAGGGATGTTGTTGTTTTACCATGCAAAGCTTGCATTTTAAGGATGCCTGCAAGATGGAGGAAAGTCTTCTAGCACCACAGATATCAGATGTAGAGGAGTGAAGACTGGTAATATCTAAATTCTGGGACCAACTGGCTTCCCTGGGGTTCCCAGGATTACACAGTGGCAGCCTGACTCCTGTTGACCTACCTGGCTGACATTTGAAGAGAAGTTTTAGAAAGTTTTAGCCTTTTTAGCTGCATCAGCAATACATAACCTTCATGTTCTGCTTCCCAGCAGATAAACTGTTGCCTTCAGCTGCTGCTTGGAGCTTTTTGAAATGATACTGCAGCTCTGTTCTGGTTTTTACCAGTGAATTTCTCTTCAGGAGGTCCCTGTGAGCTGCAGATAGTTTCCATCTCCTGCAGCCTGCTGAGGCTACCAAGAGAAAAGGCTGCAGGCTATGTAAGAACTCTCTCTTGGTTCAGGAAGTTCTTTCTTGCAACCCTAAGGATGCTGCTTAAGCTTTCAAGTGAATGCACAGGTGCTGTTAGAACAGGAAAAGTGTGTCATTCCCCAGTGTGAAGGCATTTTTTTCCCTTGACATTGTCCTCCAAGTTGTTCTGTTTCTAACATTATGAGTACAGTTCTGTAAATCTTATAGGGAATATTTATCAAGCAACTCACTTCAAAATCCTCTCTGCTGTTTTTTTTTTTTTTCAGTCTGAGTGGTAAACTTTTATTGCTTGACCTTGATAAATTTTAACTTTTTTTTGGGGAGGAACCAAAACAATGCAATGCTGTTTTACACTATTCAGAGAGCTCTTAAGGCTCACTGAACTTGATAACAGCAGAAGTATCCCTGTCCCTCACAGAATATCAGGGATTGGAAGGGATCAAGTCAAGAAAATTCCCTGACACTTGTGCTGTTTGGTTCAGAACAAACTGTCAGAGTAAGTTAGAACTGAATGGCAGGAACTTTTTTGCAGGCTGAGGCACAGAACTTCTCACTGTGTTGTTACTCAATTCATTTGCCCATGCCAGACATTCCAAAAGCAAGCTTGCTTTTGCTGCAGTATTAATAAATTTCACAAATGCTGCTTTGGCATCTATTTAAGAATAAAGTCTTGGCAAATAGGTTTATTTTACTACACAGATTTACTTGACCAGCTCTTTCCCTGAATTAATTTCATTTAGTCTCACTGAGGAGTATCTCCAGCAGCCACTGTTAGTCTTATTGTAGGTATATGCATATAAGCACTGCAGTATTTTTGAGAAAAGAATGAAAAAAAAACCCCTTACCATTCTTTGAGGGTGCCTTACAATTTCTTTTACTCCTTGCCATTTAAAAATTTCAGATTTAAAGTGGAATTTTATTGTAAGCAGGAAGAAAGATTTATTTCAAAACTTGGGAAGCTTAAAATAATTGGTAAGCTTTTAAAAAGCATTTTCTGAGTTGAATTTTCAATTTTGAGGGGCAAAGAAGGGTCATTAAGCTAAATGCAAATCAAGTCAGACCTCAGGCCTTGCTGTTACAGTGGAGAAAAGATGAGGCAGGTGCCTTCAGCATTTGGAAGCCACTCTTACTTCATGGTCTGAATGTGTGAATACAGATTATGAAACTATTTTGACTAAACAATGCTATTAATCACCAGGCAGTGTAAATACTTAAGCAGGGCAGCAAAAATCAGCCTGCAGGGACTGATAATTGAGTGCATGTGTAGTTATGGAGTTGTGCCAAATACACATCCTAACCCATGATTTGTTTCCTAATTGTCCTTCCAGCATCTCCCAGAAAAACTGATGCTTTCTTTGAATCTCTTTCTACAGAGGGGGTGAAATGCATTTGCAATCAGCTTTCCTTAACTACAAAACTCGATGCTGAGCATCCTGAACTAAGAAATTATGCGAGAAGTCAAGGCTGGTGGAATGGAGACTCGGACTTCAATTTTTCTGAAGTGTTCTCTCTTGGTGATGACCATCTAGCCTGCTGTTCTGGCAAGGAGAGCCTAGAAAAGCAAAGTGGTAAGTGTCTAACTGTGTGCAGCAGGATTTTTAGTCACTACTGCTTCCTTTTTGGGCATTCTGACCAGAACTACTTCTACACCGAAATGTTATGGAGAGGAGGATCCAGAACTGGTGACTGTCCCTGAACTTACCACAGGTTATGATGAAGCCCTTGATGTTCCTCTCAAGTTTAAGGTTTTACAACAGGATTGCAATCATAGAATGTGTTGAGTTGGAAGGGACCTTTAGAGGCTGTCTAATCCAACTCTGCTGCAGTGAGCAAGGACATAGAATCATAGGATGGTTTAAGTTGGAAGGGACCTTAAAGATCATCTAATGCCCACCTCCCACTAGACCAGGATGGTTCAGTGCCTCATCCAGCCTGGCCTTAAACACCTCCAGAGAGGGGGCATCCACAACCTCTCTGGGCAACCTGTTCCAGTGTCTCACCACCCTTCCAGCCTGGATGAGGCACTGAGAAACCTGGTCTAGTAGGAGGTGTCCCTGCCCATGGCAGGGAGGTTGGAACTAGATAATCTTTAAGATCCCTTCCAACCCAAACCATTCTGTGATTCTATGAAAATATGGAGGTACCATGGGGAGAAAGCTGAGATAAACCACAGGCAGAGAATGGAATAAGGGGATTCTTCTAGGTGGTTTGAAGAAAAGTCTCAGTATCCAGGCCAGCTGGTGTCATGCCTGTCAGTGTGAGATGATGTTTCAAAGTATTGACTTTGGAGCTAAAGGAAATGGATGAGAAGGGGGAAATCACGGTGCTCCCATTCTGCCTGTGCTTGGGTAAAGGGAGGCCCCTTAGAGGGAAATGGATAAGAGAGAAATTCTTTACAGTGAGGGTGGTGAAACACTGGAACAAGTTACCCAGAGAGGTTGTGGATGCCCCCTCTCTGGAGGTGTTCTAGACCAGGCTGGACAAGACACTGAGTGACCTGGTCTAGTGGGAGGTGTCCCTGCCTATGATCTTTAAGGTCCCTTCCAACCCAAACTATTCTATGATTCTATGTTTGATGTGAGCAGTCTGCTCATAGTGATTGCTAAAGCAATATTACATGCATGATGGCCTTCTTCCTGTAAAATGCCTTTGTAATGATGTTTCTCCCAACCTAATAATTGTAATGCCTAATTAATGCTTCTTACTGCTCTCTTTTACTAGCTGTACAAGTTTATTCTAAGTTTACATTGTTTAGATAGAAACTATTAACTGGGTCATGTCAGCCCAAAGCCTGTTGAGGCTAAAATCCTTACCTGGAGTCCAAACCATTGAACACTCAGGAGTTTGGGTTTTTTTCTTTCCCTCTTCATATAGGTGAGGTTTCTGCACAAGCCATGATGGATGTCCTGCGTGACAAGGACAGTGGTGTCTGTGTAGACTCTGAATCTTTCCTTACTACATCTAGCATAGTGTCTGTTCTGCCTCAGGACCCTAGTTTTCCCTGTGTTCATTACTTCACTGGCACGCCAGACCCTTCAAGGTAAGTCACAGCACTGGGGTTCCCTGGATACACAAGGGGTGATGGGTTGAAAGAGCTTAGATGAACCCTGCCTCCCAAATTGGAATGTGATTCAAAACCAGAAATGCAATCAGGAGTTTCTGGCATGCTATCTGACCACCCTCTGTCACTGAACTGCATCTGGAACTTTCTCAAAATTCAGAGCTTGTAGAATAAATGCATTTTAGGGAGGACCCAGGAGCTGCTGTTTTAACCTCATCACTTTCCAGTGAGTTCTTGTGGAGATGATGAGGTTGTGGAGTGTTTTAGTCACTTCTTTTCAACAGGTGGGTGCAAAACTCTAAGTGTCTAAATAGTGAAGACAGGATGTATGATATCAAAATGCTGTCTGAACTAAACATCTGCAACTCTTAGGTATCCCAAGTGTGTATTTTTTAGTTGGATAATAATTTCCAGTTGGTTTAAATCAGCTCTTCTCTGGTTGAAAGCAGCAGAGAAGAAAAGGGAAGTCATGGGCTACATCATCAAAGAATTATCTAGTCTTTCCAACAGAATCCACCTGTGATTCACAGAAATTAAACTAAACCTCTTGCAGTTATTCAGGAGAGCTGAATAATTCAGGTGAAGAGGTTATGGGGGGGAGGAGGAGGAAAAAAACTGGTGTCCTTTAGCAGGTGACAGTCATTCCTGTGAGAAGAGTGGCAGGAAGCATTAACTTCTGCTGAGGGTTAGAGGGACTTTCCACCCACCTTGCATTATGCAACTCAAACTTTACAGGTTAATCCTGAGATCTGAATTTGTTTACCAAACCTTTTCTTCACCTTGATGCAAATCCTTTGAGATAAACAGGGAGCAAGGCTTCTGATTGTTTTGGTGAAATTTCTGACCTTTTAAAGGTGGGGAATCCACCTGCAAAACCCCCCTTGTTTGGAGGCCTTTTTGGCATTATTTTTATACTCTAATGTTTTAAAAAGCCCATGATTTGAAGTGCAGCTAGTCAGTCACAAACTCTTAGTCAGCAAGGCTTTGTGACAGTGATGGAAAGGTTGCAGCAATGAGCCTGCTGACTGTGTGGTGGCAGTAATTATTTATCAAATTTTGCAGGAGTCTTGCACTTCTGGCAGCTTCTTCACTGCATAATGCAGAGTGCAGTTGTGTTGTGCATCTAAAGGGGATGAGGACAGTTTCTCCATGCCAATACCCACTCACAGATACTCAAGAGTGAAAACCCTGGCTTGCTGGGGTGTTTTTATCTGCCTGTCTGTGGATTTTAGATCCAAACTCAATGATAAAACTGTTTGAGAAGTGTGACAATGTTGGTAGCTGTGTCTTCCCCTTTCCTTGGCATAAGATTCTAAACTGCTGCTGATAATATGCCAAATGCTCTGATATTGAGCAAAGTAGGCAATCCTCCCTCCTCCACACAAGCCTGTATTGGTCTTTGGAATGAAAATCAAACCTGGGAGCAGAAGGAGAGATGGCACCAAGCAGTCCCAACTCTCAGACCTAGTCTGAGCCCATTTAAAATGAATTATTAGCAAGGGGAGTCTTTTAACCCTCTGATCCACAAGAATTTGGCAGCATGAAGCATTATCCATTTGTGTCCCTGCCTATTGTGGGGGGGTTGGAACTAGATCATCTTTAAAGCCCCTTCCAACCCAAATTATTCTATGATTCTCTTCTCTCTATTGTTTTAAAATAGCCTGTTGATCTTTTCTATAACATACATTAAAAAAAAAAAAAAAAGGAAAAAAAAATTCTCTCTCTCTTGTTACTGCATGCAGTCATTCTCATTTCTTCCAGGTCCATATTTAAACCCTTTATTTTTGTTGATGATGTAAAATTAGTCCCAAAAGTCCAGTCTCCTTCTTTTGGCAATGATGATCCTGCTAAAAAGATCCCTCGATTCCAGGAGAAACCTGACCGCAGGCATGAATTGTACAAAGCACATGAATGGGCTCGCTCTCTCCTGGAGAATGATCAGGTAAGACCTGGAATTAAAGAAGCAAAATGGAGAGTCTGACCTCTAGAATTTCCTTTGAAGCCACTTAACTTGAAAAATTTTCCCTGAATACTCCAAATCCTTGAGAGTTCAGCTTGAGTGATGATGTCCTCTGAAGGACAGAACTATTCTACACAGGCTTTTTCTTCTTATCTTGAGTGTTGCTCTCTTCCTTTACTTCTACAAAGTGAAAAAAATCAAACCCAGAAGCTGATTTCATTTTATCCCATGGTATATATAGTCTTTTAAAGTGATTAATGAAGACTACTGCAACGTGGTATCAGAGCTTATGATAGGATGATGTCTGGAATGATGCACCTTTGTGCATCTTCTCTGATTGTCTCCAATGATGCTACATTGCAGGAGATCTTTTGGGGTTTTGTTTTTTTGGTTTTTTTTTTTCCAATTTCATCATGCTTGGAATGGATTTCAAACCAATTTTATTACAGGCTGGATGCAGAACTACAAAGTTTGAGGTCTGGCTGGATTTTTTTTTGAAGGAAAAAGTTAGATGTGACAGTTTTTCAAGTCTCAATTGGATGCAATTTTGTTAAATGGTGTAAATTAGGCAAGAGTTCTGTTCCTTCTCTGCTTCTTTGCAGTGCAAATCTTTAATGCTCTTGCCTCAGCCCCTCAGCTGTGATACAGGGATTGATATTATTATTGATATTATACAGCAATTAAAATTATTATAGAATCATAGAATAGATCTAGATGATCTTTAAGGTTCCCTTCCAACCCAAAACATTCTATGATCCAATGTACAATCCTTAGAGCTTTTCATCCTGTTTGCAGGTTTAAAAAGTAGATTTAAAAGCTCTTCATCATGTGTCCTCTATCCATTTTCCTTCTCTGCTTTAAATTTGGCATCTCCTTTTTGGTTATTTTTCTTAATACATGATGTGTCCAGCACTGTTCCTTTTAGCCATCCAAAAACCCTATGAACAGAAATAGTTTGCACTTCAAAAATGCTTCTAATTTTTAAAATACTTGAAAAAAAATTTCCATAACAGAAGAGTAAAATGCTTTAAAGTGCCTTTTTGCTGGTTAATTGGATTTGGTTGTTTCATGCCTTTAGGATAAAGGACAGAAACTGAAGAGGATTATGTTAGAGCTTGAAAAACAAGGCTTAGAAGCAATGGAAGATATCCTTACTCATACAGAGGTTCTGGATCCTGCTGAAGTAGTGGATCTTTTCTATGACTGTGTTGACACAGAACTAAAGTTCTTCAAATAAAGTAAGGAAAAAAATTCAATTCTTTATAGATATCTGATACCAGAAAATTTTAAAATGTTGGATCTGATTCTAATCCTCCTGCCTCTCTTTTACACTAAGGATCTTTTTTTTTCAGAATTGAGTCTAAGTCCACCTTTCCACCTCTGTGCATCTGATTGTTTCCAATGATGCTACATTGCAGGAGATCTTTTTGGGGTTTTGTTTTTTTTGGGGTTTTTATTTTAATTTCATCATGCTTGGAATGGATTTTAAACCCATTTTATCTCATTTCAGCTACGGTGGCTGTTGTCAGCCTTTTTCTCTGGAAGACTGCAAAATTCTTCAAGCCTTGAAGGAAAGTCTTCTTCACACTTGTGAATTAGCAGGAATTTCTAGAGGAAAAAAAACAAACCTGTTACTTGCTAGCTGTATCTGGTTAACAAATTGCTTTCCTTTGTCCAATCTCGTGGTGTCCCTGTTTGTGTATGTATATAGTGAAAGGAGAAAGTCACTGACTGGTCCAATTACTGTGTGCATGCTGGCTAACTTAGTACAGAATGTTTCAATATGTATGTTGGGCAAATAATTAAAGCAAAGATTAACTTCTTCAGGCTTATCTGCCATATTGTCATTGGAAGAAATCTTCCTTTTCCCCCTCTCCCTCCTTTTAGTTGCTTAGGACCAGGCTTGCTGCAAAGCTGACTTGCTTTTTTCTCTTCTTGCTAATTCATTCAAAGAAAGGGAGGATGGAAATACCAGATTTGAGGGTTGCAAGAACCAAGTCCTGGCTCTGCTGCCCTGGTGGCAGTGACTGTGATTCTATGATGCCTGCTCAATTTTTAGAATCATAGACGGTTTGGGTTGGAAGGAACCTTCAAGATCATCTAGTTCAACCTCCCTGCCTTGGGCAGGGACACCTCCCACCACACCAGGTTTCTCAATGCCTCATCCAGCCTGGCCTTAAACACCACCACAACCTCTGATCACCTCCTAGTCCCCCAGGTAAAGTTTTTCCTGAGGGAAGTGAGTGTTGGTAACAGACCTGGCTGCTTTTCTAGTCTGAGCCAGCCTGGATCCTTAACACCCCTCTCCAGACCCTCCTGGCTCTTAAAGGTGTCATATTTATATACAAAACTAAGAATTTGAGATTTTTTTTTTAGGCTGGGCTTTGGTACCTCTCTATTCTCCATCTTTGTACTGCTGAATGGCTCTTAGGTGGCTGATGAATCATGAAGTACCAGTACATTACTGGTGGGTGAGGCAATCCAACTAGTTAGGCTTAGAATTACTGATCTGTGGTTTCCTTCTGACAGACAGACCTGCTTTTCTCATATTTTCTTGTAGAAAAGAGGTAGGGCAAGTGCTTTATGAATTCAACCAGTAAACGCAGCTTCCTGTGCCATGTGGAGATGGCCAGAGGTGTTTTTTTTTCAACAGAAGTCAAGAAGTTAGTTGGAAGTGTTAGTTGGAGGGTTAGTTGGAGGGATTTTTGTTTTTTTTTAACAGGAGTCAAGAAGTTAGTTGGAAGGGTTGGGGGGTTAGTTGGAGGGGTTTTTGTTTATCTTTTTTTTAACAGAAGTCAAGAAGTTAGTTGGAAGGGTTGGAGGGTTAGTTGGAGGGTTTTTTGTTTATCTTTTTTTTAACAGAAGTCAAGAAGTTAGTTGGAAGGGTTGGAGGGTTAGTTGGAGGGGTTTTTGTTTGTTTTTTCTCAACAGAAGTCAAGAAGTTAGTTGGAAGGTTTTTTTGGAAGGGTTGGAAGGGTTAGTTGGAGGGTTAGTTGGAGGTGGTTTTTTTTTTTAACAGAAGTCAAGACCATTAGTAAAGGAAGTTAGTTGGAATCCCCCACTGGTCAGGATGAAGAACCACAGGCTTGTATTGAAGAAATTAAATCTGCTTGGAAGACAGCAGCATCTCACTTTGTAAGGTCTGTACATTAGAGAAACATTCACTGCCATGTTGGCACACTGCATTCTCTGATTTTTATTTTTTTTAATTAAATTCTTTTTCTCAGACTCTTAATTTTGGTATTCCCTTATATGACATCTGACAGTTGGAGGAGAAACCATGCATAAGGGGTTTTTTAATCTTTTTTTTTTTTTAATGGCCTATCTAATAATCTTCTCATCCACTATAACCTCCTCCCTGTTACAGGAACAGCTCCTGTGCCCTAGGTATTCTGCAAATAGAGAGAAGGGAAGGAGAAAAGAGGCAAGTAAACCCTAAAACTTCTCTCTGCCAAGGTAGGGTAGGGACAGGGAGGAGCACTCCTTATTTCACAGGTTCTTGTGCTGGTTGAAGCCAGTTGGGAAGAGCTATGAGCTTTTCCCAGCTGCCCATAAATGAAGTAAATGAGTTTTCCATGAAAAAAAATCCACCTTTGGAAATGAAAATGCTCTGATTAAGAGTGTATTTAACTGACTTCAGAGCTTGACTTGCTGAGCACCTGAATTCTGACCTGAGTATTTACAGACCGGAGAACAGGGATAAAGTAACTGCCTCATCTAGAAGGCCAAAATCAGGCTGTACCACCTCATGCAGCTCTTTAGCACAACTCAATTGTCTAAATTGAGAATTGAGAAGGAGTCAAGATGAAAGAAAAGGGTGTTTTTGCTGAAAACATAATGTATTTGCCTGTTTCTTAAGAAAGAAGGGACTGAGATTTGCAGTTTTCTTATGGGAGTTTATGTCCTTCTTTGGAACTGCTTTATATGACAGAACTAATAAAGCATTTTGAGGGTAGTGATGGAGATAGTGATTTTCTAATGCTATGTTGCTTTTGCTTCAGATGTGGGGTACACTGAAAAAAAAACAAACAAAAACCTACCCACAGCACTGCTAGTTATAGTTGGCTGCAATCACTGCTCCCAGGAGTCTGAGATAGCAGATATTGTGGTCTTAAAACTTCCCCTGGGGCTTAGAGAAAGGACAAAGTGGGACTATATGGAAATAAGACTTCAACTCTTGCAAACATTCACATGGATTTTGATTTAATTCCTGAAAGATCATAACCATTTAGGTTGGAAGGGACCTTTCAGAGCATCAAGTCCAACCATCAGCCCAACCTGTACCTAGACAGGGACTTGAACCCTTGACCCTCAGACTAGGAAGATGGTGTTTGCTTCTAAAATACCCCAAAATCATAATAGGAACAGGAGTAACTTTTTCTTCTCAACCTGTACCTGGACTGAAACTTGAACCCTTGACCCTCAGACTAGGAAGATGGTGTTTGCTTCTAAAATACCCCAAAATCATAATAGGAACAGGAGTAACTTTTTCTTCTCCTTTAGACCCCTCCAGCAGGCAGTGTAGTCATGAAATGTTTAAGAAGGTGCTTCTTACAGAGCAGTACACAAGTTCCAGAACAAAAGAGAACCAACAATAAGTCACCTTTAATAGCACTGTAACAAAATTTTCATCAAAGCTGTATTAAAGTTTCCCAGTTGTCTGAAAAGCAATATGTATATGCTGACTTCTGCTCAGTGCTATATCCATGCAGATTTATCAACTATAATAATGACAGGAAGTGTTCTTCACTAATTTCTTCTCACATGGTGTACAGCAAGGTGGCACAACAGGCTGGAAAAAAGACCAATGATGTGTTCTTAGAGTCCTCAAGGTGAAGACTTTCCTACCCTTTCATCATCTCCACAGCAGGAGCATTAATGGCTGTGGGAGTAGGAGTTGCAGAATAACCAAGCTGTTGCAAGAGCTAAGAGAAAAGCAGAGATGGGTGAAGATGCAGTTACTGCCTCTTCCAAATAATTTTGTTCCAAGGTGTGGCTGTAGGGAAAGTTCTTCACCTGTGGTCTTATCATGTAATTACAGCTGCTACAATAGTGAAGTTAAAGCAATTATAGAAATTAATATCACATCTTTAAATAGCCTGGCTGTTAGCACCAGGCTCACTCTGGAACAGCAAGCTGCTGAATTATAGACTCATTTAGGTTAGAAAAGACCTTTGAGATCATCCTCAAGTCCAATCATAAAGCTAAGACTGCCAAGTCCATCCCTAAACCACGTGTTATGTCCACCTGGCTTTTAAATATCTCCAGGAGTGGTGACTCAAGTACTGTTCCAATGGCTGAAAACCATATTAGTTGAGAAGTTTTTTCCAATATCCAATCTAAAACCTTCCCTTGTTCTTTTGCTTGTAAGAAGCACCTCACTACCACCTCTTCTCAGCTTCCTTTTCTCCAGGCTCAACAACCCCAGCTCCCTCTCTCATTGTACTTGTTCTCTACCTCCCTCCATGGCTTTGTTGCCCTTTTCTGGACTCTCTCCAGCACCTTGTTTGTAGTGAGGTGAATAACAGGAGCTCTAGTTGCCTGATTAAAATGTAGGTGTTGGGATTCTCATCCCAAAGCCTCCCAGCTGCAGGGCAAAGCCAGTCTGTCACCTGGAAAAGCCAGGGCATGTCCCTTAGGTGCACACTTCATGGCAGGGGTATTCACATGCAGCATTTTTTTTTGTCTTACAGTAAAACAACTTTCTTTCCCTTCAGTTTAGAAAAGTTCTGTCTTCTCTGTCAAGTCCACCCTACACAGATGGGCTTCTCCAGCTGCTGTCCTCTAAGGATCTGGCCAGGAGGTGGGCTAAAGAGCAGCCACAGCTCCTGCTCATCTCTTTGCTCTTCATGCTTGATGAGAAAAGGATTTTGTGGGCCCATCTGTCCATGGAAATGACATTCTGCTGCAGTCTGGGGGACAGGCAGGATAAAGGAGGTGAAGAAATGTACAAAGACTGATGGTTAGTTTCTGATAATTGAAAAATGGCAGAATAATAACCAAAGAATATTAAAAAAAAAAGAAATTAAATGATGCTCGAAGGGGGAATAAGTGGAAAAAGTGTTCTGAGGTAACATCTGTCAGAGTGATAAAAATGAGATTTGTTTCAAGGCTACAAAAAATTTAAATTTATGCCACTTTGCTTAAAAAATATCCACATATGTACAGTAACTTAAAAGCCTGTAGCAGGTAGCCCAGTTTAAAAAGCATCATTTACATGGCTTTTCCAGTTTATAGAAACATGAACATTGCAGCACTTCAAATACAATGTTTATCACTGCATTAGGGACCCATTCTCTTTTACATGTTCTCTTCATGCTCTTCTTTTTTAATACTAATCCAGAGGGGAGCAGAAGACTCTTCTCATCTCACTTGTGTTCTTAGAGGAGGATTTTTAGAGGGATCTGTAAACAGAGAGGAAACAAACAGGACAAGTTTAATCAGAAGAGAAGGATTCATTTTTTTGGATGCAGTTCTAAAGCATCAGGAGAGAAAGATCCTTTTTTTTTTTTATACAGTTCTAAAGCAGGGATGCTGTGCTTATTTCCAACATATATATGTCATTCATGCTTTGTAGCCCTTCAGCAAAAAAGTCCATCATAAATTCATACAACTGACTGAGGCTCCTAAGAAAAGTACCTTGACATAGAAACCAACAAAGACTCAGTGGAAAATTGGAGAGAAACAGTTGATCTAATAATACAGAAATTACTGTGTTTTTATAAAAAGCAGAATTCAGGTGTGAGGGATTTTTGGCACCTTCAACTTCCAGTTTTCAAAACTGGAGTGATCAACTTCTGCTCCTACAATAGTGAGTTGATGCCAAGGTTAAGTCGTGGGAGAGGAAGCAAAGTTTGTTCATTCATTACTTTCCTGCTGAGCTTCAGGTACTGATTCCCTTTGTCATTCAGATGTGTAAAACACCACGTGTAGGATTTAAATCAAAGCACGTGACAGATGACATGGGTTTTGTCACCTTTTTTTTTTGTGATTTCACAAGTTCATGAACAAAAACTCCAAACAGGCAGCTGCCAAAGTCTGTCCCTGTGACATCACTGTTTTTAATAGGGGTCTGCGAATTCAACAACCTAAAGAACAGAGATTGTGTGTCAAGCTACATAGTTTTATTTTTGGCCAATCAGATTTTAAAGTAATTAATTGTTTTTAAGTATCTTTGGCCCCTGTAAAAAAAATCATTCCTCTCTGTGCCTCTGCTAGCCCAGAACTCTTCATGTTAATGCTTCTTTCTGGTTTTTATTTTAATTCCATGTTTTAAATAATTTTAGTTAGATATCTAATATCTTCAGTGAGATAACTATCGGGCCATCTCCTGTTCACACACTTACCTCTAGCTATCTTGCTGGGATATATTTTCTGAAATGGCTTGAATTCGTCAGGTGGGGGGAAATCTTCCACAGAATGGAAAGTGAATTTAGACTCAAAGTCATCTGAGAAGTTTTGGGGGGGAAAAAAAACAGAGTCACTGTTAGAGAAGACACTTAAAAATAGTAAAAAACCCAACACCACCACAAGTAATTTCTGTTAAAAAGGCTGACTTGTTTTCCCCTGGAACTGATAGTGGCTCATTCCATATCAGCAACACTCCTGAGTACTTCTGGGAGCCATCCAGGATTCTGGTTTAATTGCAAACACTGGGAGAGTTGTGCTTCTGGCTGCCTTTCCACTTCCCTGCATTGATGACACTGTAGCACTAGGCTCTTCTCAGTGACATCTTGTGATAGGACAAGCTGGAACACGGCAGGTTTCACAGAAATATGAAAAAAAACCTTTGTCAGGGTGGGGGTGACAGAAGAACAGGCTGCTCAGAGAGGGTGTGGGGTCTCCTTCTCTGGAAACATTCAAACCCCATCTGGACACCTTCCTGTGTGACCTGATCTGGGTGTTCCTGCTCAAGGGGATGGGACTAGATGATCTCTTGAGTTCCCTTCTTCCAATCCCTGACATTTTGTGATTCTTAGGTGGTTTTTCCAGCCTTTTAACTATAAGCAGAAATGAACTGACAATTCATTAGACCACAAAAATAACTCTTAGCAGTCTCTGCTAAGATTGTACAGGGTACAGAATGTGCATGAAGTGGTTTTAAGAATAGCAATAGAAGCAGACACTAATACAACCTTCCACAAAGTAATTTTGCAGGCAGGGTGTGCTTTTTCTGTCTGCTGGATGATGCCAAACCTTTGTGAAAAAGCCTTTATTTTCTCTCATTGTAAAAGGCTGCACAAAGGTGTTTCTAATGTGCCTTGTTATTGAGTTCTTGAGGTGTGAGACACACAGAATCTTTTGTCCTAAAAATGATTAACTAAATCTAAAGAGATGTAATTTAGCTGATGTTACCCATGATGTGCACAGCTCCATTTTTCAGCGCTGGGTAGGGGCTGTGAGCTGTAGGCCAGGCTGAGACTCCAGATTTGCTGGAAAGTTCTGTTG
Source organism: Turnix velox (assembly GCA_013400935.1). NCBI lineage: Eukaryota > Metazoa > Chordata > Aves > Charadriiformes > Turnicidae > Turnix > Turnix velox. The sequence goes on from VZTY01005472.1 coordinate 45,396, forward strand.
TTGGTGACCTTGCAGGTGGTTGTGGAGGTGCCACCAGCCTCCCAGCACCAGCTGCTTAAAAAGAAGCAGGAGATCAGCACATAAACTTCACAAATCTGTACAGAAGTGGGCACACAATATTTGGGGTAAACTCACCCAGCTTCACTTAAGCATTACAATGAAATCACTGTTGGAGCTGGCTGCCTATTTCTAGTTGTAGGGAAAGTCCTGTAGGGATATTCTGAAGCAAGCTTTTGTCCCAGTCCTACACCATCTTTCTACTTTCACAACAGTTTCTTTAAGAAAACAAACAAGAAAAGTCCCAAAACCAAACAACAAAAACTCAACCACACTTGATGGTATCTCTTAAAAGGCAATTTCCTAAGGCTTTGCAGCTGGACTGTAGAATTATCATCACTCTTTGCTTTTCACTCTGGAGTTAACTGTCCAACTTGATACCTTCTGAGCAGAGCTACCCCAGGAGCTGTGTGAGGAGGAAGTCCAAGGCCTCCAAGTTATCAGCCCTAATAATTGCTTCTCTTCCTAACCAAGAGAAAGGCAAGCTAAAGTCATGGAAACCTCGGGAGCTGAACCATCATGAGAAATGGGCTTGTTGCTAAAAGAATAGTTCCACCAGGCAGTTCTTAAGCAGCATTAATCATCTGATCTGCTGCACATAGGCCTTTCCCCTATGGCTGTCAAAAGGAATAAGCAATTTTTTCTCCTGACATCTGTCTGCTAAAATACAGGGTACAGAACATTCTCTTCAGATGTTTCTTATTAAGACGCTGAGTCCATTTCTCAATCCCCTGCAGATCCAGGCTCACTTTTAATATTTATTATTGTCATTATATCAGAGAATTCTGATAAAAGTTCTACCATCTGCTGAGGGAAACACTGGCTAATATTGCCACTCCCCAAGTGGTCAGAGAAACTTTTAGCCCTACCACCTTGGCCATGGGAAGCAGTGGCTGCTCCTCTTTGTTGCTAAGCAGAGCTGCATTCTTGTTTTTTGCCTTTGCTCATCTACTTTGTTTTATTCTCTCAGCTTTGATTTATACTCTTCTGTAACACCTCCAATATTGCCGCAGTCAGCAGCAGAGGGCTCTCTCGGGTAGGCTGGCACTTGAGCAGCTCCACATCTGGCAGAGGTGGTGGTGTACACCCTGCTGCCCTACCCCACACTGTCAGGAGACCACTCCTGAGCTCAGTCGTTGTGCTGCTGGCAGCCTGGTGGTCCTAAGGCATCGCTTTCATCAACCAGCACGTTGCCTTCAAGAATCAGAGACCAAACTCCGTAGCATCCATGTCCAGCAGAAAGAACAGCCTGATGTCTCTCACTCTTCTTACAACCTGCAGAATGGACTTCACCCTCAACCACACGTACTCTCCATCCTAAGTTCTCCAGCCCCTGCCAGGCAAAGGGACAAACAAAGCCCCCCCTTCTCCAAAGGTGCTGCTCTCACCTGCACCTCGCCCAGGTCTCTTCTTCCTGGTCTCCACCAGCGCTGGGGG
>VZTY01005472.1:49125-75599 GCA_013400935.1 Turnix velox
TATATTTATAAATAATTATTTATATTTGATAAAATCTCAAGGAAGTAACCATCCATGATTGATTTTTGGACAAGGAAGACCTGTTTAGGTGATATCCATTATATTCCAGTTCTGGGACCCTCAGATGAAGAAGGACAGGGAACTGCTGGGGAATCCAGAGCAGAGACACAGAGATGATGAAGGGCTTGGAGCATCTCCCATCTGAGGAACAGCTGAGGGAGCTGGGGCTCTTCAGCTTGGAGAAGAGGAGACTGAGGGGGGACCTCATTCACGTTTACAAATATTTAAAGGATGAGGGTCAGGAGGATTGAACCAGGCTCTTCTCAGTGACATCCAATGACAGGACAAGGGGCAATGGGTGCAAACTGGAACACAGGAGGTTCCACAGAAAGAGCAGAAAAAACTTTGTCGGGGTGAGTGTGACAGAACAGTGGCACAGGCTGCCCAGAGAGGGTGTGGGGTCTCCTTCTTTGAAGCCATTCAAACCCCTGCTGCATGCCTTCCTGTGTGATGTGATATGGGTGTTCCTGCTCTGGCAGGGGGATTGGACTAGATGATCTCTTGAGGTCCCTTCCTGTCCCTGATATTCTGTAATATTACAAATATTGACTAGTTACTAATCTGAGAGCAGAATGCAAGCTCAGAAAGCATCCCCTCTTCACATCCTAAACCAATATAAAGATGCTGGACTTGAAAAATTGTCCACCTGAGCTCCATCCCTTTAGCAAAGCTGAGACAGGGAGCTCCCTGAGGAGCAGGGACTTACTCTCGATGTTCGGGGCGCTGCGGTCGTTGATGTTTGTGACTTTCCTCAGGCGAGTCCCCTGCTGGATATCTGCCAGCAGCGCGCTCCGTGCTTTTTGTTCATCTTTCCGCAGCTTGGGTACCTCTGAGCTCGCCTGGCAGCAAATCACAGCAGCAGATGTGAGGGAAGAGACAAAAATACATGCTGAGAAAGCACAGGTGAGCCAGAGTGGGACAGGAGGTTTGAAATAAACTGTTGTATCAAAGACTTTTTTTGAGTGGAGTCAATATTTTGTAAAAGAGGTGGGAAACTGGGAAGTTTTAATATAACACCAATCTAATCTGTAGCCCCCTTCAGGTATTGAGAAGCTTCTGTCTGCTACTTTTGCTATTTGCTTGGAGATTGCAGCACATTCTTTTTAATGTACTAACAGGTAGAAGTGCTCCAGCCTTCAGACAGCTGTAAATATGATGGGACCAATGGTGCCAACACTGCTGAGATGAACACCAGCTGGGAAGCTCCTGGGAGTGCTCCTGATTTAGAGGGACTCTAATAAATCCATGGTTTCAATGGCAAAACCAGGAAGTATTGCCATAAGTCACTGTGACAGTTCCCAGTTAACTTCCTAAAGAGAATAAAATGGTATTTTATTACCCCTTATTGAAGCATCATGGCCATACTGAAGACAAGCCTGTCACATCTCAAAACAACAACAACAAAACAAAACAGCTTGGGAAAAGCACTCTGAGAAAGTAAAAAGAGAAAAGTGAAAACACTTAACCGGTCGCTGGGTGAATAAAACGTCTGACTTGCTAATCCGAAGTGAAAAATTAGACCTACACGACGTTACTTTCACTAAAACAAAACCCAAGCAAGGCAGAGCCCCACTAGATGGCACCCCACATAGCTGCATTCCTGACCTCTGATGTCAAAACTCGGAATCGCGGTCTTGTGACCCATACCCTGTCCCTATATTCGTTTAAAAATATTAGGGGAAAAGCGCTGCTTTGTTCCATGGCTTCCTCGTTTGAGCACTGCTGTCTGCCCTTGTCCTTCCACGCCAGCTTACACAGCCCACTGCAACCCAAAAGAGCAGAGTTAGACCATGCACCAGCCAGAAAGCTTTGGCACACTCACATTTTCTCTACCTGACAGTACTTACTGTGAAAAGTGGAAATACCATGACTGCAACAAGGGTGACTCCCCTTCTCACACAAGTTTTTCACCAAAATCTGGAACTTCACGCCTCTCTACACCCACTAATGACTTTGCTGGGCAGGACTGAGAGAGAGCTGGTGGAGACCAGGGTATAAAATTAGATCCAGCAGCTGTGTTTTCTTTTCCTGGGTCAACTGTCCATGTATGATGCCAGCTGTCCCCTCCGTCACCTCCATTCACTTTGCCAAGCATGAAGTCTTGCTACCTAAATAGCAGTTAGGCTGAAACTCTCTGATTGGGGCAGCTTAGAGAATCATAGAAGAGTTTGGGTTGGAAGGGACTTTAAACATCATCTAGTTCCAACTCCCTGCCATAGGCAGGGACACTTCCTACTAGATCAGGCTGCTCAGTGCCTCATCCAGCCTGGCCTTAAACACCTCCAGGGAGGGGACATCCACAACCTCTCTGGGCAACCTGTTCCAGTGTTTCACCACCCTCACAGGAAAGAATTTCTTTCTTATCTCCAGCCTGAATCTCCCCTCTTCCAATTTACATCTGTTATTCCTAGTCCTGCCATCACATATCCTATTAAAAAGTCCTACCCCGGCCTTTCTGTAGCCCTCTTCAGGTATTGAGAAGCTACTCTGAGGTCCTCCCTGAGCATTCTCTTCTCCAGGCTGAACAACCCCAACTCCTTCATCCTGTCCTCAGAAGGGAATTGCTCCAGCCTTCTCCTTTGAACCTGCTCCAACAGCTCAATGTCCTTCTTGTGTTGAGAACTCCAGAACTGGATACAGTAACTCTAGGTGGGGCCTCACCAGAGCCCAGTAGAGGGGCAAAATCACCTCTCTTGACCAGCTGGTCACACTTTTCTTGATGTTTTCTAGGGACTCATGATTTGGTATCACTTCAACATGGCCAAGTGATTGAGTTGTTCACAAGCTGTAGCATAAAAAAAGCTGTTCTGCAGGTCCATAGTGCAGCACAACAAGCTGCCTTTCCTTCTCAACCCCCTTATTTCAAGTCAAACTCCATCCCATGGCCCAGATATCCCAGATGTTTCTTCCTCCACATGTAGGCTAGAGATACAATCTTCCCACAACAGTGGCACAGATTGCCCAGAGAGGATGTGGAGTCTCCTTCTCTGGAGACATTCAAACCCCACCTGGATGCCTTCCTGTGTGACCTGATCTGAGTGTTCCTGCTCCAGTATGGGGACTGGACTATATGATCTCTCCAGGTCCCTTCCAATCCCTGACATTCTGTGACTCCCAGCCCAGCAGACTCAGGAGACAGGTTTAGCTGCTGAGCAGCTTGGTATGGATTCTCCTTCTCTATTACAAAGGCAAGATGGTGTGGTCTGTGGTTCTGCCTGGTTGCCCAGCATTCAGAGCTCCTTTAGATTTCTTTTTTGCTGCCTTCGTGTCCAAGGTGAGTGACAATTCATGTCATTTCATGGGGTTAAGTTTGTCACCTACTCATCTGCTGGTGTCCCACCTTTGCAAATCACATTGCTTTTTGAAACACAGTCACACAGGAACCTTCCTTCCCTTGATTAAGAAATTGATCTGTGATTCCCACTCCTGCTCAGTCTACACACAAACAGGCACTGAAATGATTGTTTTTATCAAGAGAAAAAGTGGGTGTCATATTTTAAATCTGATCACAGGAAGCATTTCAGCAGGAAGGCAAATATATTTTGAGTCATGGAGGAAAACCAAAAGATGTAATTTGTAGGCTGCTTTCTCCCATCCTCCCTTCCCCTATCTGCAGGGCAGCCTCATGTATTTAGAGAGAGAGAAACATCTCAAGTCTTTCAGTGAAATCAGAAGGGAAGCCAGAGAAGAACATGAAGATCATTTGTTTCAAAAGATGCCAGATCTGCTTCAGATAACAGAGAGTGAAATTAAATTCCATACTTTATTTACATGAATTAGTGAGGGAACTCTGGGTTCTCATTACCTTAGTAACCATTAGGTTATTCTGCTGCTATTTCAGGCACAAAGCCTGGCACATCCAATACTTGGCAACAGAATGGAACAACCAGACATGTAAATACTGAACATACAAGGAACTATTCCCTTCTCCTCTCTCCAAATTCCACTACTTTTGCCTTCAGTGTCCTAAGTTTCATCCCCAGCAAAGCCATTCACTAACATATAGGATAAATGTTCAGGCTACCCAGCAGCTTGTTTGGGGTTGGTAAATCATCCAAGAAAGGATGATGAGTGTTCTCACTGCCTGTATGGTGCAGGAAGGGTCACAAAGTAGAGGAGCATGGAGGGAGAGATAACAGATAAAGCTTTCTCTCCTTTGAAGGGAAGCCAGGCATGGGGTTGGTCTTCACAAGTGTCTCGAATGCCACAGACATAAAAGTAAGGGGCTGCAAGAGGTGACAGAGTTAAAATGTTTAAGAAAGAAGCTCCTTCCTGTGAGGGTGATGAGACACTGGAATAGGTTGCCCAGAAAGATTGTGGATGCCCCTTCCCTGGAGGTGTTTAAGGCCAGGCTGGACAAGGCACTGAGCAACCTGATCTAGTGGCAAGGGGGTTGGAACTAGATGACCTTCAAGATCCCTTTCAACCCAAACCATTCTATGAGTCTATAGCATAGGATTAGAGCATTCACCTAGGCACCTGTAGCACAACGTGAAATCTGGAATGCCAAGATTAGTTCTCCTTTACTAGGTCAGAATTATGCCAAGAATTCACAATTTTGTGTCAGCAGCAGGAGCCCTTTGCCCAGCAGGCAAGAACATTACTTTTACATAAAATTCTCCATGTCTCTAAAATCTCCCTTGGGAATGCATTCAGGAATGCAACTGAAAAAAAAAAACCCAGGAGCTTATAAAAATAATCAAATAAGCGAGAAAGTTTCCAGAAAGCCACAGCAGACAACAACACTGTCATCCTTCTTGCATTTACCTTAAATGTGTGTTGCTCCTGCACACTAAGACACAAAATAAAAAAAAAAAAATCAAAACAATTCCCTTCCAGCTTAAAGAAAAATTCAGCCAAAGTCAACAACAAAGCACATTATTTTTTTTTTTTCTCTCATTTTCAGCATTTACACTGTTCACTTCTAAGGAAGCTTGTGAGATCTGCTACACACAGGTTTTTGTTCATCTGTTCACAACATCAAAAGCCCAGCCTCCCATTTAAAGTTTCTTAATTATGTGAAACCTGGCTACAGTTCAAGGCTCCACCTGAACACCCCATTGCAGGATCAGACCTGCTTCTTTGTGCTTCTGCTGCACAGGGTAGGATGAAACTAATTAATTCTTGGCACTTGCTCTACCTGGGTAAACACAGCAATCTCTCTCAGCCTTCCAAGCAAGCTGAGCTCCAAATGCTTCCCATGCCAGGGGTCATTCCACAGCCAACAGAGTTTTTTTTGGAGGGAACTCACATGAAGGGACCTGTCAAACAGCTTCCTGGCAGCTCATGGAGTCATTGTTCCAAGAGAATGACAGGATCAGTGTTTTTCACTATTCCATCTACACCCAGCTCTGTGATGATTAAGCATGATCTCACACACAGCTCTGCAATCTCAGCCTGCAGGGTTGAAAAGGTCACCCAGCAATGTGTGTACCTAGATAGGCTGTGTCTACACCAGCCCCGTTCCTCAATCTTCAAGCAGGGGAAGTGCCCTGCAAAAGTCCTAACAGATCTCTTCCCAGCCTTGTGGCCACCGCCTTGTCCTGGCATTAGTCCCAAACAACAAGGCATTTCAGTGATTCTGAGGTGCTGCCTGCTCTGGCCCAGCACCCAAATCTTTGGGTCTAGCAGCAAACACAACAGCAGGAAAAAAGAAGACTCCAACAGCAGCACAGCAGGAGTTACTCTCTCCTACACTGTTATTTCAAACACCACCAGTAACCAACTGGTGCTGCTGCACCCAATGAAAACCCTCTTCATGACACATTAGCACCACTCCATCAGACCATAGAATCATAGAATAGTTTGGGTTGGAAGGGACCTTAAATATCATAGAGTTCCAAACCCCCTGCCATAGGCAGGGACACCTCCCACTAGACCAGGCTGCCCAGTGCCCTGTCCAGCCTAGTCTTGAACACCTCCAGAGAGGGGGCATCCACAACCTCCCTGGGCAACCTGTTCCAGTATTTCACCACCCTCACAGTAAAGGACTTCTTTCTTATGTCTAGTCTAAATCTATCCCCCTCTAATTTATATCCATTGTTTCTAGTCCTCCCATCTGATACTATGTTAAAAATTCCTTCCCCTGCCTTTCTGTAGGACCCCCTCAGGTACTGATAAGTTACTATGAGGTCCCCTCTGAGCCTTCTCTTCCCCAGGCTGAACAACCCCAACTCCTTCAGCCTGTCCTCATAGGGCAGTTGCTCCCACCCTTTGATCATCTTCGTGGCCCTTCTCTGGACCCTCTCCAACAGCTCAATGTCCTTCCTGTGTTGAGGGCTCCAGAACTGGACGCAATACTCCAGGTGGGGTCTCACCAGTGCCTTCTCTTCTTAAAAGGGTCAATTGCTGCTGACCCAAACAGAGCAGAGAGCTTGGCAACAAGGATGTAGTGAAAAGTCTGCCAGCCTGGGCTGCTAAGTTTCTGTACCTAATTGCAACAGAATTAACAAAAAGATTTACACCTGCTGAGACTTTCAGCTTTTCCGTGGGTATTGAACTCACTGACTCCCCCTGTGCCAGGGTGAAGGTGAGAGAACAGCAGCAGAGGCTGCCTGGAGAGATTGTGGGGTCTCCTTCTCTGTAGACAGTCAAACCCCACCTGGACACCTTCCTGTGTGACCTGATCTGGGTGTTCCTGCTCTGGCAGGGAGATTGGACTAGATNCTTATAAAAATAATCAAATAAGCGAGAAAGTTTCCAGAAAGCCACAGCAGACAACAACACTGTCATCCTTCTTGCATTTACCTTAAATGTGTGTTGCTCCTGCACACTAAGACACAAAATAAAAAAAAAAAAATCAAAACAATTCCCTTCCAGCTTAAAGAAAAATTCAGCCAAAGTCAACAACAAAGCACATTATTTTTTTTTTTTCTCTCATTTTCAGCATTTACACTGTTCACTTCTAAGGAAGCTTGTGAGATCTGCTACACACAGGTTTTTGTTCATCTGTTCACAACATCAAAAGCCCAGCCTCCCATTTAAAGTTTCTTAATTATGTGAAACCTGGCTACAGTTCAAGGCTCCACCTGAACACCCCATTGCAGGATCAGACCTGCTTCTTTGTGCTTCTGCTGCACAGGGTAGGATGAAACTAATTAATTCTTGGCACTTGCTCTACCTGGGTAAACACAGCAATCTCTCTCAGCCTTCCAAGCAAGCTGAGCTCCAAATGCTTCCCATGCCAGGGGTCATTCCACAGCCAACAGAGTTTTTTTTGGAGGGAACTCACATGAAGGGACCTGTCAAACAGCTTCCTGGCAGCTCATGGAGTCATTGTTCCAAGAGAATGACAGGATCAGTGTTTTTCACTATTCCATCTACACCCAGCTCTGTGATGATTAAGCATGATCTCACACACAGCTCTGCAATCTCAGCCTGCAGGGTTGAAAAGGTCACCCAGCAATGTGTGTACCTAGATAGGCTGTGTCTACACCAGCCCCGTTCCTCAATCTTCAAGCAGGGGAAGTGCCCTGCAAAAGTCCTAACAGATCTCTTCCCAGCCTTGTGGCCACCGCCTTGTCCTGGCATTAGTCCCAAACAACAAGGCATTTCAGTGATTCTGAGGTGCTGCCTGCTCTGGCCCAGCACCCAAATCTTTGGGTCTAGCAGCAAACACAACAGCAGGGAAAAAGAAGACTCCAACAGCAGCACAGCAGGAGTTACTCTCTCCTACACTGTTATTTCAAACACCACCAGTAACCAACTGGTGCTGCTGCACCCAATGAAAACCCTCTTCATGACACATTAGCACCACTCCATCAGACCATAGAATCATAGAATAGTTTGGGTTGGAAGGGACCTTAAATATCATAGAGTTCCAAACCCCCTGCCATAGGCAGGGACACCTCCCACTAGACCAGGCTGCCCAGTGCCCTGTCCAGCCTAGTCTTGAACACCTCCAGAGAGGGGGCATCCACAACCTCCCTGGGCAACCTGTTCCAGTATTTCACCACCCTCACAGTAAAGGACTTCTTTCTTATGTCTAGTCTAAATCTATCCCCCTCTAATTTATATCCATTGTTTCTAGTCCTCCCATCTGATACTATGTTAAAAATTCCTTCCCCTGCCTTTCTGTAGGACCCCCTCAGGTACTGATAAGTTACTATGAGGTCCCCTCTGAGCCTTCTCTTCCCCAGGCTGAACAACCCCAACTCCTTCAGCCTGTCCTCATAGGGCAGTTGCTCCCACCCTTTGATCATCTTCGTGGCCCTTCTCTGGACCCTCTCCAACAGCTCAATGTCCTTCCTGTGTTGAGGGCTCCAGAACTGGACGCAATACTCCAGGTGGGGTCTCACCAGTGCCTTCTCTTCTTAAAAGGGTCAATTGCTGCTGACCCAAACAGAGCAGAGAGCTTGGCAACAAGGATGTAGTGAAAAGTCTGCCAGCCTGGGCTGCTAAGTTTCTGTACCTAATTGCAACAGAATTAACAAAAAGATTTACACCTGCTGAGACTTTCAGCTTTTCCGTGGGTATTGAACTCACTGACTCCCCCTGTGCCAGGGTGAAGGTGAGAGAACAGCAGCAGAGGCTGCCTGGAGAGATTGTGGGGTCTCCTTCTCTGTAGACAGTCAAACCCCACCTGGACACCTTCCTGTGTGACCTGATCTGGGTGTTCCTGCTCTGGCAGGGAGATTGGACTAGATGATCTCTCCAGGTCCCTTCCAATCCATGACACTCTGTGATTCTGTGATTGTGGCTGTTCTTTCACCGAAACCAGAAATCACCAAAATGGAGGCAGTATAGAAACCAAAACTACTCTTAGAATCACAGAAATAGTTTGGGTTGGAAGGAACTTTAAAGATCATCTAGTTCTAATCCCCCTGCCACAGGCAGGGACACCTCCCACTAGACCAGGTTGCTCAGTGCCTCATCCAGCCTGGCCTTAAACACTTCCAGGGAGGGGGCAACCACAACCTCTCTTAAAGTGTTTCCCCACAGGTCACAGAAAGATTGCAGGTCAGACATCAAAATTACCCTGAGACTGGTTTCAAAAATAATTCTGAACTTTACCTTCTAAATGTCATAGGAGACAACCCAACTCCCACACAACTTGAGAGAAGCACTGCAGCTCTCTGCATTTCTCAGGAAGTTTGGAAGAAGATGCTCAACAAGGTTTACCCTCTGACAACTGCATGAAGGAGAGAAGAAAAACATCTCCCTGAGGACAACTACCAGCTGATGTTTTTCATAACCTTAGAAAGACTACCTCTGTGTAAATTATGCTTTTATCAGAGTTATACCGTAAGGAATTGCTTTTCTGGAGTTTTTCCATTAGAGGAGTAGAAAATAAGGTCAAAATAACAAAATGGTAAACAAAGACATATCTTTATCCACAACAGAAATTATATATTTTTTTTTTTTTAAACTAAGAGTGATGTAATGATTATGATTAATCTACATGCCAGTCTGGCATTTAGCATTATTTCAGCCTTCACATTTCTCTCACCAAAGTAAGTCTATTCCTTTCTGCTCCTGCTCTCCTAGATTTCAGTGTGCCAACAAGGCAAATAAACTCCTGACTTTACTGACTTTAATCATTGTGATTTTGGGGATTAATTTCTATGCTGGGTCTTTAATAGTAACAATTCTGAAGAGAATAGAAGTGTTTTCTTAAGCTCCAGAAACGTATGAATCATTAAACAAACATCTCCTCTGAGTAAGGCACAACCCAGCAGGGCCACTACATCTACTCTTCCTTCAATGTTAATGTTTCTGTAAGTGATGATTGGTCATAACTTTAGGAATTCAAATGTGCAAAGGCAGCACAGCAGAGAGCAGCCTCCACTGCACCTAAAAACTGGGTCAGCAAAGTAAAATTCTCTCTTGATTTTAAGAAAATTCTTAAACAGTCTCAGTGGTGGTATCTACTTCTGGAAACTAAGTGACCAAAACTAACCAGAAGGCTTCCTGTGTGGGATTAAAAGGCAAAAGGGGGAAAAGAAATAGAGGGGGCATAAAATTGAGCTGTTGGAAAAGGTCCAGATGAGGGCCATGAAGATGATCAAAGGGCTGGAGCAATTCCCTCATGAGGACAGGCTGAAGGAGTTGGGGTTGTTCAGCCTGGAGAAGAGGAGGCTCAGGGGGGACCTCAGAGCAGCTTCTCAGTACCTGAAGGGGGCTACAGTAAGGCTGGGGTAGGACTTTTTAATAGGATATGTGATGGCAGGACTAGGAATAACAGATGTAAATTGGAAGAGGGGAGATTCAGGCTGGAGATAAGAAAGAAATTCTTTCCTGTGAGGGTGGTGAGACACTGGAAGAGGTTGCCCAGAGAGGTTGTGGATGTCCCCTCCCTGGAGTTGTTTAAGGCCAGGTTGGATGAGACACTGAGCAACCTGATCTAGTGGGAGGTGTCCCTGCCCATGGCAGGGGGGTTGGAACTAGATGATCTTTAAGGTCTCTTCCAACCCAAACTATTCTATGATTCAATAATTCTAAGTTATTCAGGAGCAGAAAGCTCTAAAGGGAAAAAAAAACCAAACCAAAACAACAAAAAAAATATTATGAAAAACTCACTCCATGTGATGCCCATCAGCCTATAAAATTTGAAGAGCTTTAAGACAGACATCCTAACACCTCGTTTCTAAGATTCCTTTATAAGAGTGGAGGGGAAAAGTCAAAGAAATAAGATGTGAATTCTGTAAGGCAGTGCCAGAAAATCCATTTGGGCACAGTTTTGTTCTGCCTACTCATCTCTCTCATCTTTATCTGTGACCCCCAGAAGGCAGGCATTCAAAGACAAGCTCAATTAATCCAATTAACTGTATTTACATTTTGACTCAGCCACTTACATATGCTATTGCAGATACCCTGCCATTCCCCCCTTCAATTCCTTTTAAACACACTCTAGCAGGCAGTAGCTTTTCAGCTGTTGAGTACAGATGTCTCCCAACACATCTTAAAAACCTTCTCCAGGCCACTTCAGCTTTGCCTTGCAACAACTTTAGCAAGCAGAATCCAGTACAAGTGCTTACAGAGCATCTGTAAGTCCAAAACCTTGGAAAACAGTAAGAAACAACATAGCTTTCTTCTGCCTTAAGAGGGAGTTAACAGCACAAAAAAAAGGCAAGTGCAAACAGCTCTTGGGATATCAATGAAGTAAGGGCTGCAAAATCATTTGTGGCTATGGTTCACCATGTTCACTAAGAAAGTGTGCAGGGAAAAAGATAATGTGGTGATTACTTCTGCTAAAAATCTCATAATAATGAAAGAAAGAGTGACACAAAGCTATTACAATTAGAAAAAAATTTAAAAATCAACAGAAGTCTGTGTTATCCACATGATGCTAAATGATAGGATTCTAAAACCTCCACCCATTCACAAACATTTCTCTTTTAGCAAAAATCAAGTTAAGCTAAACCAGTGCCTTGCCTGTGCATCAACAGTGAAATCAAAACAAAACTTTTAACTGCTAACATGGAAAAGTTACTGGCTACTCTGCTTTAATTGTATCAGTATAATAAAAATCCCAGTGCTGTTTACATTGGAACATTTCCAGGCATTGGCCACATAAAAAAAATTATTGGTTTTGAAGATTTTCCTTAAAGCTACGTGCCTGTTAGAAGTTTTTCATCCTCCAGCTGTAGTTTTAGCAGCTGTAACAACAGCTGGGCAGTTTAACAGCTGTAAAAGACAGATGCCAAGCTTAGGATAATAGCTTCCCACTGAAAGAAATGAGGGTCTGCAGCAATTTTTTATGGATTACTCCAACAGAGGACTTTATACCACAGCTTGGCACCGAGAGGGGAGCTGGTTCTCCCTCATACTGTGCTTTTGCTGAACCCATGGGGGAGATTATAGACCTCTCTCATTCACTTTTGCCAGAGAATAATATTTTTCCTGCCACAGAAACAATATTCTGCTACATTATTTCACTAGTTCTTTACATTGATCACATGCTCTTTTTAGTGTTAACACAAGGCTTTATATTTCAAACATTAATTAGAAATGCATTTCATTTGTATCATATCCCCATGGTAAAACCAGCCCTAAATTCTCTATGTCTCACCTGCAGGAAATCACATCAGTAATAGGATGATCTAACTAAAACATGGAAAATTATAGGCTTCTTGTATGAGAACCCCATCAAAGCAGTGGTTTTAGCAATCAGAAAATGAAGGGAAACAAAAAACCACTCGTGTTTATACTGGTCCTCAGGGATCATCTTAGCATTCTCAAGCCTTTCCCAACTGGTGGATGTTAGAGGGGGCCAAAAGTGTCTCTTGATACTTAGTGAGTTAAATTTATTAGGCAAACAAGCAGCTTCTGTTGACTTTAATTCGTGTTGTGGGCATGAAGTTGCTTACAAAATCCAACCCACTTATTTCAGTATCTAACTATAGGCTGTGTGCCAGCCCAGAAGAGCTGCTAATTGAAAACACCACTCTCAGCACCCAAAATTAAAGCAGAATGATCAAAAGAATCAAGCACTGCTGATTTTGTCTGCTGTCTTTGCCTTCCTCCTCTTCATCTCCACGATTCACTCAGGGTTTTACAAATGGACAGATCTCCACAGGAGCAAAACAGGCAGATGTGGCCAAGAATGCAAGAAAGATGTTCTTTAAAACAAATAAATATTTTCAAGGACACTTCAACTTCCACGTTCTGTTTCGCAGCAGGGACTAAATAATTATAGCAGTGACAGAAACAACTATGGAAAAAAAAGAAGTGAGGAGAGATTTTATGCCTGGAGGACAACTGTGCCCTTTCACTATTTTAAAAAGTCAAAGAATTTCAGTGAGAGGAGGACAAGGACTAACTTAGACATGTTTTACCACAGGCACAGTAAAGGATTGGAAGGGGATGAAACTGTAATACCCTGAAACTCCACTCTGACAATCCTCCTCTCACTGCTGGAAGGGCACATGCTCTACTTTGCAACATGCAAAGCAATGATCTCTTACAAGCACTAATTGTTCCTGCACATGTATAAAAGCATATTGTGCTGTGTCCCCAGGAAGGTAGCAAGTGCTAGAAAGAACAACACCTACAGCAGAACACTGGGAGTCTTAACAGGAGCTGTAAGAAAGAGGATGAAGAAATTAACACCTGCCACCAACACAAGAATGAGTTCCCTGTGGTTGAAGAAGTGTTCTCAACTGTAAAATTCTGACTACTCTCATGCAAACAGTCCCAAATTCCAAATTTTTCCATACCTCCAGCATTAAAAAAAAAAAGGAGCATGCACTCCAATATATTTATTTAGACATTTTTCTACCTGCTCCCCAACAGACCACCTCATGCTCAAATCAACAGATGAACAGCAGACAGCAAATCAAACATCTCCCCAAGTTATTTGCTATGAATATCCACACCAAAATTCTTGGGGGTCTGGGATAGCTAATATAACTAAACTTTTGCTAGTAGTAGATGAAAAGTCAATCTTACCAGAGGAGGTGGTGGTGGTGGTGGTCCTCCCGAAGGTGGTGGAGGGGGTCCTCCTGAAGGTGGTGGAGGAGGTGGAGGAGGAGGTGGTGGTGGTGGCACAGGCATCTGTTCAGATTTCTAGCTCCACACAGTTATGAAAAATATAGCCAGTCTCTGTCCTTGAGGGGAAGGAAGAGAGTAGAAAAGTGGGGAAAAATAAAAAGAAAAAAGAAGCGAGTTTATACACCGTAAGCTGAAGATCAGCCAAATTTCTAGCTCTCAGCAGACTGAAGACTTTTATACTGCACTGCTTCCAAAACCACAGTAGGCACAGCCTCACTAGAGTTCTCTGATGACAACATTCATCTAAAGAGCAAGCTCACAGATCTGGATAAGTGCCACCAGTACTGAATGCATAGATGCCAGCCTGTCCAACTTTTGACTATTGTGCCTTGCCTTCATCTAGCCTGCAGCCCCAAAACACAACTCTGCAGAGAACAAATCACACTCCACCACATGTAGACACTCCTGCTGGGGCAAAAATTCCACTGACTTTAAGCCACAGTTTTGCTGCTCTAAGAATAAGAACTTGGTAAGGTTCACTGAACATACACAGATTCACAGAATACCAGGGATTGGAAGGGATCTCAAGAGATCATCTAGTCCAATCCCCCTGCCAGAGAAGGAACACCTAGACCAGGTCCCACAGGAATGTGTCCAGGTGGGTTTTGAATGTCTCCAGAGAAGGAGACTCCACTTACTCCAACATTATGGAAAAAAATAAAAAAGAAAAACACAGAATTTAATAATAAATTAATAAATAATGCTAGAAATTCCAAGTTGTGTTAAATACAGATCTATTGCAGGTAAGGACTGAGTATTTCAGGTATTAAAGCCACATATGGTTTCCTGGCATTTAAAAATGTTAACTTTTCACCATTCTTTAGTAACACATTGACTAAAAAGCCAACGAAAGCTGAATGTTGCTGGAGGTTTTTTTTAGACCTTCTGCAGAATGACAGGACATCACTCACTGATTTCATCTCCAACCCAGCCCCCAAGATGACTGCATCCCCCTCAGCCTGAAGTCACCTTTACAGTCTTAACTGTCAAGTTCAGAATCAAATCCAGTATTTCATCACTGAAATGGCAAATGAAAGGACTAGATGGGACTAAAGAGAGCCCCCTGCAAGCAGTATTCAGTGACATCTTTTATGTTGATAGTGACCAGGATAAATCCCAACATATTTTTACATCTGTCTTTGTGTCCTCTGGATCATGACTGTCATCTGAGACTCTTCCCAGTGTCATGCCACATGGTGTAAAACCTTCTACAATAATGTAAGAATTGACATCTGCTATTTCTCTCATTTCTGGAAGACTTCACCTTAGCAGGAAATTACATTGATTAGCCATATTTGTTCTTTATGCATCTCTGTAGATCCCAATTTGTTTTCCTACCTCCTCCAAGCATTTAGAAACACTTTATTATTCATTTTGGATGTTCTTCTAGAAATTATGTCCAAAGGGCCATAATTTCCAGGCCCTACTCCCTTCATCTTTTCCTTCTTTTTTAAAAGCAGGCACTCTATGCTTTTTCCATTGTCTGAAACCTTTCAACCAAGCCATTTAAGAATCCTCTGTTTAAGGAAGAGAAATGAGACATTTCAATGTGGAGGGGTTCAGGAGAGAGGACAAGATAGTTACAGTCTTCAGGGGAATATTTAGCTGTTGGGTCAGAGATGGATAGATAAGAGGAGGCAACAAAGTCAAAAGGCACATACAGCCTTGTCTGCTTCCTAGCAAGTGTATGTGAACCATGTCCAGATAATATCTGCATCTCTGCACATTTGTTTTCTCCCTCAAGAGACCATTCTGCAAAGAATCAGTCTCACAGAGCAATCTGGATCTGCAACTGAACTGGTGACAATCACCTCCAGAAAGCCAGCTTTGCAGCATCACCACCATTCCAGCCTCATCACTGCCCTGTGCAAAAAGCTTTTATCAGAAGGTATCTCCTTTCCTCCATCAAATCACTCAAAAACAGGGGCATAAGGAGAACAGGTCGCCCCCGCTAATAACATGTTCCGGGTTAGTATCCTCCTACCCCGTAATCCAGACCTTTTGTCTTCATTAAGGATTTAGATTGGGAAATATGTTCTTAGTCAAATTAGAAAAAAAAAAAAAAGAATACAACCCACGCATCTGTGGCAGACCATGTGCATGGCAGCAGGAGGCAAAGCACACTGGAGGCGAGCAGCAGTGGGAGAAAGGAAATGGGAATCAGCTCTTGGTATTTAGAAGTCAGTCTTGCATCTGACTTGCCTTCAGTTAATTTTTCTATCTTCCTCTCTCACCAGTCCCAGCATCTGAGTGATGCAACCCAAGTTCCAGAACCAGAAGTTCTGCCATCTACAACCCAAAGTTCAGTGTTCAGGAAGAAGGAGAAGAATTAATTTGGAGGCTATAAACCACCTCTCCTGAAAGAATGCTTGGAGATGCCCTGGAGCTTTCCTCTTGTGCTGCTTTGAGCCCTCTGCAAATGAATTAGCTCTCAGAAAATTCTGCACATGAGCCACCTTCTGACCACAAAATCAAAGGCTCATAGAATTGCCTTGGTTGGAAGGAACCTTTCTTATCATAGAGTCCAACCATCAGCCTAACTCTGACCAAAAGTCACCTCCACATCTCCAAGCCCTGTGTCTACCTGTTTTGCTTTTAGGGACATAGAAATAAAAAAAATTATTTTTTACACTGGTGCTGAAGCTAAAAACACATCTAATACATATACAATGAGAAAACAATTTTCTATGTAAAGGTTCTATTTGTTCAAGTGAGGTTTGAACAGAGAGCTGTCATTCTCACAAGCAGACACAGACTGTATATATAGGTAGGCATTTCAAACTTACAATAATAAATAAAGAAGGCTCTCTATATCTAGTCATAACTACACAATCCATACAT
The DNA here is from genome assembly GCA_013400935.1 of Turnix velox. NCBI lineage: Eukaryota > Metazoa > Chordata > Aves > Charadriiformes > Turnicidae > Turnix > Turnix velox. The sequence goes on from VZTY01005472.1 coordinate 65,518, forward strand.
TTTAATATGTAGGACTGGGTATGAGAACCTATTCTGTATCACTGCAGCACTGGTTTATATTTAAATAAAATTATGGAGAGGACAGCAACATCTTCAACATACCAACATGTTACTTGGAGGCCTCCATTCTTTGGCTAAAAGCTGGATTTCATTTGCCTCCTCCCCTCTCACCAAGCTGCTAGTCAAAATATGATAGGCAATTTCAGCTAATAGCTTCAGAACACACTGGGGTTATGCATTTGCACAATATAAAGCAAATAAATTTTGAATAAAAACCAAAAATCCAGTATCACAGAGATCAGTTTAAGAGCCAGCTTAAGATCAGACTGTCAAGAGCCAGACAATAGGGTGTATGTGCCTTCAGGAGTCTTCATGGCATTTCCCTTTGTTCCTCTTCTCTAAAATAACCATTTATAATAGGAAGAGAAGGGTCTGAACTATCCCCAAGGGATAGAAATAAAAGATATGGTCTAAAAAGTTAGCAATAAGTAGGGATGAGAAGTCTATGGGGTTAGCCTTCAGTTTTCTCAGGAAAAACATAACATAAATCTCTCCTTGGCCCAACAGCTGCAGAATTTATTGAAAAAAAAAAAAAAGGAAAATCCCAAACCCTGCCTTTTCTAGTCCACCTCTCCAACAAAGCAAGGTTGTGCATTTTATTTTAGTGCTTTCTGAAATCTAATTTTAGGTGTCCCAAATAATGGGGCTTGTATCATTCCCCTTGGGAAGCTCTTTTTCAGCCAAATAACTCTTAGTTCAGATTGCCTGACACTCAGCCTCATTTCTCCTTTCCCTCATTTGGTCCCAGTTGCACTCCACTGCAGGTGGCTCTGCCTTGTACCCAGCAAAATAATTGCTTCTACCTCTCAACACCAGCTTTTTGAAATAAGAATTATTATTCACAAGTACATTCACAAGGATGAATTATTCTTTTTGAGCTGTTTTACTTCTTACAAATGGTCCCATCAGTCAGTGAACATTATTACTGTTCCCTGCTTCCTAAACAATTGGTCTTTTTTTGTCCTCTTGGTAAGGGTAATTCTAAGGGTGGTAATTTCAGGTATCACAGAGTGTTCCTTGCCTCTCACAGTGCTCTCTTGAATGGCAGCTGGGTTTAAGTAAAAACAGCAATTGCAGGGCTCCAGATAGAACCCAAGCTCCAAGTTTCTGAAGGTTTAAATGAAGTCTTCACCCAGACTTTCGTTTTGAGCTGTCAGACAAGACAAGAGTAGATAGATACAGGTGTTTTGCCTCATGAGCTCTGCATTGGATTCATAGAATTCTAGAACATAAAGAGTTGGAAGGGACCTTCAAAGGTTATCAAGTCCAACCCCCTGCAGGAAGCATGGACATCCTGCACTAGATCAGGCTGCTCAGATTCACCTGTGGTAGACTCAACCCACCTGCCTAAGCTTTTCTGTAGATTTGGTCTCACCTAGATGTACAGGAACTCTGATCTGAAAGCTTCACAAAGGTCTCCTAAAGTGTCACTGCCACAGTGTCACTGCCCCTGGGCTCACACTAAGACAAAGTCCTGCTGCAAGGAACAACGTGGCTTCTAGAGAACAACTGACACATCTCTTCTCACATTGATGCCCAGAAGACCCACCACAAGTCTGTCAGCAAAATACCCTTCAGGCTTTAGGAGGCCACTGTGAGGTCTCCCCTGGTTCAGCCTTCTCTTCTCCAGCCTCAGCAGCCCCAGCTCTCTCAGCCTGTCCTCATGGAAGAGGTGCTCCAGCTTCCTGATCATCCTCATGGCCTCCTCTAGACCCTCCCCAGTAGTTCCATGTACATCATCACTGAAGAACAGCTGAAATCACTGGTACAAGCACACCACTGACTTTTTCAAACAGTACAACACATGTAGAGGCAGAGTAGAGGAAAAAATACCAGACAGCAGTACATACATGTTAAACAGATGAATTTTTCTCCTATCACTGTCACACAACTGGAAATTACATGGAAAAAAGTTTAGTTTGGAATGAGCCAGTTTCGATTTTAAGAGTAACAGAATGTAATTTTAAACCCCCCAGATGCTACACTACTTTCTACAATCTTCAGTGTGAATAACTTTTTGTGTTTAGAGAACAGAATAAGGAAGAATCAAGGCTCCAAGTAGTCTTGGAGTTTCCTCGCCCCTCTGCAAAAATAACCCCATCCCCAAAATACTTGAGTCTCAGCTGAATTTGAAAGAATTTGAAATAAGCATTACACTGTTACTTTCTTTTACAGCTCATGAAGAATGCACTCTCATACATACCTAGCTTGCTGTCTGTATTTTAATACATTCGGGGATATATTCTCATAGCTGACTAAGGCAATTCTAGCCTTTCATAATTTCCTAACAGAGAATACCCAGACTACATACAACTTAGGAGACAAACTTCTACTCTCAGTCACCATTTACTTCACTGCAACTAAAGGCAGAACCTGACTTTTTCATTCCACTGGAATTTCCAACCTTGGGGGCTCCTCCTTCATTTAACAATTCTGTGAAATGTTCCTAAGCAGCATTTGTTTCCATGGTGTCTCACAGCATGGAACAGCATCTTGCATTTAAGACAAGGAACATAAGTTCTCTCTGGTTTGGATTGTTTCCACCAGGCTTGATCCAACTAAGGGCAGTATCCCCCTTCTGCCTGTAAAAAACAGCATGACTCTAGTTCTCTCAGGAGCCTGATAACACTGCAACAGACTTCCAGGGCTGACCTAGCAGAGATTATAGGAATATGAAGACGGCTTGAGTCCATGTGTGCCGTGGGCAGGGCTCTCTGCTGGGCTCCCTGTGGTGTTGAGGTTAGAAATTCAAGAGCTACATCTTGACAAACCTCCCTTCTGAGGCAAAGCTGCACAGATGACTTCACTGCCCTGAGCATGATTGCTTCAGGGCGTAGCTCCCTCCACTCCACAAGAATCAGCCATAGAAGACTAAGTGCTACAAAGGAGTGGAATAAAAGAATTTGTCATCCTCTTCTAAATAAATGATAAGGGAAAAGAATGACATCTAAGAAGAAGAAATACATTATACTGACAATAACCTGAAGTTAAAGCATCCAAAGACAAATGAGGTAAGTTACAGGCAATTAGGAACTGCACAAAGACATAACTCTGCAAAGGAAACAATTTCCTTTAAATACATTGTATTGTCCATGCTAAGACGTGGTCTGCTTCACTGCCAGATACATAAACAATGGTGCATTTGATATACAGTCATCAGCAAAGTTAATCATTAGCCTAAGCTAAATAAAGTGCAGCTTAGTGGAAGTTCAAGGTCACTGCCACATTCTGAAGATGGGACCTTTTTACTTCTCAGGAATTTTACTGGGAATGGCACACAGGCTCTCTTAATAGAGGCAAGCTGATGTTTCAACTTAGCACTTGGAAATTTTGTGGTCTCTGCAGAGAAGTAAATTATAGAATCATAGAACAGTTTGGGTTGGAAGGGACCTTCAAGATCATCTAGTTCCAAACCCCTTGCCAGGGGCAGGGACACCTCCCACTAGACCTGATTGCTCAGTGCCTTGTCCAGACTGCCCTTAAACAGCTCCAGAGATGGAGGTGTTTAAATTGTATGTTTTCACATAATTCTTAAGAACAAATATTTTTATAGTTATTTACCATTATTCATATAATCTCAAGAGAGGTATTTCAAAGATGTTACTCTAGACAGAATGGTTTCCACTGGAGAAACTCATAGAGTTGTTTAATCAGTTCCCCTAACTGAGAAAGTTTTGCTTTCCATTTAAGAAACTAGCATCAAAATAGTAACCCCAAATAAGGCACTCTCCAGCACCTTGCTTCTTGTTTGCTTTACACAGCTCAACAAATTTCTGTTTTCAAATGCCAACCAAGGGAAAAGAATTTGCAAACGTGGGTATCAGAAGACTACAGGGCTTTTAAAATCCTTGTCTCAAATCTTTCTAAAATTTTCACTTCCTACCACATGATGTTTCATCAGAGATCCTATTTTAAACATTTGCATTTAAATATTTCCATCTTGGAAATATACATTTATAGAAACCAGTCTTCATGCCACGTCAGACTGATATCTACCAGCCTAAGAAATAACTTGCCATTGTTGGCAAGGCAAGGAAAATAAATCTGGCAATCTAACATGAGACATTCTTCCCTACAATAAAGTGTTGGTACCATGCACAAGAGCAGGTTGTGGTCACTGTTAGCTGTAAGGAGAATTGTCTTTCATAAGGGATGTAAAAATACAAGGGTCTGATCACCTGCAGGAATAAGCCAAGGAAAACCTCACCTCAAATTAAGAAAGGGAAGCTCTGATCAGTTTTCACTCTGAAGTTGCCATTACTTAGTATTCCTTCCAAATTTATTTCCAGTGGTAAAAATGGTAGCCCTTGATGTCCTGGCAAATTGAAACTACAACTTCTGAACATGCTTACACATTCATACTTTCATGTTCACCTGCCAATCCTGTTACAACTACTTCTCCATTTCAGTAGGTAACCTTATCTTAGATGCATTTCACAGCACAGTAAGGTTTCCATACCAAATAAAGTATATAAACCTTTATATTATCAAGGAGGCCCTTTTTTGTCACATTTTTATTATTTTAACTAATTCAATGCTCTGAAATAAAGTGCCCCTTAAGTGTCATGGCCAATATATCTATTGCAAGGAAGTGTAAAACTGTTTTCTTGCACAGAAAAGTGTTAGGTGTTTTTAAAGGATAAAATATCAACATCCATCTAAAAGGACAATGATTTCCCCTTGTATGAAGAACAACAAATTGCAAAGCCATTTAGAACAGTTAATTCCCTGAAAAATCCCTGACAAAAGATGTTTTGATTTGTAGGCCTGGATCTAAATTGCCAGTAAATCCGACTTCTCTGAAGAAACAAAATGAGTTTTATTAAATTGACTGTTCAGCCCTCTGCCTTGTTAAAGAACTTCAATTGCAATTCTCTGTGAAAGCCACTACATTCAGAGAGGACAACGTGATTGATACCTACCCATACACACAGAAGAGCAACAAGCACCAGGAATCCCAAAACAGTCAACTTTGTTGCCTGCTGAAGAAAAGCAATACCAGGGATTAAGTGGCAATTGAAGTTTTTCTTTTTTGAAGTTGAGTCTCTCACAGACATAAAGAAATAAAGTGTTTTTCTTCAACTTTACTTCTTCAAATAGGGAAATCAGAAGCAGCTGCTACATTCAGCTCCCAAAACACTTCCAGTTCAGCCAGTATCTCCTACCATCAGGCCAAATAGGGGACAGATGAGGACTCACTCATTTCCACCAACCCTAGTGACAAGTTTTATGCTGATTTTGGACTTCACCTTTGATATTTACCAGTCTGGAGTCAACCCTTCTTCCCTCTGTGTAAATCTGTCTCCTTTTCTTGTGGTTTACCAGTTCCTCCACTCCCCTTCCCTACTTTCTTTTTGTCTTTGGTCTTTTCACCATTCACCTCACTTGTTGCTTCTGCTGATGTGTGACAAGACAATTCATTCAAAAGGTGGAGTTGTCAAAAGCAAAGAACTCTGCACAATGCCACTAGATATTCAACATAGGCTGCTAGTACTGAGAAATAGAAAATCAATGCAGAACTAGGTTGATTTGGCTCAGAAAAAAGAAGTAAATGTGCTTCTAGGAGGTACCAGGAGACTTAACCTCACTAGAACTGGTAAGTATTAGTGCCTACATGATGGGCTGGCTACAAGATTAAAATTCTGCAGAAAAACAACCAGGTAGAGCAGTGTAGGCAGAGGAAAGCAGCAGCACACCCACTGTATATGCATTCTGCATTCACACTGGCTTTTGCAGCTCCTGGAACAGCTTGTTCAGAGCAAGATTGGGTGCCCCCACATGCCACTGCAGCATTTATTCTACTACTAAGCCAATGGAAACTCATGATCACTCGATCCAAGAATATGTTGTACAATCAACTTTTGTGTAATACCCTTGATATTTAGTAATTTCAAAGCTAAAAAAGGCTTTCATTCTGCATTAAGTGCCTTGTTGGGCCCCATATCTGTCGCTCACACAATACATTATAGAGATAGTCTCCACCCCCTTCTGTCAATTTCTACCACTTATTATTTTTTAATGCTGAAATTTCATTTTTTTTCAGTAGAAGCAAAGTCAGTTCTTCAGGGTTTGATTCTGGAAATACTCAAGCACATTCAAGCTGCACGATGCAACATCACCAACACACACTGAGCTCTTTCCACTCGCATCACTGATCAAGTGAAGCAACTTTTTGGCCAAATCCTAGGCAGAATTTGACAGATATTTTTGCAGTGACTCATGCATCCCCAAGAGAAGCAAACATCTCTGAAAATAAGTTGCTCAGTCTGTTTTCCTGATGTGTTTGCTTGGCTTGCCTTTTCTCTGCATCCTCATCTTCTTCATGTGCCTACTCAACACAGCACATGCATAGATTTTGAGGGGATATAGTGCTGTTTCTTTCCTTCTTCAGCATGGAACAAAAGCTTAAACCTGACTATTTTATATGCAGTCAGAAGCACTTGTACAACACACATTTTTCACTGTGCCAGTTAGGATAGCAACAATATAATACCTTTCAAATAAGAGGGTACAAAGAAGGAACAAAAGATCCTAAGACCTCCCTTGTGATCCAATACTGTATTCTGCTCTTTCCTCTTTTTTTCCTGTTTTTGTTACTTAGAATGAAGAGAGTAAAACATGATATAGCAACTAGAAGAAGTGAAATGGTACAGCAGCCTTTTACAGACCTGCTTATAGCTCGTGAAAGGGTCCAACACAAAGGGGCCACTATCTCTATAAACCCACTTTGTTCACCTAGAAGGATGCATTTTGCCCCTATCTTATGAACCAAGCAGAAGCACTGTAATTTCCAGCCAATGCTTTAATTTGCCAAGGCAGACACTGCTGCTGCCAACAGTGCAAATGAAGGGTACAGCATATCCATTTCATGGGAGCTGCAGGGTAGACATGGGAGGTAGATCTCTTAGGCAATTGTGAGAGCAGTATTCATGCTTTCATGCTGAATTTTCTCTTCTTATGTTTAGTGAACTTTATCTTCTAGGGACCCTTCATCCAGTTTTCCTCTGCTTTTCCCTTGGTGTTATCACTAACTCTGTAGCTACAGCAGACATGGTTTGTTTCTCTCCCTCCCCTGGGCTGGCTAAAATATGTTATCATTCTCATCACAGAGGGTTATTTTATATCTATCTATACTTAACAGCAGTGAAAGATGACTGAGGGGGAATGCAAAGAAGAATCCATCCTCCCATGCATGGTCTTACTTGTGATATTTCTGGTAGTCTACAGGAAAACTATTTCAGCTGTTGTCTGAATTACCAAGGCATGAAAACACACTTTTCACACCTCATGAAAATTCTTCAGTTGTTTCACATACTCCAAAAGCAATGCAAAGGCAGTTTTGCAGCTGTCATCTATGTAATGCTGAATGGGTCCATTTGACAACATTCAGAAGAAAAATAAAGGCAGGCATACTCAAAATAATGTAATTTTGCTAAAAACGGTGTTTTTCTTACTGATTTGGAAGTCCCCAGGGCATTTCTTCCACTTGCAAATACAGCACTGTTTAAAACACTGCTCATCCTGGCTGAAGCCTGGACAGCCCTGATGCAGGTGAACATCAATGACGAAGTCCCATTAAGGTTTTGTTTCTATAAGCCAGTTGTCAGAAAGCTTCAGTCTTTCAAAGAGAGCAATTACTTTGTGTGAGAGCACACACTAATTGAGGAAGATCCTTAAGAACAGAGGTAGAGGCATTCCAGAAATCTGCACCTCAAAACCAGAGAGCAGTCGGTAGTAACTCAGTGTAATATCAGCCTTAGTCAACTACAGTAGCCACTAAATTATCTATTATATTTATTTAGGTATTTATTTTATACATAATCTAAAGAACTTCTGGCATGTCACCTTGTGCATGGAAGCTGGTAACTGAGGTTCGTTTCAGGCAATGTCCCTCACCAGCCGTGGGTGGCAGCAGTGTCTGCACAGCCCGCACAGACCAGCCGGGACACTGCTTTGGGTCACAGAACCAGGCACTGAAGGGAAATCATCACAGAATGTCTGGACTGAAGGGACCTCCAAGAGATCATCTAGTCCAATCCCCCTGCTGGAGCAGGAACACCCAGATAGATCACACAGGAAGGCATCCAGGTGGGGTTTGAATGTCTCCAGAGAAGGAGACCCCACACCCTCTCTGGGCAGCCTGGGACACTGTTCTCTCACCCTCACCATCAAAAAGTTTACTCTCATATTTCTGTGGAACCTCTTGTGCTCCAGGCTTGCACCCGTTGCCCCTTGTCTTATCATTGGAGGTCACTGAGAAGAGCCTGGCTCCATCCTCCTCACACTCACCCTTTACACAATTATAAACATGACTGAGGTCACCCTTCAGTCTCCTCCAAGCTAAAGAGACCCAGCTCCTTCATCATCACAAGGGAGATGATCCAATCCCTTCATTATCCCTGTATCTCTGTGCTTGACTCTCTCCAGCAGCTCCCTGTCCTTCTTCATCTGAGGGCCCCAGAACTGGACATGATGTGGTCTCACCATCCTCACCTGCAGACAAGTGCCCAAGCTCAGACCACCAGCAGGGGATGAAGCTGTATTCATTTCCTTCATCTTTCACCACACAGGTTGCAAACTGAAGGCTTGAAACACTTTTAACACCCATTGCCAACAGAATAGGAGTTGGTGCTAGATATGAAAGTACTGTCAGTTACCAGGAGGCAGTTCCACAGCTCCATCCAGGCAGCACACAGAGCTGGTACAGGCATCACACTTAGCACAACTTCAGCTTTACTTCACTGTCTGAAAGGGCAGGAGCATGAGCAAATTTCAGCCCAGTAAATCCCGACTGTCCCAAGATCATTCTGCATTGAAACTGACAACCTTTACCTTATAACTCAATACCTTCTCTCCTAAATCCTAAAGAGGTTGTGGATGCCCTCCTTTCTGGAGGTGTTTGAGGCCAGGCTGGATGAGGCACTGAGCAACCTGATCTAGTGGGAGGTGTCCCTGCCTATGGACCTAAATGATCTTTAAGGTCCCTTCCAACCCAAACTATTTTATGATTCTATAAATCACATTTATCCCGCTGCCTTTCAGGAATATTCCACTTAGAGCAACCTACCAAAAAGGCAAGCACATTGTGGCTCTTCTGTTTCAAGAGCTTCCCAACTTCTCCAAGCAGGCAAACACACCCTTCCTCCGTCCCCAAGAGGAATAACAAAATCCCCTTTTGCCCCTGTCAATCCGCATTAATGAACAAACCTTTAGAGCATCCAACACCTTCCCAGCGCTCCCCCTGCAAAGGATACACCAGCCTTCCACACCCGGGAGCTCTGTAGCTCAGCACCCCCCCCTTTTCCCAGCTCACCTCGCTCCATCCAATTCCCAGGGCGTTTACTTCAAGGGCAAAAAGTAGGGGAAAATAAAAAAAGTTCCTCCCGTCCGCCGCCTAAAACCGGCCCCTTTCCCTTCACTGGCCGGAGCGGGGGAGCGGCAGCACCGGGCAAAACCCGGCACCCAACCTGCGGCCGCGCTCCCTCCCTCCACCACGGGGATAAATAAACTTCCTCCTAAAGCCGGGGATAAAACAAACTTCATCCCAAAGCCGTCCACACCTCCGGAGGCTTACCGGGACTGGGCCCTGTCCGCCGAGACTCGGAGTCATCCCCCGCCGGAGGAGCGGCGCTGAGCACCCGCCGCCGCCGCCACAAGTTTCCCCGCACAGTTGTCTCGGCCGCGGTGGGGACTTTGGGGCCGCCTCGCCCACCGGCACCCCCGGCTGCCTCGGCTCCCACCCAGACCGGGGCTGCAGGGAAATCCCCACCTCTCTCTGACCCCTCCGTACCCACCTGCTCGCCGAACGGGGCCGGGGCCGGTGGGGCCCGGGGAGCGGCAGCTCGCTCCTCCCCGGGCAGAGGGCGCCAGGTAGAGCGGCTCCTTCCCTCGGGGGGGAGGTGGGAGTTGGCCGGGAGGCGGGGCGGAATTTTAACATCTTGAGGTGGTGGCAAAAGGTCATATTGGTCCTCAGGGGAAGGAAAATATTAAAAAAAAAAAAAGAATAAGTAATGTAAGATCGG
>VZTY01005473.1:0-35809 GCA_013400935.1 Turnix velox
TGATTCTATGATTCTACACCAAGAATCCAAAAGTTCCTTCACAGATCACATCAAAACCAATATGCTTTCCCCTCCCCCTTCACTGGGAAAGGAATGAACAGAAATCAGAAGATTATAATGCCTTCTTCTGGAAGAAACTAAGTCTATGTTGTACTTTTAACATCCCTGGGTTAAAAATAAAATACTCTACTTTGAAAGCATAATCTCTTAGCCACAATGGAAGCCTATGACTAAAACCCCAAACTGCAGACCTTAGAATAAATATTTTCATTTTAAGTACATATTACACAGTACATTCACTGGAGAGAAAAGGTATATATACCCTCAAAGTGAAAAAAATCACGCTACCAAGAAACCCAACCACAGACCCCCCCGCTGTTCTCAGACAAATGAGGGCTTTGCAAAAAACAGATGGAGGCTCCACCTCAAAAAGTACCATATTAAAACTGTTGGCCTTTACATCTCTCAGAGATCTGTTCGAGAAGTTCAAAAAAACTTTATCATTGCTGGACTGAACCTATTCACAATCACTTTATAAGCCCTATTTATTCATTCCTTCTTGTGCTAATATGATCATCTCAATCCATGATACAGCCACAAAATATTTACTGAAGGCAACTGTGGTCCCCCGTTTTGCCTGACTTAAGTTAAAAGAGTCACCTCCTTTAAACTCTTCTCTTCAAATTCCTAGGTAACGTTCACAGACGCCTTCTGCACTTCTGAGCAGAGCATAGAAACATATTAGTTTTTCTGCATGGAAACATCCTGTATAATGCATCCTCTGTTCTTATTTGCTTTTGATCGTACCACACTATGCCACAGAGTATTCCAGTGTTAAGTTCTACCTCCTCTAACTCTTTCAAATTACGAGCATATAATTATAGCACACATTATTTTCATAACATTACACTTTATAGTACCCAGTTTCCTTCTTTTTCCATTCCTAAAAGGCTTATAATTTCTTCTTCATATCATGTTAATATTATCATGAATACAAAATGCAACTCAGGTTTGCATATCAGAAATATCACTAAGCACAGGTCTTTTTGGTTCAAGACCAATTATTAAATATGATCAGCTCCTGGTGGCCATATCACAGATTCTATAGATCTTCCTCCAAAGTAACTGTATCCCTTACATCCAACATTTTCCATTTCTGCTTTGCTCAGCTCCTAATTTTTTTAAATGAATGTCCACGACTTGCTTATTACACCACTGACAACTTTCTGTAAAATTACTTCCTGGATACACAAAAATTAGGTTAATCGCATGGCACTAGATAAATAAATCTGCAGTTTTTACCAGAGACAGAAATACCAGCTCAAACAGATCACTGATGAAATATCATGCTATCATTTCTTTTAAAATACACTGTTTGAACATTCCAGCATTAGCTTTGCTACTTATTTCATTAGTTCACACAATCAACTCCTGTTGGGAGTTCATAACACATCCATAATATAGTTATTCTCAAAAATGTACCTGGAAAAATTGTGATAAAACTGATGGGAGATTTATTGGTATCAATAGTTAGCTTGTGGTTCGCTGCTTTTGAAGGCTGGGCAGGAGAGCAAACTAGCCGCAAAGGCAGTCTGAATTTACACTGTGCAACTTTGGTTATTCCTAAAATGACAGAACACAGATTAATCCTTCCAACCATATGCTGAATACAAGACAATTGTATACTCTATGCTCAAAGATATGTAGCATTTTTTGGTTAAAGATTGTACTCTTAAATAGTGTCTGTATAACTTTTACAATATCTGTCAGGTGTCAGCAGCTTAGGAAAAAAAATTGTATCTAATAGAAATTATTACACAAAGGTATATTAAACTCTATCTTTCAACTTATTGCATCATGATGAAAGAAATGTAGAACAATTTAGTTACTGCTTTTGGCAGAAGGGTGCAAGAAAAGAGAATGTTCTATCTCTAATGTTTAGAAAACATTCATTAGTATGTGTCAATATGCTCAAATTAGTATGCTCAAATTTAAACATTAAAATTGCTGGCAGCTCAGAAAGTGCCTGGTAAAAGTTCAGCTGATACAAAACATGAAGCTCTTTGTCTTCTGTGCAACAAGAGAATGCAATATACTTCTCAAGAAATTACTTCATTAGCTTATGTCCCCACACAGATAACATCTCTAAACCTCATTTACTTTCAATTTTTTCAAATACATATACCTTCATAGCATCAATAATAACTTACAGAAACAACAGGTTAAATAATTGTCCCCTTCCAAATCTGATTTATTCAGCATATGCTATCACTCGAGAAACCACTCAAAAATATTTAATCACTCACCTTCAGGATTGAGCTCTACCATATAATCAGCAAGTGGACAAAATGGGGGAAAAAAAAAAAGCGTAAGATATCAGTCAAACAAGAAAAAAAGTAGCATCAAGTTTTAAAGAACTTAAGCCACATTTGTGAAGTGGACAATACATAAAGACTTAACAGTAGCCAAAACAACAAACATGAGACTACATTCATCAATAACTCAATCTCATCTAATTCATTAACCTTCAGCTGTGTGAATTCCACAAGATACACTGATGACTGATTTGGCTACAAGTATGGGTATTTTAAAAAACAAAAGTGGATAAAGCCTCTATTCAGATAAAAAGAAGCCACAAAGGCACTTCATTGCCTTTTACATATAAATTAGTATTTATGTGCAATTACATATAACTGTCCCCTTAATAACTTAATATCTAAAAAATTAACATGATCTTAATTATGCTCCATTATTTAGAAGTCTTCCAATTTCTACCCTTAAACATAAGTTTCTACAATTTCTTCTCACATTGCTAAGTTGAACCTGCATGAAGGTGCAATATCTCATTCATAGGGGGACTAAAGTTGTAGAAGCTCTTTATGCAGACACTCAAGAATGTGAGGACTATACTTTTCTCTCCCACCCTCTGCACATACATGTAAGCCTTGCCTAAAGGAAGCAAGATCAAGTTCTTTAAACGTATGTTCAATTTTGTCTAGAAATAAACACCTCAATCATCATACAGCCTAGACTATCACTATAAACACAATGATTGAAGTGAGAAGTGACGTGAACTAAATGCTTAAATAATGAGTATACGTGGGATAAGGTAACTCAAGACCACCACCCTTCTCAGAAGCCCCAACTCCACATGCCAGTCTACTTCCATGTCACTCTTCCCTTGTACGCTTTGTGTTTGCACAGTGAAGCAAATGAGCAAATCTGGATAAGAAATAACTGTTTATTGTGTGAGCACAACAGGGGAGGAAATGAAGGATTTAACTTCAAGCAAAAGCCCCAAATACAGTTTCTCAGTAGCCTGAGGCATTCACAAGGCTGTGTGTTGGAAACTAAGCTAATCAGTCTTCAGATATGAACAGCAGAGTAAATTTACATATTCTATCACTAGGGTTATTAGGGCATTATAAAACAGAACAACTTAGTTTCTATTCCTTTGGGTTAGTCTATTTGTTTAGAATGAATGTGTTCAACTGCCGAAAGGAAAGTGAGGAATAACCCCTCCCAATGCTTATTCACATCTCTTCCTCTGTAGGACAGTGGTCATTGTCACACTTGTTGGCAGTGCAGAAGGTTGTTTAGTCAAGAAGCATATAATTAACTTATCACTCTAAGGAGGTTGACCCTTAAAAAACAGAACAGGAGCAAATTGATGGGACAGGGTGGGAAAGCTTTTACAGTTGCTTCCCAAGCCATAAGCATATGAATTTACGTCTGTAAGACCAGTTTCTAACTTAGATAAAATAGTAAAACTGAAGTCTGATACATGTTATTTCTTTTATTACTGCTGTGTTCGGTGTATTTCAATAGAACATTTAAGATGCACATGAAGAGAAACACATAAGGCAAACTGACTTGAAATCTCCAGTAGCTTACCTGTTGGTGTATTATATGAAACCACACAATTTCCTTCCAGTTCTGATGGAGAATAATTCCTCTTCAAAAAGACAGACAGAACCACAGTTTCAGATGAATCTGGTTCTAAAAACAGAACAAAATTAAATCAATAGAAGCATCCAAATGAAAGCAACATGCTTCCTAGCACGTAGAAAACGTAGAGTGCCTTTTCACATGAAAGCAGCAGTCAATAAAGCCCCATTTCAACAGCAACCATTTCAGAGCAGAAATGCTTTGCAGCTACAAATAAGGCAGCAGGACACATTTCTCTGCACTTCAACAACACTTAAGTCTAAAAGGCAATCCCACCTGCAGTCTCATTATCAGAAACTGAAAAAGGCTAGAATCACCAAACAGCTGACACTAATTTGGGAGCATATACTAGATCACCACTCCTACATAAACCAAATGCCCTAGCAGAAGTGTCACACACTGAATAATTTTTTTTCTTCTATCTTCTGTAGCTGCCACCCTACTTCTTCTTACCTGCCATGGATCACACCACAATCAAGGAATCAACTCCATTTCTTTCTACTTAGTTTTCCCTCTACCAAACACTAGCCAGAAGCTGCAGAGCACAGGCAACGCAATTTTTTATTCCAATAAATTTTATTGCTACTATACATTTCTGCTACAATGCACTCAAAGGCTGGATTCTACCTTTCAAACATACACCAAAAATGAAGTATCCTTTAGTGGTACTAAAATAATTTACCTAAATCATCAAAGAAGAACTGGTCACAAGTCACTGCTAATGGAGCTTGCACATATACTGCCAGGTTTGGTTTCTGTGCATTCACTCTGCTCTGAATTGTTACCTAAATTAAGTGACATACAGAAATCTTTAGAGGAAGAAACAGTTTAACATACCTTCAGCAGAAAACAAACAAATCAGCAGAAAGACATTATTAAACACCCTCGAAAAGTAATTCAGCAACAACATCTGAGCACTTCAAATTTCAGCTTCAAAGCCAGTATTTCTCTTTTACTTTTGGAACATGGTAAAATCTACAAAAACATTAGTGCATTTCTCATTATAATGAGAAATGATAAAGTGGAAAATATTAACATTTAATTTAACAAGTGCCATGCGCATTGGTTCTAATGTAAATAAAAATGCAAAACATTGCCTTTTTTAGGTGACTAAGGTAAAGAAATCAAACCTAATAAAAAGCTAATAAAAATAAACCTAAATGCAAACAATGCTATTAAAAAGGTTAACAAATTCATGCTCATTTTCAATAGTGTTTGCTATTGGCATTGGAAAAGCAATAATGAGCAGATGAGGCAGAACATTGGGAACTGCCAATGTTATCAATAATGAATTCATAATCACTCTCCAAAATTTATTTTGCCAATTATAAACACATTACTTTCTTATTATGCTACTAACAAAATATATTCTTAAATTCAAAACTTTCTAGATGTAATTTATATTTACATTACATTTTTTGAGGTATCCTTATATTCACAAAAAGACTGATTCCAATTATAGTGCCATTCCTCCAAGCTTCTTTAGCAAATCGTTATAGACATTGAGGATTAGGATTTGTCCTTTATCATTACAACACATAAAAATGCATAAAAAGATACTGAACCAAGTATAACTAAATCACAACTGAGGAAAGCAGTCATGTTCAAGCCAGCTGGCTTCCAAGCTTTTCACTCAAGACAGAGGAAGAACGTGCAATATTCTCAAAAATAAGGCTTCACTGATATTACTAGAAGATACTCTCAAACTCAAATAAAAATCATTACTTTTTTTGGATAATTCCAAGGAGAAACTAGACTTGCACTCAGGTGCATGCATACACACAAGCACACACTTTCTTTAAAACGAACTACAGTTAGCAGCTCTCAAAAAGGACTGCAATGTTTTAAAATTAGATTTTCTTCATTTTTTTCCACTATCAAAAGCTATGAAAGTCTTTATAATAGAAAGTCTATTATTGTTCGCTGACAACTAAAAAAACCAGCAGAAGATAGCAGAATTTGACTTTCAGGTAATCAGTTATCCCCTTTGAAAATCACTGGAAAAGTTATTCTTATAATTTCAAAAACAATTTCATTCCATCTTAATAATGCTTTTGTGTCTGCTTCATGATAAGCCTATCAAAAATAAAACTCCAATCACTTCCTGCCTTCTGCAGAGCAGTTGCTAGAATGACAACTCATCATACTAAGGGGAAGAATTACATGTGCATTGCAGTTAAAATTTAATCATTTTCATTATCTAAGTGAAACACACAGAAAGTGACAGGTTTATTACAATTTTCCATCACTATCTGAATGCTAGGCACATTACCTTTACTGTGACTGATGGTACTGCCTCAGCTTTTACCTCACTGTCAATGGCTTGCTGTGACAGAAAATATGAAAACAGATTTAACTCAATATTATGCATGAATGAATGAACACAATGAATGCAGTATTACTTTTCTATCATCAAACTGGTAAACATGGAATTAACAGTAAAGAACTTGTCATTTCTATGACAGATTAAAAATCAGAAAATACATTTCTGATCTCATTCTGAAAATGCAAAGCCTCTGTTCGGAATTGCCTGCAAAAAGGATAGTAAAAATCCATTAATATTGTGTATACAAAAAGTCAATGTATGTATAAACATTTGATATTGTCTTCTTAGGCACAGTACTTTCTGATGAATATTTATTTAAATTCTGGAAATATCTTCCATTATTCAGTTGGGAAAGGTAACTTCCAGACTGACAATATTATATGCAGACTATCCTATGTACTATAAAATTATCACACATAATTTAGGACACTAGATCACACAATATTAAAGAGGTCCCTTTTTCAAAGAAGAATAGAACAAGCAGTAATAGTAATAATGGAGTTTAAATAAACATATCAAACATACCAAGAAAAGTATTAAGAAGCAGCTCCTCAGGTATTTTTTTTTAACAGGAAGTAGCTTTGAAAATCATTTGCAGAAACTAGTGGCCACAAATGACTAATTAGATGGTCTAGTGCAATGAGTATGTTCTTCATTATTAAAGTAAAAAGTCATAAGCTCTCCTAAATCTGAATTTATTTTCATACACTACATACATACACAAGATGAATCAAGATGGGAAACTGGGGACTATGCATAAGGTCAGTCACACAAGTACAAGTACATAGTGAATGCTACCCATGAACCACCATTATTTACTCATATATATACCAATGTTTTCAGAGTAATTTCCTTTTTATACAGCTACATACAGATTCTGCATCCAAATCCGGGGAGACTTCTGCAGAGACAGTTAGGTCCCTGTGTTTTTCAGATTTGGGCAAAATATCTGAAAAAATAGGAGAAAGTCAATCAGCTCTCCTCAAACAAAAACTCAGCTGCATTCAGAAAAATACTACAATTTCGACAGCAACAATTTCAGACTTACATGACCACTAGTAAAGAAAAACAACATATAATTTTTCACTAAAGAAACATTACAAATTAGTAAGATTTTTACACATTGACACACAATCTAAACCAGCATCACATTCTAGATGACCAATTTATATACGAAAAAAGGGTTTAGATGTATTCTATAATAAAATTTCACACCTACTATCTATGACTTTCAGAAACTGCAATGGATTTTTAAACTTTTATCCTCACATGCATATATTAATAGAAAAATAATAACTATCTCCAGAATTCAAATCACACACTCATGTCACTTTCATATAAATAGCTAATCAATACATTAGATACAAAATTCTGTTCTCAATGATGTAAAATTAAAACAGATTTTAGGGCTTTCACAGCATAAGTTATAAGGACATATCATGCACAGAACATGATATGGGGCTTGGTCAAATTTAGTACCTGATGTTTTCCAGGACTGTCAACATACAAAGCAAAGAATGCTCTGAACTCATGATATAAAACCTTACACAAATTTACATATAGAAGAAGTAGTAAAGATTAAAAGCTTATGCTCTTAAATACAGCAAGGAATTATATAATTTCCTATTATGGCTTCAGAATTTCAGCTCTAAGATATTTGCATCCATCTTAAAGATAACTTCTTACCACTAAGTATATTAGAGAAAGAAAAACAAACAGAAAGCACACAATGCCTAAAGTAACAAACAGTAATGGCTTAATGTAAAGGAGAAATTAACATATTAAATTGAATAATTTTTAAATCTTTGAGAATTTTATTACAGATAAGGTTCTGAAAGTGACCCAAAATTAGTAGGCATCATATTATCTCTCTCTGAAAGGAGGGTCAAGGGAAAACATTTTGATGAAGACAGAAAATGTTGTCATTTTCTTGTGCTCAGAGCAAAATTGACCCCTTTAGTTCAAGAAAAAATAAGCACAACCAAACTCCTCCTACCTAATAAGCCTAGCCAGTTTCAGGCAGCTGGCTCTGCCAATTCTACATAGCTCATCTATCACTACTTCACTATTTTGTTTTAGACTGCTTCTTCAAGCAAACTTTGATGCAAGTTCTGTCATACAGTGATTTTTCTATTAGAAACAGGACAGAGATCACAACCAAAGTTTACATGTAGTTATCAGCCTTTTGTTACTATTAAATGCAGGCAAAACACCTATATTTAATCACTTATGTCATCCAGACTAGTGCTAGTAATGTTAGATTTAAGCTAGCATAACAGTTAAGATTTTAAAATATTTCATGAGTTTATAATTTAAATCCTTCTTATTCAAAATGTATAAAACATCTAAAGTTCTACAGTTTAATGGTCAGCACTGGACAGAAATACACATTTATGGAAATAATTACTTTAAGAGGGTTTTTAATAAGATGACCTAATTCTAAATATCTTCCATATTTGTAAGTCAAAATGAAAGAAAGAAAAGTTACTTCCATATAAGGATATATTTTCAAAACACAAGGTCTCACTGCACAAACCAAAAATCTGAAAGACAGGAAAGCCAATGGCTCTTTATAAAGATCACACTTAAGAGTAACTTAATGGCAACTTGTGTTCCAGAGTGTTTGGTGTTCAACCAGACACAATTCACTGTTATTTTAAGACTTAGCTTCAGTTATAAGACAAAAACATAAAAAACAACAACGACAAAAAAACCCCATGATGAAGCAAAGTCAAAACATCTGAAGGACATTAGTCATAAGTAAAAGTTTCATGATAAAAAATGGTTTTCATGAAGTTTTACATGCAGTTAAAGCCAAACACAATACCATTACAGCATCTGTCCACAGCAAAAACAGCATTCAAAAATTCTTCTGAAAACACCACTATTAACATCCTAGATCAGATTACAAAGATTGAGGAGTAGAAAAAAATTAAGGGGAAAATAAAAAGAGGAAAGCTCAACAATAGTCACAGTAGTCTTGTTAATCATAACACAGCACTTATCATAGAAGTTGTAACAGGACAGCTAATTTCTCTTCCTCTCTTTGTAGATCTTCCACAAAATGTTAAACCCAACAAAAAAAGTTGCATTATTTAAAATGGATTTCTTCCTTCCATCATGTTTTTTTTGGTTTTTTAGGCTGCTGTGAAAACCAATGGAATTCACTCACATCCACATGCTTAAATCACCAGTTACTACATTCATATAATTTAAAAAACCTATACTAGTGTATTGCAATAATAGACTATATGCAGTTACAAAATAAATTATATGCAGTTACAAAAAAATATTTTTGTACAATCAAATCTCTATACCACAGATACATTTTTTTTCCTACGATTTTCATATTTGAGCTTTTTTTTGTCTCTTTTACACACAAAAGGGCACAACCATTCCTTTAACATATTTTATAAACATGCTAACTATCATTATGAAAAGATTTTAATTGTTTTTCTATTTTTTTATTATTTTTTCCATAGTTTCTTGTACAACCACATGCTTAAAATTCCCTTGCACACTAGCTGCTTTTTTCCAGAATCCTCGCTCTTTGTGAAAATTATCTGCAACCTGACATCTTGAAAGTTTCAACAGATATTAAAACAAACAAAAAACCTCGATGCCAAACTTTATTACACATTATATTTCCCACAGAAATGTAATTATGTATGGAAATGAAACAAAAAATTAAAGTTTTAAGAGGAAAGTCAGATATAGTTTAAAGTACATACCACTGTAGAAGAAAGAGAAGTATACCTTGTGCTTTTGTAGCCTCCCTGATTATTTTCTGGAGCTCCTTCATTTCAGCTTCTAATTCTTCATAGTTTATTTCCCTAGACTCAACTCTAGGAGCCTGGAAAAGTGAAGGATCAGTTCCGAGATAGGAACACTGAAGATGACCATCATCACTCAGAGTGACGATAACACCCTTCAAATCTCTGCATTACAAAAAAAATAAAGCTCATTAAGAAATTAAGAAGAATCACAGAAGCAGTAATCTTTGATTTATGCTGCTTCTAATGTCCTATCTACAAACATAATAGAACTTCCCATTTTTAATGAGATTCTTTTACCCAAAGAAAACTAAGTAAATTCCTCTATTCAGGAATACTATTATTCCCACTTACTGGAATCATATCTGAGAACCAGTCTGTGCTAAACAGACAACTAAAGCATCATCCAAGTAAAGGAAAGGATCAGAACAAACAAGCTGAGTATAAAGCATCGTTGTAACTTTTTTCATTCACTAATTTTTTTATCCACAGAAAGTTTTGTGAAGTATGGATATTCAGACTGGCATGAACAAAGGGAAATTTGGTAAGTGGAACATGAAGGGAAGAAAAAAATTAGAGGAAATCATGAATGGATGGAACACACTAACAGCAAAAGACATCAGTGGGACACTCATGGGATCAGTATCACCCATAATCCATTCTTTAGCTGCTACTGCAGCTACTTTGCTGGCTTTAACCCTGGCTGGCTCTTCCCTGCCGTATTGTTTTGAAAGGAAACGACATGGGTTCAGAAGGCTCATTTACACTTCTCTGGAACAATACAAATAGATTATTAGCTGTGCCTTGGTACTTATTTTCATAATAATGAGGTGACACAATAATGCAAATAATTCGTTCATTACATATTTGGAATATCTTACAGTTGACATTCCCTTGGCATTAAATACAGGTGTCATATAAAGACAGATCGAATTCTGAGTGAATTACGGTTTCTTATTAATATAAAGTTTTGTATCTCACTAAATCCACATAAAACATTTCATTTATGCAAGTGCATCAAGAACTAACAAAAATTCTTTTTTACTTACTTCCAATAGTACAACCTCTTATTAAAACAGGTAGCTACATTAAAAAAGTAGAATTCTCTCTGGTTTCCTGTGTTGTTTCGTAGCATTGTTCCAGTGCAAAGTTATGATATTTCATTCCATAATTTTCCAGGGTAAGAGTAATTGCAAAGTGAAACAGATCACACAGATAAATTTTGGTAACCAACTAGGCAGTTCAAAATGCCTTTTTACAGAATAATGAGGTCACAATCCTAGTGTTGGTTTCACAACTGTAATCAAATATTCTGGAAACAGTATCCTGTTAGTGGGAACACCAGAACAGCTATATTACAACGGCATTCAGAAATAAAGACACTACTGGGCAATAAAAAAGTAAATAGTTGCTGCAGGTAAGTTTAAGCTTTCTGTTTCTACAGAAAGCAATTTTTTACACAGTAAATTAAATAGATCTCCTGATTAAACTAAGAATACATAGAAAGTGGTTGGAGGGTTGTTTTGGACAAGTTATCCCCGTTAGGCCTTCACTGCAGATGGAACGTGCATATCTTAAGTACCCTCCTGTAATAGAACACACATACCAACACTCAAAGCACACTACACACCTTTACCTAATTTATTTATACAGAAAAAATCTTCTCTTTCAGGAGTACCATTCCCATTACCACAGAAAAAGCTTCTAGTTATCACTGCAATTTTTAACATATATAAACATCAAAAAAATAAAGCAAACTGTAATAGGAAACTGGTTTTGGAAGCAGCATAAACCTGGAGACCTGGAGCATAAACCTTTAAGATAAGGAAGTAGAAGATTTAATACTGAATTTCAACTTACATATTCAATAACCACATTAGCATCCAAGTCTGTAAATCTGATGGCCTATTTTTGGCCTGTAATCCATATAGGGCTTTCTGACAAATTTGATACCCTCAGCCTGAAGTGAGATGATGTGGAAATAAGTGTGAGTTTTCAGTTTCCTTGAGTTCTTGAATACAGTTGTTTTCCTTACTAGGATTGAATCTGTTGCTGGAATTACATGCAGAACTTCTTATCTTTTTCTTACATCAAAGAATCTCTATACAATACACATCTGTGCTACATTTTCAGAATTATGTATATCAGATGGAACAAATATGTTGCACTAACTAACAAAATGGGAGACAAACTATTGTGAATAATTCGACCATAAAACAGTTGTGGTAAGGTATGCAAATAACATCTAATATACTGGATTTTGCTTACTGCCTGACAAGCATTTGCAAAGGACTATGCCAAACTGGTAATAAGCGCAGCAAAGTCTTTTTTAAATGAATGCTTTTGAAACAGATACTATTTACAGCCAGTAATGGATTTTCCAAAAAATAAGAATGAGACAAAAACTGCCCCATACGCTTTAGCTGCACAGCTGGAGAAAGAAAACAAACACTTGAAAACAAGTGTCTTAAAATTCTCCAGCAATGGCTTTGAACCATCTTAAACTTTCCTGAGGCTATGAATCTTCTGCGTAAGAAGATAAATATGTCAATTACCCAGGAGGTTTTTAAAAGATGTGCACATGTGACTCTCAAGAACATGGCTTAATGGTGGACTTGGTAGTGTTAGGTTTATGGCTGGACTTAATGGTCTTAAATGTCTTTCTCAAACTAAATTCCATAAAGACATCTGAACGCAAATCAAAAGAGCATGAAAATAGCTACACCATAAGCAATAAATTTTTAATGATATACTGAAGGAGTATAATACTTTCAATAATGGTTTGTAAATAGTCTATCCTAAGTGCTTCTTAAACTGGCAGTCATATGCAGGTAATCCATCTATCAAACAAAATCAACTCAAAGCAACAGTGCAATATTAAGCTTTTTCATCTGAGTTTGTGTCAGAATCACAAAATGTGCATTCAAAAACTCCATCTTAAAATAAATTAATCTCAACCTATTTTCCTGTTATTCAAGACATCTTTTAAGTCTGCACTAGCTCAAAGACAAAAGCACTGGTTTAAGAAAGCAGCACCTTCGCTTTAGCTACCTAAAAAGACCATTTAACTTGAAACATACACAAAGCCTGTTTCAGTAATCCTTCCTTGTTAAAGCTGTCCATAAATTTGTACATCAATAAAAGCAGTAAGAAAAATTATGTGCAATCAGTTATAACACATGTTTTATAATACCTTAATTCCTCTCTTGGAATGTTTGTCAGCCAGTCAAGATAGCTATATTTTCTCAAGCTTTTATAACAGTGGTCAAAGGCAGCAGGGGGAGGGGAGCATATTTAATAATTCTAGAGTCATTTCCTCACAGCTACTGCAGTCACACAATATCCCTGCAAATACCATTATTTCATTTGGCACATTTTACCAAGTCTGGAATTTCAATTACTTGGTAAGTTTCTTTTATTGTAATTTTTTTTTTACTACGTATCATACAACAGTCAAAGTAATAGCAAATTTAAAGGGACACTTTAACAGTAAGGAACTCAGAGTATGAAACAAATTATTCTGGTATCTAAAATAATTTTAGAGTACAAAGTAACTCCTACACACATATGGTAATAATTTGAAAAACTATCTTTTATTGGATTCTGGATAATAATAATGGCATATGTTTTTTGTAGATCTTCTCTTAGTAAACAAATTACTCACAATGTATTTCTTGAAGAAATTAAAATTCTTTGCATGTTTCCAGTTTGATCATTCCAACAACTGACTTAAAAGTTGAAAATAATTCTGAGTTTTATTTGAGTCACATAAGCTAAGCCTTGGACAGCTCTTAGGAGATCTGGTTATTGATATCACTTAGAGCTTTGTTTCTATTCCTGAAGTTGTGCTTCAGTTTTAGAAGTACTCTAAATTGATCTCACTAATACCAATCATTTTAGAAAACAGATACACTCTGTAATGCTACTTTCAGTCCCTTATTGGTAGCTTATTTATAAACCTTAAAATTAGTAAATTAATTCCTGAGTTGACCTTAAGTAATTTAAATCCAGTTCTCCTCTCACTCCATCATCCTCCAAAGTAATTATATGCAAGAAAATAACAGCACTTTTTAGTTTAGAGCTTTTGAAAAGACAAAGTGTTCTCATTTCAATGCTATTTTAGCTGTAACCATGTGAAGTATTTAATAAAATTATGAAGGAAGATCAGAAGTAATAAACTGAGAAAACTTTCTAACATGAACTAACGAGAATAAAAGTTAACAACACATTACACTCATTAAACACACCCTCTAAAATTAGTCCTTCATCTGCATTTTTAAAGTATACCAGGTGCGATTCAGTGCCAGCTAGCACAGATACTTAACTGGGTTTGGATGTCTGTGAAACTCCTTCAAAAAATCCCTTCCTTATTAAAGAAACCCTTGCTTAATTTTATTTCAAAAGAAATGCTATACAGGTAAGACTTTCTCATGTACATGTAAACAGATAATCTCTTTGCACCAAGAAACTAACATTTTAAGGCTATTTATATTATGTATTTAACACATTTTGTGTACTATGTAGAAAGCATGACAACATATAACATATACAGTATTCAGTTATGGCTAACATTATGTAATTATATTGAATATCACTGAATGGTAAATAATTTGTGCTGTTGCTCTACAGAAAAGCATTCTTCATCTTTCTCATTTGTTTGATAGTTCAGGATTGTTGATCTTAACAAAATATCAGAAATAATATCTAGCTAAAAAAAACTAAATACGTGGAAGAGTAAGAGAGAAGTAAAACAAGAATTCACCTTGATAACCATCAGAAAAGCAGTTACAAAAGAGAAGTTATGATTTCTCTCTGACAACAGGTCAACATCTCCAGACTAAGCACTGAAATCCACTCTGAGCCAGTGTTAACATTTAAAATGTCTGAAATATTCTCCAACTTCCAAGTCTCATACAGCATTTACACAGCCTCCTCAGTAGCGAAGCCATTCTCAGTAGTAATTTCATATGGTGATACCACACAGCAAAGGGGCAAACAGCGCTTCACTGCACAACATATTCAAAGAAGTCTTTAACTTGTGTAGTTTTCTCCTTAAAAGAGACTCTTTGCCTAAGAGGGCAAATGCGATTCGATGACTGAATAAAAAGGAGCATCAAGAAAATGAAAAAAGTAATGGAAATTAACTGGCTTTTATTTTATTGTCAAGTTAAATATGAACATCACTCACAGAAGATTGGGGCAAGGTTCTTTTTTGCCAGTCCACTACTGCCACCTGCGGGGTAAGACGGCTTTCACGGAGGAGAGCTCTAAATTAAATGAAGCTGGGAGATTTTTGTTTATTTGGGGGCTTTTGTTTGGTTGGGAGGGACAGTTGTTGGGAGGAATTAACAATGCCTGCAAGACAGACAACCTTGTACAACATCATATTCTCTTCCTTTTCCTTCAGAGAGAGAACTTGGTATAGGCAAGCTAGACATGCAACTTAAGGTCATGCTATATTTATGTACAGTTAATTATGAATACACGTATAGTTAATTTTTATCTGAAGCATGAACCATCATAGTTTCTTGCAATTTTAAACATAAAACCAAAACTACTTCAAAAGCACTGATTGTTATGCTAACAGCTGAAGTATGCATATTTAAATTATAAAAAGTATTTCTCCCCAAGTAGAATAAAAACAGAACATTTACAGCAATGGCATAGGTATCTAGAAATATATGGTCTTGCTTCAGGCAAAAAGAATCTATAAAGATCTCTGAAGTATAATATACTCGTGGAAAAGTTTATAACTTCCACATTGCATTTCTTACTATTCTATATCTAAGACACTTAGACGCTGCACTCTTACTTAAACTAATCAGGTTTTCTTATCAGTCTTCATTTTCAATTCAGATAATGCAGCAAAGTCAGATTTCTAATAAAAAACAACAGGAATTACACCGTGATCTTAAGACAGTACCAGCATTATGAACAAGAAATTAAGACCAACCATGACACATCTAAAACATCTCAACATTTCATTCACTTAGAGCTACGTCTGACAAACACGTATACACAAAGTTTCCCAAGACTTAAAGGTCATGCCAAAGATAGCAGCTTCAACATCACAAATACAGGTTCCAAAGGGCCTTAAAAATTTATCCTTCACTTTAACCTCCTCTTCTCCTACTTCCAGACAGCATTTAGAGTCCACTTAACACCAGACAAGCTGGAAAGGGCCCTAAAGGGCCCCCAGCCTTCCAACAAGAAAGAGGGGGTGATGTATTAATAAAAACTAGCAAGATTTTTGCTTTAGAAAAAGCTTATTGTTAGCTTTTGGCTTCACACAAGCTAGAATTGTGCGCATACATGGAAAATTAGACTAATCACAGACTACAAGGTGGCTACTAAAATAACCATGATATGTCTTTACCACAGAACTATTCTGAAAGGATTGTATAATTACATCATTTAAAAAACACTCAAATGAAACGAGTTTCCAACTCTTTTTCCTCACAGCGAAGTGCAACTTTCAAAAGTCACCAGCATTTAAGGCAGAAAAGAGTACCTAAGTTATTACTATTAACAACACTTCTCACTGTCCCTTCAACACTGCCTCATGAAGAACAAAGCTGCACTTAAAAAAGCATTTCTGGCACTTTGCACTGCTTGATGGCTCTCAACACCATACTGTAACATAAATGTCCCACTTGCTGGTGCTTGTATGAATAAATACCTTTTGTGTTAATAACATATTACCTATAAAATCAACAGCCTTAGATAAGTCATAATGACTGTTTTTTCAAACAAGATGTCAACCATTTTCATAGACAGAGCAAGTATCTAAGTATCTCCTGCCTACTGCTCAATAGGCAACACTGAATTGAGAATCTCATAGTTAAGGTATTCTATCACAATATAAACAGGCACAGAGAAAATCAGGTTAGCCAAAACCATCCATGCTAATGGTTAAAAAGCAGCTCCTTTATTTGAAAGACTTTTTAAGGGGAGTTACTTGCCCTTTTGTTCTTGATCAGTTACAATTTTCAGTTTTAAAGCTTCCTTTAGAACCATGAAGGTAGAAACGTCTAACATGTTATTCTAAAATAATTAGTCCTGGCAAAGCCATAGAACTATAAAAAGCAGGCTTTCTCAAAAAGCAAATAACTGACACACAATAAAATTAGAGAGTTGGCAATGTGACCATGTGCACATGATACAGCAAATACCATTTGGAACTAAATTGATAGAAAGCCACATCATGAAACACTGTAGATGCTGAACACACAGTTTGGCATATTTATGCCTCAGATCAGAATCCTCCTAAGGTAGGATATAATAACACCAATATTTTTTGGCTAAGCTACACAGAATAAAATCATGTCTTTTTAAGACCTTAGAAAGGGCAATATTTTGAACTGTTATGTCTTGACAATCCATTGTCAATTCAGCAAGGAAATACAAATCCTTTTTACTTTCTGCTTAAAAACACTTCTCTAAAATACAATTATGTTTAAGTAGAAAGATTCTAGAATTCTCTGCATTTGACTTATCAGATTAGGCAATGTTCTTACAGAACACTTAAAAATTTATATATATAACTATATAATTGAACATACTGTGCATCATAACTGGCATTGCTTCTATTACAGTATTACAGTATTACAGTATTACTACAGAGAAAAAGGAAAAAATCTTTCAACAAACTATAAAGTTTGATTCCTGCAGTTTTCTTTCCATAAAAACAGGTAATAAGTGCTAAGTTTTGCTGAATATATGTGTGAGTTGCCATTTTTATATGGTGATTCTTTATTAGTTGTGGTGGCTGTGGTGATGTCAGTTACGACAAGAAATAACAGATAGGCTGGAATGAAGAACAAGGTATTTTTAAGCATCCAGATAGCTAAAAACTTCAATGACAGGGGCTTTATTTTGAATCCACCCACTATTACCCTATACACGATTGCACTTTTACATCTCATATACTTAATTCAATAACAATATTTCTTATACTTTGTCCAGTTAAATTCAGTTCCTGTTGCCTTTGTACTGTTCGAAGAGCTCAGCTACACAAATTACGTTCACCTTACCACCCAACGTATTAGGATTCTGTGTCAGAGAACAAGTTTCAATTTCTAGTTCATACTTGGACCAGACCAGTATTTTCTCACTTGCAAATTGATCGCAGATTTCAATTTTCTTTAAAACAATACTGGAAGCTAAAACTGCATAAAACACATTTTCAAGCAATGGCTATATAACAGAAATCTGAACACTAGTCTTTTGATTCATGTACCTCAAATTAAATTAATCATTTTGTCAAGCCACATAAAAGTTAAAACATCGTAATTACTCCTGTGTCAAAATAAAGTCATTCTAACATTATGAAATACTAAGAAATTGGGAAATACAAAAGGAGTATTACATTAGGCTTTCTTCTAGAAGGTAAAAAATAATCTCTCTATATAACACACGCTCCAGTAACTGCAAAATTTCTAATTTTTTTTATGTTGAAGATGGGATTGGTTTTACAATACACCCGAATCACTCATTTAGTATTTTGTTCTACTTCAAAACACAAATTGATTAGCAGCCCTAGGTGCAGCAAAACATGTTGCTTGACTTACACTTAAAGTACACAGGAGGTGGCGCATGGACATTCTCTATTGGTTAGAGTCACCAGAGCAATATTTCTCAGCCCTGCAGTCACCCCACAGACTAACAGGAAAAGTCTGAACAGGAATAGACCACTAGAATATACAGTAAGTAACTAAGCCATGAAAACCACACAGCCCTTCCTTGCAAATTCTTTTAAACCTAGGGCTTTTTTCCATTTTTTTGCAGGCCTTTTCTGTTGGCTTATAATGGTCCTTGAAGAGTCAAAGCCAAGAAAAACTGAGTTCAATGGTGGCACATCAAGCCAAAAAGCACATTCCTATAGTGGCAAATTTTACTTCAGTTGGACATCAAATGCCTACCAAGCTATTCTATCACTCCCCTTACTCAGTTGGATGCAAGACAGAAAATCTGACAAAAGGATCATTGGTTGAGAGAAGGAAGGACAGGGAGATCGCTCACAGGCAAAACACTTAACTTGCAGAAGTTAATTTATTATCCATAAAACAGAATAGACTAATGAGAAAGATTCAAATCTTATAACATCTTCCCACCATCCCTCCTGTCTTCTCATTCAAATTTCAAACTTCTCTGCCTCCTTCCCCCTGAGCAGTAGAGAGGAACGGGAAATGGGGGTTGCAAAGTTTATAGGGTCCGCCAGCATCCCATTGCTTAATGCCTTGAATTTTGGTTTGTCGGTGCAATCGGGAGAGTAATCCGGTAGTCAGGCCGCCTAAAAGTTGGCGGGGCGCCCCCCGTGCTTACCTAGATCCCCTCAGGCGAGTTGCATTGAGTCACAGTGCCAAATAGTTATAGATTGCAAACATTGTTTTTGGGTCCAATCAGAATTTATTTAATTACAGTAAGGCAAGACAATAAGCAACATGCAGCGCTGGGCGACAAGGGGAGTAGCTCCGCCATCTTGCCGCATTTCAGCAAAGTTCCCGTCCCTCTCTTATACTCTTCTCCGTGATCATGTCCGAACATAGCTCCGCCATCTTGCCGCATTTCAGCAAAGTTCCCATCCCTCTCTTATACTCTTCTCCGTGATCATGTCCGAACATGTCCTCTGTAGTACTCTGCGTTCCTGCATATCTTTATCTCAGGTTTCAAAAGCTCCCCCTGCAAGTCTTCTGCGCCGCCGAGTGAGATAACCTTCGCCACAAACCCCCCCTTGTCTCCTGCCTCAGAGATAAGTCCCTTATAACAAAAATACATTTACTTTTATAAAAGTAACAGAAGAAAGTACATTCATGTTTATTACAATTTGTCTCAAGTTTCCCGTAACTGAGATCAGCTCTCAAATGTTTCCCGTAAGTGGGATAAGCTCTCGAATGCCCTCTTTTGTCTCATCAATGTTTCCAGTAACTTGGATAAGCTTTCTCACAAGCAATTTCCATATTTATGTTTATTACAGGGGTCATGGTCAGTTTGTCATATTTTGTCACTGCTTTCTTCTCACTCTCTTCCCCTACTCCACCATAGGGTCTCTCCCATAGAAGACATTTTTTCCAAACTGCACCAGCTTAAGCCCTCTAGTCAAGCCAACAGTCATTGTACTTGGAAAAGCAGTAACTAAAAAACTAAGTAAATTTCAAATACCATAGTCATCTGTGCTAGCAATTACCAGAAAAATCAATCACTTTTGGATTGCAAATGGAGCAAAACAGAATCGGTGGTGAAAACATGGAATCTGCAATATTTTTATGGAATCTGCAATATTTTTATGGAATCATACCTCAGTGTAAATCAGGTAGACTTGAAGGTCAAGAAGACTTGAAGTGTGGAAAAAGGTTACTAGGTAGCCCCACCTGCTATTCTGAACATATAAAGTTTACTTTTAATTCCTGACTCTTCAACAGTCACATTTGTTTCAAGAATATTTTTTTTTCCCTTAACTCAAATAATTAAAATCCATTTACCAGCTTAACTCAAGTTAAAAAGTTGGGTTCTGGAAACTTAAGACACTCAGAAATTCTTACTCTTTAAAAGTGATAAATTATTTCTGGACAAAAAAAATCTTCTCGGAGTACTTTATATTTTCTCTGCAGAAGCCATGCTGTTCCACTACCAACAAAATTATACCTATCTGTCCAATAAGTAAAAAGACTTCTAGTAACTTCTTACCAACTTCTCCATACCTGCCAACTCCTCCTTATAAAATGGATTTCACATTTTATAGGCATACACATAATTTTGGGGATTATTTTCTTCAATAATCTTTCCACCATGAAAAACTGTCCTACTGCTCAGATATGGTACATATATAAACCATGTTGGTTCATATATCCTAATTTCCAGAAGCTACTCCTAAAAGAGAAACCTCATAATCAAAGCATCCAATTACAAGTCATTCTTAAGATTTTTTGGGGAATATCTTTAACCAAATTCCAAGCTTGCTGAAGGTGAAAACACCCTTTATTTAAACAGAAAGTTCACTGATTAACTGATTGCTAGTGTAGTAAGAGTTCCAATAGCTTAAATGGAAAGGGAGGAATTCACTTACCCACAATGCATAGTCTAAAGAGAGAAGGCTGGTTTACTGCTAAAATCATGCCTGCTGATAAGTTCCCCTTGTAATCAACATTTTTTTGCCATATAGATAACACCAAACTCCATTTTTTCTTAGAGAGATAAGAGACAATGAACCAAAATTAGAGGCAGCATGAAATACTGACCTGGAAATAAGAGATATTTGAGGAAGCTTGCAGTCTGTTTCACTTTAAAAAAAAAGTCAGCCTACCTTTCATTCACAGGCTTATGAGATATAACTTCCAGGGTGTGTAGCAATGAAACCAAGTAGTAAAATTAAGAATAGCAAACTTTAAAAATACTCAGAAGAAATAAAGTTCATAATTTAAAGGCTTTTGCTGACCCACTGTAAAAACAGGCAACTTGGAAGTTATCAAAACAGAAATCCTTTTCCCGCAACTACATCCAAGCAAGAAAGTTCTGTGATTTTAACCCAAGCCCCGGTGGCATTTCAAATGTTTGTGACAGAAACATCCCTAGGCTAGCCACATGAGCTATTCTGCTCTGGATTGACTGCACTTTAATACAATGTTCTAGTTTCAGGCCCGCCAGGTTAGAGTAATCAATCGGCCATTAAGACACAGCATTCTTGCAAACAGCTCTGCCAAGTAAATTAGTGTCAAATAAATAGAACAGTATTCTACTCCAAGGACTTTCTATGGTCAATCATATGGAAACAGGATAGTTCAGGCACAGAAAAAGAAATCACTTGTGAAAGGCCCTTAAAAAGTAATTTTCTGCTAGTTTCTACTATTTCATATGATTCAGACAAGCCTAAGCCACCTTTTTTGATAAGCAAGTATTAAGTCACTTGCCTGTAAATGTTCTAATGACTGACAACAGAGAAAAAAAAACAAAACACAGAAATACTTTCTTATGTGGTGTTCTAGCTAACAGGAACTCTAATCAGCGTTGTAGGAACCATGGGCTTGCTCCCCACAGGATTACTTTCATTATAAGAAGGAGAGACAAAAATATGTAACACATTAAGAAGCATCAAAAAGTTACAAATTCATTAAATTGATATTTTTCTAGAGATATGTGGAGGCACAATAAAGGTCATGAAAAAGACAACAGCGGTGAAACACAAAAACAGAAATCAATAGGCAAAAAAAAAGGGAATGGACTTTGAAGCAAATATGTTTATATAATTACATATAATATATATATATATAAAATTATGGTGGATACCAAGCAAACAATGCTGCTTAAAATTACCAATTCCATGTAGAAAATCTGATGGGAAGAGGAATTCTTACAACTCCTTTTTGTAACTTTCCTGATTTCAGCTGTGCTAATCACAATGTACAGTTATTCTTCAAATCACTCCACATGAGGGGTTTGCGGGTTTCTTGGGGGCTGGTTTGAGAATTTTTAATCAACTCAGGCAGCTAAACTGTTTTCTTCAAGAGTTTCAGTTTTAACAGGAATGCTTTTGCACAGCCATAAAGTTAAGGATGACAACAGCAGGGATGCCAAAATGTAACTGTCCAAGCAGCCTTATCAATTGGCAAAGTGATTTAGAATCATAGAATCGTAGAATGGTTTGGGTTGGCAGGGACCTTAAAGGTCATCTAATCCTTCTGCCATGGGCAGGGACGCCTCCCACTTCATCAGGTTGCTCGGTGCCTTGTCCATCCTGGCCTTAAACATCTCCAGAGAGGGGACATCCACAACCTCTCTGGGCAACCTGTTCCAGTGCCTCACCCTCACCACAAAGAATTTCTTTCCTATATAGATTTGTACTGAAACGAAGTCTTAAGCAGTCTGCATTAAATCAAATTATCAATGGAAGTGGTTATACCTCTGAAGCAATTCAGGCAATGTTAAGCCTGTAGGTGT
Source organism: Turnix velox (assembly GCA_013400935.1). Lineage (NCBI taxonomy): Eukaryota > Metazoa > Chordata > Aves > Charadriiformes > Turnicidae > Turnix > Turnix velox. The sequence goes on from VZTY01005473.1 coordinate 22,981, forward strand.
TCGCTTAGCATTATAATACTGTCATAGTTAATAGAAACAGAGTATAAAGCTTCTTGCAAAATAGAAGACAGAATTCTGTAATTACTATAAATGAACTTGTACTTCAGTGAGCGTATTTATAGAGATTTTCAGGTAAACCCCAGAATAAGATAAACTCACAGATTTTTGTCTGTAGTTCCAAGTATCTGACCACAAGATTTTATACAAAATTTTCAATTTCCTGACAGAGCATACTCAAGATTTTACAGAAAAAAAAAAAAGAGTTCAACACCTTAAAAATCATTCATTGCATGAGTGCAGACACCTCAAAAAAATGTAATAAGTAACCACTTATTTTTGATACTATTTTTTCTAGCATGTTTCTGAAAAAATTCAAGGAGTTTAGGCTGAAATTTGATCCCATATGTTGTACTATGTTACTATCATTCTTTACCTACTGGTATTGCAATGGAGAAATACTGCATTTCCCATTATTATGAGAAAAAAAAATCCCTTTATAAAAATATGGAAGAGCATTCGCTAGAAACAACTTTTTCAGCTGGAATTCCGTGAAGCACTTAAACAATCAATCTTAGAAGTAGACATGACTGCCTTTATGAGACATCAATTCTCCTATCTCAAGGGGAGATCAAGCCTGATCCAAAGCTTTGAAGTAAGAGATGTTACGCAAACAAGAACATACAAATGAACATACATGATCTGTAGTGACAAATGCTTTCAGAATGCTTGATTTACTTTGTAGGTGTTATTGGAATAGAAGTGGAAAGGATGTGGAAAGGAAAGTAATTAATTGACATACATGGTACTTCAAGCACTTCAATCTCTCAGCAATGTAGGATTAAGAACTCTATGCTTATCAAAGTACTTATTTATGTAACAGCAGCGCCCAGAGGCTCCAACTGAGACTGAAGCTTCACAAGTGGTGTATTATAAAATCATTATCACGCTGAATCAAATAATTCCTTTACAGACCATAAATATTTTTTTCCCAGTCACATTACTACCTCTATAAGTTTCAGTACATTTTTCATTATATAGCTTATATTTATTATTATCATAGAGAAGTAAAGCATACCATGTATTTTTAAACAAAGTGAGAAGTAGCACAGCTCTGAAACACACATGCCCTAGACTTCTCTTGCTTTTCAGACCACTGAGTCTGAACAAATATTTCTTCATTTATCAGTACCTGTATAAAGAGGCTTGTATAACCAGACCGCTGTCTATCCATTCCCAATAGAACAAAACAGCAAACCAAACCCTAGCATTAGTATTCCAGTGGGAATTCTGAATCCAACTAGTAAAATGATCTGGGATAAATTAGTAAGCTCAAAATTCTCACTGAGATCAAACTACTGAGTATTAAAGTTCACATGGAACACACTGAATCTACATAAACTTCTTAAAGCCAGATGGTTCAGTAATATGAGCTTCCAAACAAATTACTGAAACACAAAAATCAGTACAATCTGCTGTTGTAAAAATCAATGCCTTTCCAGTTTTTTCCTAGCACAAATATTTTTTCATAACTTCAAAAGCTGTACTGTCACATCCCAATAATTAACTTATGGGTTAAACTATCTGGCATACTGGGACTATTTGTTATATTTTATATGTTGGATAAAAGCCAGCACAACTCCCTCCAGAGAGTGTTAAAAAAATTAAATTATAGATCTTTAAAAAAGAAATCATTAGTTTACCATTAGTACCAAACACAAATATCCCTCAAGTTACTCTGCATAAGCCTGTAAAGCCAGTTAATCAGATGTTGCATTTTCATCTCTTATGAGATAAAATGTGTGACTTACAATCAAGTATTAAGCAATACAGTATATGCTGGCACAGTAGCCACAAGCTTTCCAGACATCAAAAGTGCCTACCTGACAAGGACACTCTTACAGCAGGAGCTGGCAGGCAGTACCTTCCACAGCTCTGGTGCTATACACAGCAGAGGCAAACACTGGATCAAAAACTGGATTGCAGAAACACTAGCTGAACTCTGCTGTAGTCTGCTTTGTTTAGTGGCAGACTCAACAGAAGTTGTCAATGTGTTGTAATTACTCTACACTCAATTGCCCACACAATCAGTTTTCACCTGACCAGGCCCATGTGTAATTTTACGAAAACTTTTCATCTGTCACAATGGAGATGAAAAAATTGTACAGCAAATTATCCCTGGGATTCATATTCTTTTAAATGCTTAATGAAGAACAAATTTTCACTGAGATTCCCCATTTTTCTGTCTTTGGGAAGGATCTTATCAAATTGCAAAGTTTCACTTCTCATTATTTTTTAAGAAATTACTCCACTGGAGGATAAGACCTCAGGTTCTACCTTTAGTGAAGAAAAAAGAAAAAGATCTAGAGCACAACATAGCAATTCTAGTATTTTTACAAAATTAACACTATGCTCATTAATAAATATTACAAAGCAAAGAAAAAAGACTTGGTATTATCCTTATTTCTTGTGCACCTCAGAAAGTTTATTAGGATCTGCAAGCGAATTTCACAACTGGAAATTAATCTGAAAAATGTAAACTTTAATAAGTCACTTACCGTAAATTGGCTACTTTTACTGACACAGGAATGTGGGGAAGCTGAGTGGCCCATTTCAGTGTAATATCCTGATAAACATTAAGCATTTTACTATGGTTTCCAACTAGTGTGTTTATTGTTCCTTCTTTCACTGTTAAAGATATAAAATCAGCTTTAGGATTAAAGATTTCCAAAAGTCATTATTTTTCTTTGAGGTATAATATTGCACTACTTGTTCTTTGCCTTATAAGATATTACTTGTTCTAGCTGAATTTAGTGTAATTAAAATACCAAAAGTTATGAAAGTTAAACGGACAACAGCCAAGGATGTATGTGATTAATTATGGATATCAATTTCAGTTGCATAATAGACAACACATGCCACAACTTTCCAAGGTTCTAGCCAGCTGTGTTCAGTAATTTGAAACATAATTAGCAAAGACTCATAACTGCCACATTAGTATGCTAAGATAGATATGAAAAAAAACCCACATTGTTTAAATACCAGCTACCTATATCACCAAGCTGTGAATTCTAACTAATATGTATGCATCCACAGGTTTTACAGTATAATTTATATCAGAATGTATAACATGCTAAGATTGTTAAGATCATATCTATAAAGCCTAAAATTATATTTTAAGTCTAAAATAAAACAAACTGTTAGAGAGTTTTTAAAACATTAATATATAATAGGTATTAAGAATTTGTAATTCTACAGTGGCATCCAAGTTGTTTCCACACAATGCAGTAAATTAGTTCCATCTCTCAACAAAAGACTTAATTTGATTTTTTTTTAAACTATCAGTAAATAAAAGAAGATCCTCAAACACTAATTTACTCATACAAAATCTTATTAATCCATGCTTTTTGCCTTGATAGCAATGGCAAACTTATTCAAATACTAGACATGTAATCTCAATTTGATAATGAGAAAATATTCATATTTTTAGAATTATGACAGTTCAAATGAAGATTTAAAAATGAACAAGCTTAATCCAAAAAGAGAGCTCCAATTCCACAGAATCCTCTATAAATATACAGCTTATTTGAAAAAATACGTGTATTAATCAGAAAAAAAATTCTTAGTTGTAGAAATAAGCTAAAAGTTAAGTTGAATTTTCCTTTTACACACCTGAACAATAAGGAATGAAGCAACTTGGACTGTAATCAAGCTTTTTCATGAATCGAATTTGCCCATTATCCTTAAGGCAAAAGAAGTTTCTCTCACCAAGCACAAAAACAGAAGAAACTGCCTGATTAAAGGAGACAATGCATATATCCAGTGCTTGCTCTCCGATGTTTAAAACCCAATCCACCTTCAAAAGAAAAGACATGCTCTAGAAATCAGTTGACAGTTGCATAATAAAGACAAAACTTAACAAGAAGGCTTAGAATTTATCAAGTTACTTGAGTATCATTAACATAGGTAGGAAAGCAAAATCAAGATTTTTTTTGAATGAGAAAATATTAGTTATCCTCTTATTTTGAAGGCAGTTAGTGACAAGTGGCGTTCCTCATCAGTCATTATCAGAAAAACGTTTAACAACCTGTCAGCAACATGAACAATGGGACTGAATGGACCCACAGTAAGTTTGCTGACAACACCAAGCTGTGTGGAGCAGTTGACATGTCGGAGGAAAGGGACTTTGACAGGTTTCAGAGGTGGACCTGTACAAACTCATGAAGTTCAACAAGGCCAAGCACAAGGTTCTACACCTCGACCAGAGCAATCCCAAGTTGAAATACAGACTGGGTGAAGAATGGTTTGAGAGCAGCCCTGGGGGAAAATAGATGGGGATGTTGATATACAGCTGGAGCCCAGAAAACCAACAGCATCATGGGCTGCAGCAAAAGAAGAGTGGCCAGCAAAAGAAGAGGGAGGTGATTCTGCCTCTTGACTCTAATCTGGTGAGACCCCACCTGGAGTACTGTGTCCAGCTCTAAGGTTCCCAGCATAAAGATGGACCAGCTAGAGCTTTAACTGCTAAACTGAAGAACAGAGTATTACCATCATGTAAATCTGTCTCTGTACATGTCATTAGGAAACAGAAAGCTCAGAGAGCAAAAGATAACTTATTCTATCAATACATGTAAGTGGAAAAGTATATGAAGTTTTGTGTCTACAAGCCAATATTGCTGCTTGCAGTAACCAATTCTGAAGAATGTGTATTTAACAGCTTATCTACTTTTCCAACTACATGCATGTATAATGAGCAACTACTTACATCCCATTTTGCCTATATCCTTACATCTTTAAACAATACTACTGCCTATCCATACATTTCATTGGCTTGTTATTTCAGTTCCTCTGACAAATTTCAACTCATTCACACCTGCAAAAATTGTCTGAGACTGCTGCCAAGCTCACTAGACAGAAAATCAGAATTTAGGAAGTAAAAACAAATGCCAGCACATTCTATATGTTAAGCATGAATCACTTGCTTAAAGAATGTGTCAGTAAACATGTTCTCTGATACATGAAGCTGGAAATGCCATCTTGATATTGAAGGGAGAAAAAAAGCCAGGCTAATCCCATTTTCCTCCATTTACAATTCTCTTTTAAAAAAGATGTGGATTTAATTTGCTAATTATGTGATTAAACTTATATTTTTTTAAATCTCTCTTTTCCTAATTCAGGATTCTGATTGACGCACAGACTGAAAAAAATCTACAATTAATCACTGGAAGGAAAATGCTCCCCCAGTGTTTTACTGCCATGCCTGAAATACTAGCATGAACCTAGCATATTACACAGTATATTTTGTGGACAAGTAACTCTACTGCAGGACTCATAATCAATTTCTCCTTCTCTTAACAGAAGGCAGCTCAAATATTAAGAATTTTTTGAAAAAAAGAGTCCAGGATGCTGACTACTTATGGAGAATTCTTTTCCCTGCTGAATCTTCTTTAATTACAAAGGATTCCTGAAGTAGAATGGGGTTAATTTGCTAAGTCCAATACAAAGTTACCAACAGGCCTAAAACATGAGCAATACTTCAGGTGTGGCTATTATCTGTTGTACTACATTATAGACTCTGTACTGCAAAGACTGACATAGAAATAATTACTTCCAGTATAGAGTTCTCTTTTTTCCTCTCTCCTTCAAACAACAGTGAGTTTCAAGGCACATCCTGAAACAACTGAAGCCCCAAGAAACCTTAACAGAAATCTACTGAAGTCTTTCCATCTCCTTTAATGGCAGGTCCTTTGTCAGCAGACAAGATTTCCTTTCATTACACAGCTCTAAGTAACATGTATGCAGTGTACCATATAGATAGCATAAAATAAACAGGTTTTACCACAACTCTTTTTCCAGAACTAAGTTTTTGCTGTTCTGTTTCTTGTCTTTCATCAGCATCTGTTGCAAATGCCAGCACTTGGTACCTGTTAATAAAAAAAAATTACATCTTTGTAGTTAATACCCTTACATGAAGTAAAAAATATGGTACTATGAGTATGCATGCACAGTAGAAGTACACTCTAAAAAGATTATTAGAAAGCCTGCTGCTACACATATAACATCAGCAAAGATGTTAAAATCAATACTATTGTAGGATAACAGCTAAGTGTAAAGGCAGAAATTTATAAAAAACTTTTCAGATCTATGGTGTCAAAATAAATTCTACAGCAAGAAACATTTTCAAATTTTGAAATTAGAATCTTAATAAGCTTTTTTACTTTTATTAAGCTTTTAAAAATCCCCCATAAACTGCCTTGAAACAAAATCTGATACATCACTCTCAAGCACATACATCAGGTAAAGTAAGTGGTTCCAAATCAAGAGATAACTGGCACCAGCAATCGGCACAAAAATTTGGAGGTACATGGGTTTGGGGTTTTTCCAGTACTGTCAACCATACTGAGAAAAACTGGCAGGGATGACATTAGAAGAAAAGATATATCAACTGACATAAAAGGTCCACACATCTGTCTGTCCTCATTTACACCTACATAATCCTCAATGTTCAAATTTTGCTTTCTCTTCTGCTACTATTTCTTTCCTGAATTTGTGCTGGTGTGCTAGCTTACTGAACTACCCTGTTTTCAACCTGAGCATATTATGTAATCTGAAAAATAATGAAGTTTCCTACAAAAGTAAAATAAACAAAAATCCCACCACACCCAAGTTTCCTAATTTACCTAAAGATAACATTAGTTTCTAAAACTCAGAGTGATATCAGCTCCTAAGCTTAAACCAACACAATATGAATGTTACAATTTAAGACCAAAAAATAAAAAGACATTTTCTGCATATTATCAAAGTTAGACTTAAAATGACATCATTAAACTCTCACATTTCAGATGCATTTGTTGTGGTGCTCACTATTGATGGATTTATGTTTCTAAAATTATTTTACTTACGAACTATGTACTTGGAGTAAGAAATTGAAATGCTTTAGCCTTTAGCCGAAACTAAATAAGCTGCTTTTAGTGCAATTATGTCTATGAGTGCCCTCTATATGAATAAATTCACTTCCTTTTCACCTAATAGTGGCTGCAGGATGGGGCCTAATGAGATTTTTCTCTTTTCACCATGCTACTGATACCTTGGCTAGCACATTAACATTTATTTTAAAAAATCGGGGACTAACACAGAGTTCTCAAATCAGATTCACACTGAAAAGCAGCACATATTGGCATTTCAGGACCAATTATCTGCATACAAGTCTTTCATCACAAAAAATCCAAGCTACGCAAACTTTCAATTCAACTATCAAGTGTACAATCATTTACACAAAAAATTCTGCTTTTAGCTCTTGAAAGAATTCAAAAATCAACAAAGGAAATACTGCTTTCAAATGAAGGCATTGATCTGCATGAGGTATAGAAAGATGGATAACCTGAAACTTGTCAACTTGTTTTCCTAAAAACACTGGAAAGAACTGCTATAATTTTCATTCACTATAATAAAAGCATTTTGTTTAATGCAACTACAAAAGTAACTTCTTCTCTCCTTACTGTACTTCTTTCCTTCACTTTAGAAGGTTTATTCTAATGTCCTAATAGTTCAGAAACTCACTACAGATTAGTAGCAGTTTTAACACTTGGCACTAAAGACCAAGAACTGGAATACAAATGGGAATTCCTTTAGAACTTCACCTTCCTTCATTAAAATGAGCACATTTGTGAAAAAAGGATAGAGGACAAATTTTAGTCATACTAGTTGTAAAACTCAAGAATATAAACCTAATTAAAATGCATTAAGTACTCATTTTTAGGAAAAATGCTTATTCCTTAATAATATTAAGAAATTTCCCCTAATTTAAGACAAATATTATTTTTTTCTTTTACTTGCAACACATCTATCTTCTCCTGTATGAACAAAAAAATAATGTCTTTGAGCTACTCAGGCAATATCCAGAATCTAACCACCTGACCAAACTTAAGGAGCATAGTAAAAAGAGTATTGCTTGTAAAACTCAAGATGGGTGATATAGCTTGGCAGTGTGACAAAGTTCCTTGAAGAAGCCCAAAGTTGTTTTCTTGAAATCCACAGTCCACCTCTTATCTTTCTCACTTCTCTCAGGATCTTTATATCATCTTATTGTCACTGCAGCCAATCCCTACAACACTCAATGGCAGATGCTAACTACTACTTCTCCACACATTTCCTTTTTCTGAACTGTGGAAATGCAAAGCATCTACCCTAGTCAGAGTGTCCACCATTTACATTGGAAAAATTTTCCCTTATGCACCTCAGAAACTTTGCACATTGCTGAAGTCAACAGTGTTGCCCTCTCAACAGTCATTAGTCCTCCCTAAGAACAAGGGCCTGCAATTGGGAAACTTTGTTTAAAAAGAGAGACATCCACCATAGCAGTCGCTTTCTCCAGTATCCATACAATTCTAAATAAATGGATTTTGATAAACTCTCAGCATGACAGTTCCATAAGAGAGCCTCATGTATTCAAGATGCTTCTCTGTGGTGAACACAAATCCCTCATTGTCTCTTTTCTTCCTGAATAGCCTAAAGTCTTCAGTAACAGCAACTTAGCCAAGCAAGCTAACCTGTCAGTTCTCTAACTGTACATACAACTTCTACCTCCTCGTCTTTGCTGACAGGCTGTAGGTGCTTGTAAATACACAGGTAATATAGTCCCTCACTCATCCCACATCCTGTAAGTTATTATGAAAGCAGCCTCCTTTGAGCACTTCAGCCTCATTGCCTACACCATCACTTATATGATGGATTCAGCACCTATCCCTTTAGCCTAGTCAGGAGGTTAGGAAGCCATCTCTGCTGGTTTGTCAAGGTGAATTCCATCTTTCCAAACCAGCCCTCTTTCCTTTAGACGATCCTGTCATAATAAAAGCCAAGCCTTGTCCCACATGTCTTCTGAAAACTGAGCAGGTTAATAACTCTAACATTAATTTACACCAAATTAAAAATCCTACTGAAAAAATCTTTTGCTCAAGCAGTATATTGCAAAGAACACTGAAAACAGAGATTAGACTGAGACAAGGAAAAAAAATTGACACTTGCAAGACAACACGGTATGCCTCAATAACTAGTAAATTTAACATGTTCATATAAATAAAATGGGCCCATATAATCTTCAAGACACACATATGCTTTCTTCTTTGATTGTATGGCAACAGTAACATAAAACATTTTATTGTTCCACTTTCCTGTAATTACCTATTACCCGCTTTGGGATGCAATAGTAGTAAAGGCAGTAAGAGTTAGATATGATTTGTTACATATTACATGATAGCACCTAATCTGTTGTAATTGCTGAACATAAACACTTACTTGTAACTCTCAACTTGTCGACAAGAAGACACAGTAATGAAAGAATCTGTCCGAGAGCTGTAAGCCAGGGGTCCAGGCAGAAGAAAACCTGGTAAAAAACGCCCAAAAGCATAGCTTTCCTGTTCAAACAACATGAGCATCCCATCCATGGACTGTATGCATATCAGATCTCGACCTAAAGGAAGGCAAAAGAAACATAAAAGCAACAAAGCAATATAATTTATCGATGAAATTGTTAGTGAATTGAAATAGTACTTCTAACTAATTGTAACAAAAATAAGATTCATTTTCATTACTAGGAGAAAGAAGACTAAGTATTCCAACCTTAATAAAAAGCTTACTTAGCAGCATAAGTAAACTAGATCTCTTGGGAATAGCACAATATACTAAGAGCAAAAAAGTTACATACTTTATTTTAAACCAAAAAAAATATATATATATATAACCACTACAATTTCAGATCACAGAAGTGTTCCAGTAATACTCAACACTCAAAATATTCTTGTTCTTAATGCCTCTATATCTTACAGAGTCATAACAGCTATGGGCTATGGTTTAAAAATAATCTGTACTCCTCTTTGAAGCATTACTAAGAAACAAATATGTACTGTGGCAAAAATAATACAATGCTAATGCTTTCCATACTTTGCATTAACATTTTCTGTCTTCAAGGAAAGATAAAACAAAACAGGTCCATTCAGTGTTAGCATTAAGATTTTTATATAAATAAAATGAAAATATTCATCTTGATGTAAATTACTTTAAGCCTCATCTAAATTACTTCAGCAACCTCAAGACATGACTTCTCATGCCTCAAGTACCCTAATCAAAATTTAGAGCCTCACTTTGAATACTTCTGAGATTAGAAGCTGAATATGCAGTTTGCATTTCATATGCAAGACCATGAATTCAAAAAAATCTCAATATTTTGCATACATTTAATGACAGCATTCTACTAGTAAGACTAACACGTTCTGAAATGATAGAAGGATCTCTCCTGAATTAAGAAATAGTCCCTATTCCTGCAAAGAAAACCTATTTTCAAGCACTTAATCACAACACCTATTCTTTTCCTTATGTTCTACATGGATCTTTTCTGAAAACCTTCTTCAATGGGATTTTGTTGGTTTTATCTGTTTTAAAACTCCTAAAGGACTATCATTTTGAGAGACCGTCATCAACTGATGATACCAAACACTAAAATTTTGCTTTAGCAAGGTAGTAATAGCATATCCCATAGACAAATTCATAAATTAAAAAACAGAATTTTATTCAACATTAATAAAAAAGGTGTTTTTCTAAACATGAAAGTAGCACTCCATTAATCAAGAAACCTTTGAAAATTATTGAAAAGAAACTTAACTGAGAGAAAATCAAAATGCATCTTCCTAAGGTGAAAAATGTCAGAATCTGTACTAATTAACTAACGTCTTGCACAAAAGCAACTCAACATGGAAACCATCAGTGTTCAACTGAGACTTCGTCTGATACTTAAGTCAAACCACTGTTTCTGTGGGATTTTCTTCTACTCTGCAAGTGAAAAAAAAATTAATATATCTTTATAGCAGATCATTAAACCAGTGACCACTTGTCACTAGCAACTTCAGTTTGATGATTTAAGTCTCAAAAGTTTAATCTATAACATCCTGAAGTTTGCACCACTACACTGGAAACATGAAGCATTTTAAAACATTTCCTCTTCTATGTGCAGATTAAGGTCATACATCCTTCTAGGAAAGGATGTATGAAGTCTATGAAGTCTTCTGTTAATAGCAATAGCCAATGAAGAAACATATCCTGTTAATAAATGCAACGATTTGAGAGAATAATGGTTTTGATATAGATCTTCAAAAGCATTTTCTAAACAGACCAAAAGTTTTGAAACTATTATTTTCCTAGGATTTTCTACATACTTTTTGAATTAGACCAGGGTCTAATGCTTCTGTTCAATCTTAGAATTTATTGTTTATAAAATTAGAAACATATTCTACAATACACAAACACATCAGATATGCATATATCCACATACCTCTTTAATCTATTTAACTAAGAGTTTTCCTCTGAAATTAATTATATAAAGGAGCTTTAAGTCTTTACCAATAATTTACCCATGTCAATATTCATCACAGGACAGATTCCAGATACGCTTGATTTATTCGTAAACTTGTAGCTGACATTCTACACCTGAAATAGGTAGTATTCAAGAGGTCATAGCAACTGCTGATCTTAGTCAGGATGAACATAAGGTTGCATATTTATACCAAGCCTGAAGTACTAGCCGAGAACACTGCAATGAAGAAGTGGACTCTCCTGCTTGGCTCTGGTGAGACCCCATCTGGAGCTACTACTGGTTGCAGCGAGTCCAAAAGAGGTCCACAAAGATGATCAGAGAGCTAAAGCAACTCTCCTATGATGACAGTCCAGTTGGATCTGTTGAGCCTGGAGAAAGATTAAAGGAGGCCTTCCAGTACCTAAACTCTTCCTATAGGAATTCTTCATCAGAGAGGGAGCATAGTGATACGAGGAGGGGTAACCATTCTACACTGAAAGAGGGTAGATTTAGAGTAGACATTGGGAAGAAATGCTTTGCTATGAGGGTGATGAGAAATTGGAACAAGATGTCCAGAGAAGCTGCGGGCCCCTTTCCCTGGAAGTGTTGAAGACCATTCTAGATAGGGATTTGAGCAGCCTGGTCTAGTGGGAGGTGCCGCTGCCCATGGCATGAAGGCTGGAATTTTATGATGTTTAAAGTTCCCTTCCAACCCAAATCATTCTGAGTCTATGAGTTTCCAAATTAAAGCTGAAAAACCATCACCTACTTTTTAAAACAGTTGTGAAATTATGGCTATGCAGTTCACTTAAGTACACAACATAACTGGGCATCCTGAAGTTCCTCCTTGTCATCCCTGTGTTAATTTTGAAGAAACCTTTTCCTGTTAAGGTATATTTAGAGAAGACAGACCAGTGTTTTTTGAGTGTCTGCTGGAGTAGAGGGTGGTGAAACACTGGAGGAGGTTGCCCAGGGAGGTTGTGGATGTCCCCTCTGTGGAGGTGCTTAAGGCCAGGCTGGACAAGGCACTGAGCAACCTGGTCTAGTGGCAGGGGAAGTTGGAACTAGATGATCTTTCAGGTCCCTTCCAACCCAAACCATTCTATGACTATATGACTCTACCTAATAGGAGAGAAAACACTCAGGTACATGACAACTGTCAACCAAAACAAACAATAACACATTAAATTCCATCTAAACATAGAATAAATAAATTAACAAATATATATATATATATTCACCCATGCACACCCCCCAGGAAGGTCAACAAACTCGGAAATGCATTGCCCAGAAAGGTTGTGGAATTTCATTCTGCAGAAATATTCAAACAAAACTGAGCACAATCCTGGTCAACATTTAGTTGAATCTTCTTGGGAAGTGGGACTGTACTAGATTAAATAAAAAGAAGAAGTATGATTTTGATAGCTATATGCTATTATGAGTAACCAGTAAAAAAAAAGACACTGCAGTAGACACCTGTTAGCTAGT
>VZTY01005473.1:35967-66619 GCA_013400935.1 Turnix velox
AGTATCAGGTGCCTGAAAACGAACAAGTAATCACTCTTCCTGCATCCATGAGCACAGCATCATTTAATATATCTACCACTTAATTAAAATATTTGTATTCTTAAAATTTTTCAGATTTGAGCTCTAACTAGCATGTACTTCTGGATGAAACTCCAATTAGGCAAATTTTACATTTAAAGCACAATTCAAGAAAAATAAACTCCATATGAATTCTTATTTCCCACCTTTTTATAGGTCATGTTATTTCCTTTAGCCATTTGTTTTTAATGTGTAGCTAGTGAATAGAGTTTTTATGTTTCACTATAAAAAATGCAGTCTTCTAAAAACTCAGCCAGAAATGTCCATTTCAAAAAAAAAAAAAAAGAAAAAAAGATTGTTGCAACCAGTTGGCTTTGCCAGTGACATATTTATAAAGTGAAAATATAACCCACAGTGTTTTCTGCAAATCAGATGGATTCATTTAGAGTACTCTACATAGTTACAGCAGTTTGAGTTTGAAGAGGAATGTCCCTCAGCCAGAAAGTGTTACTTCTAAGCACAGGTTCAGCTACTGTTGCATTGTAGTTTTGTTATTTTAGCAAGATATGAATACATTTACATCACCCTTTTAAACCACAACATATTTTTAGAGCTAATGCAAAGCCAAAATGAGATGCAGGTGGTAACTCTTTGACATAAGCTTCTAATTAAAGCTTTTTTAGTGCTCAAGTTTTTTTGCATGTTAATGATTTCCTCTACCCTGAGCCTCTCCTCTGTCAGCAAATCATTTTCATACAAAGTAAATTAGGTAATCACAAGGTCTGTGCACTATGTGAAATCATGCAATGAAAAATACAGTATCAAATGGGATAAATTAGAAATTAGAAAAAGCTTCAGGAAGTTAACCTTTAGAAAAGCATTAGTGCAGATAATTATACTGCCTTTGACAGTAATATAAAGCTTCACTCAAAAGTATCCTGTGAAAAGAAGTGCAAGTGAAATAAAAAGATAAAATGACATTTATAAGACTCTCAGGAACCTAAGAGCCTTTTAATGAGACATGGGAAATGTTTCCTTAATTTGACAAAATAAAAGTGAAATCCACAGTGCATTGACCAGTGAGGCAATACACACAAACTGCATTCCCACACACTGGAACAGAAATTACTCTCCTGACTTGAAGCATGCATTTCTCCCAGTATAGAGAACAAAGTGTCTTCCAGTTCAAACTCATTTTGGAAATTTCTGCTTGCTGCTGAGAGTAGCTTGTGAAGCAAAACAGATCTGGGTCAACTGTGAGAAAAGCACTTCAAAGCACTTTAAACTAATGGAAAAACCATTGAAAAATAGGTTGGGCAGTTCTTAAAATAATGTATGCCTAGTAAAAGGCAAGTCTTTGGTTACTTCCCTAACCCAAAGCAGGAAGCAGATGTCAGTGTACATTCAGAAAGAACTCTGAATTGACGAGCTTGGTGGGCTGGTGGCTGCTTATTGCATTACTGCAGAAAGGATCAAAGTTCAGAACTTCAGCTGCAGCCCCACCCCCACTGCAGTGCAATACCCTGAACACCTGTACAAAGGAAGAGTGCCCTGCTAATGCACAGACACATCCCAAATGTACAGGAAAGCTAAGTATGTTCCATCTGAGATTAATGAAGTGATTTCCAGCTGGAATTGAAAAATAACTCCAATAGGAAGGAAAAAAAGAAGTGCACAGACATTTAAGAGAAACTAATGAAAGTGTTTAAGTGAAACAGTGAATCATTATTGTGATGATGCTAGCTTTAATTATTTTCTAATCTCTCCCAGATATTAAAGTATTTCAGTAAAATATATTTGCAAGTCCCAAGAAAAGATGCATTCTCTATAAGAAGCCTCTATGGTCAAGACACAGTAAGTGGTGCAGTCAGAGCTGCCCTGAGAAAGAAAATTTCACCTCCTCCTCTCAGCCATTATACTGCACTTGATCTGACTTCTCACAGACTTCTGCTTGCCGTGAACCATGAGGAGGATTTTAGATAAAAGAGGCATCCTAGACTACTAAGTAACTCCAAAGGCAAACCAATCCTCACTTGCTCAGTCAGTCCCTTAGGAGGCTTGTTACGTACCTCATTCTTGACTCAACTCTTATCACACAAGGTGACACAGCTACATTATGCAACTTGGGAATGAGCCAAACCTCCTCTTGATCTGAGGTGGTAGAATGACCCCTATAAAAAACAGTAGTACTGTCCAAAGGAGCACAAAGGATTGACATACAGTATAGAGATGCAAAAGTATCACATAAAGTAACAGACAGTACGCAGGAGTTCCTACTGATATTTGGCACTGTGCAGACATCAGAGGCAAAGTATGCTCCCCTAAAAAGATTATAGTATTAAAATTTGTTTATTACAACCTTTGTATTGAACAAATAATTTTTTCCATGTTCAAAAGTGGATGATTCTATTTAGCGCAAGAAATAGTCACAGGAAGAACATTAAGGCAGCTGCGAAAGCAGTATCACACAAAGTTACTTTTTCTTCAATGCAGCAGATTAATTATACACAGAATGCAGAGAGTGTGTCTTGAAAAAGAATGTTAGCTGTACATGGGAAAACAGCTGTATGCATAGATGTACCCTGAACAATAACTATTCACAAAGAAGTGGTAGAACTTTTTTTCCTTATATTTAATTTCTTGCCTGAACTTTTTGAGTGACCACTTTTCAAGTTAGGGCAGCTGCAGAAATCTTTGAAGTTTCTGCATTCAGAGAGGTCTTACAATAGCAACATATGCTTCATCTAGAGAAGGTAGGGGAAATTCTAGTTTGTGAACCTTCCCAACATCAACCTATCTGAAGTTATACACCTATCATACAAGATACAAATAGTAAAGAATGTCTTACTGAACCAGAAAATCTCTCACATATAAAAAAGCAAATAAAGAGAAATACTGTCAGCAGTTGCCCTTTCAAATCATTAGACTTTAACTGAATAGTTAAGATATCAAGGTTTCTAATGAATCACAAATTAATAGCATACATTTCATTGAGCTCAGTTACAGCTGAAATATAGGTCCTGTATTGCAGTATTTTAGGTACTTTCAGAAGGATCATAAGTCACAATCATGTAACAAGTCCACCACGCTTAAAGCTCATATTAAGACACACACTATTTTATAATCAAATAGAATAAGAAAATTCCACTGTTAAAACTCAGTGAAACTCCCCATCTTTACTACACTTCTCCACTTACAGTTTCCATAAAGAAGCTTCATATCTACACACCTCCTAAAGCACTTCAGTTCTTCACTAAACTATTTGAGAGAGAGAACTGTTGAAAATACTTGCTGAAGAATGCTCACTAGGATAAATTATGTCATATCCAAAGAACTCACTAAAAATAGCTTATAACGAAGTCTAAGAGCCTGAAGTTTACAATGCAAACCTGTGAGTTTTCAAAATCTTAGGTGGAATACCTAAACCTCTTCAAGAAGCTTCAAATATCCCATTAGAAGTAAACAGCTTAACTAAATACCCCAAAACCACAAATAAAATACAGCAACTTTTTCACATTATGATAATTCATCCATATATATATCATGAGCTTGTAAAAAACTCACAGAAAGGACTAACTCTTACTTTGTGGTTGAATGAGTGAGTGAATTCAGCCCCTGTCAAAAAAAATCACGATCCTTACTGGTTTCCATGTTGTCAGTCTCAGAGTAGATACTATAAATTCTAGCAAGCAGGATAAATTTTATTATCTTGTATTTTAAGTCTGCTGGAAGCACACTAGGAATACTCAACTGATCTCAGCACTTTGCCACAAACTTCATAAACTGTTATTTTCATACTTTGGCAGGTAAGCAAGATAAGATACTTCCATTCCAATCAATCACTATACTGCATACATTTGATTTCTGTCATAATTCTTCCTTGTCCTTTTTATTCATTATAGTCAAATACATCTTGGGAGGTTGTACAAATCTATCTTAATTAAACCACATTCATAATTACTCAGCCATTTTAAAGAAAAGCCAAATCTATTAATCTTCCAGCATTATTTCTTTTAAGTTATGAACATTAATCTGATCTGAACTTATAGAAGAGGAAACAAAGCAGACAGACAATGACAACTATGGAGTGTAAAAATACAGATTAACTTTGTGTTAAAAAATTACTTTTTAACCAAATAACTTTACTCTCCTCTTAGTCTGCTCAACTTATTTTGCGCTGGATTGCTTTTTTAAAGCAAACCAGTTCTCCAGTTTCCTCTAGAACTTTAAAACTTTGCCACATGAAATGATAGCATTACAAAACATCAGACTTCAAACTTTCAGTAGACAGAGGCTCTGCTATTTAAGAAGAACAGTGATTAATGCAAGCTCAAGTCTCATTGACCAAAGCTTGCATTACTACTCAGGAGAAAACACGGCAGTCCTACACAAAACAAGGAAATTTACACTTTTTACATCTTCTTGAAATTATAATTATTTGGTGACACACTTACCAGGCTTTATATACCCACACAGGCACAGCTCAACGATAAACCTATTAAAAAAGACTAGAACAAGTTGTAGTCATGATCAGCACCACCTGCATACAACAAAACTAGAATTCTCCTTATGAATCTGAAGTAAAATTACCTTGTAACATTTTCACTGATTTCTACCTCCTCTGACTAGTCTGATTATCTCTCACTTTTGATACAAGCAAACTGCATTTATTGACATTTCTTTACATTCTTTTCTGCACTCAGACCTATTCACCACTACCAAAAATATCCAAGAAAATCCCTCTTGAATGATGCAGTAGAGTGATTTCCAATAGGAATGATTTGTAACAAACGTAATACCACAAATTACAATTAGCAGAAAGCATCATAGCATGCACAAGATATATTTCATCCCTCTGGAAAAGGCTATTACCAAGGATTTGGTGTCCTTCCAAACAAACTTCTCAGGGTTAAAGTTTTTTTTTTTGTAATGGAGTAGTTAGAAACTAGAACGGAGTTATTTTGGATAAAAAAATTTGGGGCAGCAAACAAATCTGATAAACAAATGCGTCCACATGAATTTCTGAGCATTTAATAAAAAAGTACATGTGCAAGTAATAAAGCAGTACATAGATTTGAAGTAACAGAAAAATTTATCATGCCAAACTATTTCCTAGACAGAGTAATAATATATACTGCATTTCTAAACATTAGAAACAGCACCTTCAAACTTAAGTAAAACATCTGATATGATCTCAGACAATTGTCTCACAGGAAACCAGAGAATGGCAGGCAATAGCACTAAGAAGAATAATCTGGGGATTAGAGAATGATGATGAATTAAATATGAGTCAACAATATGTCACCGAAAAGACAAATGCAAGATTGGGTCAGTATTAATATACACACACTATTAAAAACATATGAGGTAATTATTGTTCTGCTTGGCGCTTGCTGATTCCTGGCAGGAGCACTGCAAAAGCCATAACCTCACATGCAAGACACAAAACATTTTATACTGCCAGTGCACAACCGCATACATTTGGGTACCATACTTCAACACAAGCATCATACAAAATACATCAAAGTTGTGAAACACAAGTCTTTCACTTAGATACAACCACTCCGAAAGTTACACATTTCTACAATTGAGTTTATTTTTATTACAGAGGTTTGTTTAAAAAAAACCGCAGATCAAGTCATATCTAGCAATTTATAACTAAAGCAAAGATCTGGCATACTGAAGGCAATGGGAATTTTTACTTCAGTTAAGCTAGGAGCTCACACATTAGTGTTACAAGTTGAATTAGATGGTAAGAGATTCAGTGAACATTTTCCATATTGAGTTTAGAGAAGAGGTTCAGCAGACTCATGCAGGCCAAGCCTTAGAAATGATCTCTCCTTATTTAAGAATTTAGCAGGAAGGTAACAGTTAAACATTCTGCTCCTTAACAGAACTAGGCAATAAATAAAAGTCCAAATTCATACTGCTGCTGTATTTAAACATAGTCATAAGAATCATTTAACCTTACAGCATAAAACTCAGCTGATAATTCTTTTCTAACACCTAATAAAATTCATTTTTGCAGAATTGTGGAAAAGTTAAGCACAGTCTACCCTTCTTATAAACCCTTTCCTGTCACAAGGTTGCATGGTTGACACATATATTGTATTTCATTATTTTAAAAATTCCTGCATAGAGCACTCTGTTGTAATGCTCAAACATACTTTGCCCCAAGGCAACTGCTATAATAAAGACAAAATCAATGCAAGGCCATTTGCTGAAAAATTATACGTTCAAGTTATTTTCACACTTCCTTATTTGTAATTTTTTCATGTCAAACCTGTTTTTTCTTTCTTCCTTCTCTTTGCTATTGTTTTATTATTTCCTTTTATCAGTACAGTATCCATTGAACTACTTCAAACAAATCTGAAGTATTCTGGAAGTCAACTTAAGGCATTAAATTTTCAAAATGAAAAATAAATTCCAAAAGCTGTGCATTATTAGGAAGATCCAATTCAAATTAGTTCATAAATTATTTAGAAGAGTCAATATAAAACCAGGATGAATTCACTGATTATTTAACTATTAGATAATGCAAGCCCATTCTATGGAACTACACAGAATGGCAACACTGCTTTTGCAGTGAGAATAAAAAGCCCTATCTCTAAGTGAACATCATTCAAACAGGAACTAAGAAAGTGAGCTTAAACTATGCTTTCTCTCTCATTAATTATTATTCTATTTGAGAGTAACCAAATATTTTGCCTGTCCCACCACAAATGCTATTAATATTCTGTTTCTTTAGTTCTTAAGCAGAAGGCAAAATCTTAACATCAATTGCAAAATAAACCTGTAAATGTTGAGAATATTCATATATTCACCTTAATGTCCCACTTAAACTCTGGAGAACAATCAGAGAACTCAACCCTCACCTGGGAAAGGTCATGATCTCACACACTTCATAAGCATTTCAGAGAGTTACTCAGGAAACCTGCACTTCATACATCAGTCCTCAAAGGATAGAATTTTAGTATTCACTCTTTGTAGCCTGGTTTATATATGTCCTATTATTCTGCCTACTATTCAGTCCAATAAACAACTAATCACAGGAAATAAGGCTCCACCTCAAATAGGGTGACCACAAAAGACAATGAGGTACTGAAGCAGGCCCAGAGAAGGGCAACAAAGCTCGTGAGGGGTCTGGAAAATACATCTTACAGAGGAGGTGGGAGTGTTTAGCCTGGAGAAAAGGCAGCTGAGGGGAGACCACATCGCTCTCTGCAACTACCTCAAAGGAGGTCATTCTCTTCTCCCCAAGTAATAGACAACAGGACAAGAGAAAAAAGCCTTAAGTTGAACCATGGGAGGTTTATATGGAATATTTGGAGAAAGTTTTACACCGAAAGTGTTATTAAGCATTGGAACGGGCTGCCTGGGCAAGTGGAAGAGGCAACACACTCTCTGGAGGTATTTCACAAGACAGGTACTACACAGAGTGTTCAGAAATAACAGTTTAGTGGTGGCTTTTGTCAGATGGAAAGACCTTTCCAGTCTAGGTGATAAACTGTCATGCTGCCTAAGCTTCAAGTAACAGTGGTTTTGTTGTTGCTTTAAAGCACTTTTATTCCTTATATCATTTCAGCAGAAATTTATTGCATACGCTTTCCTCACATGTAAGTCACAACTGACTCAAGGCAAAGAATGGAATTGTGGTCTGATCTGCATGGTTGTTTGAAGTAGTAGTGAAGACATTTCTGGTTTGCTACATTCATAGTATAATACCATCATTTCTTATAAGCAGGGCCCACATCAATAAATCTCCCTAAGAACATCCTCAAGATGCAGGAGGTCCTAGGCTAAGAACTACAAAGCTGTAATCCATTCAACACAAACTGGTAACCTAGGAATAAGAGTGATTTTCCAAGTCAGTGTCTTTCTCAGATTTCTCTAAGGGCAGGACAATCACATCTGAATACCCTTAATGTGAACAAGACAGAGTCAAAAACATCAGACAAGAATTTATTTCTATGTGTTTCAGGTACAGAATAAGGATAATTGCAGCACTAATTAAGTAAACAACACATTAGAAAAAAGCTATAAAATTAAGTAATGTGAATGTATTTGCCCTGAGATAAAAACTAGCAATTACTCACATATAAGAAAATGTTACCACCCAAGGATGGTTTAATGCTAATGTTACATTTAACTGAAGCCAACTCTGATGAGATGATTAAACAAAATTCCTGCATAGCAGGAAAAGACCCAATTCAACATTTAAACTAAAAACTATACCAAAGAGAGAAATTCTACCAAAGAGAATTCAAATTACATGATTTTGGTGGGACTGTAAAAAAATAAAGAATGGAATAAAAGTACCATCAAATTATGTCAATCACAAAACCTAATCACTACATACTTAACACAAAAATCTTAACACTGTTTTTCCATAATCATTGATTTAACTTTAATCAAACAGTACGGAGAGTATAACTTAAGTTGCTTATATTGATTATTTCTAGATTAATAGCAAATTTATGCATGAATAATTGAACTGGGCGTACTGGAAGTAAGAAAGAAAAGCAAATAACTTAAACAATTTGGTTCCTTCTTTCATCAGTTTCAAAAAATGCAACTCCCTTATCAGCTTTCTATCAGCAGCAATATTCAATCAGCTAAATGATGTTCTATCATTTAGGGTTTACCAGCTCAGTAATCTTTAAACTATTTTATTTACTTCTCTTCAGAAATCTTTTCTGTAAACATTGGGCATCTGAAAGACATTATCCAATTTACAAACTAAAGTTCTAAACCAGCACATCTCATGCTCCACCTAGTACACCCACAAAGTTGTAAAACCAACACAGCTGTCTCTGTATCATGTAGCAACCACAGAAGCATAAGTACATCCTCACACACATTAGATCTTTGATAGACAAGGTGCTCTTGAGTGGCCAAAGATTCTAAACAAGCCAAAGATGCTCAAAGACTTTCTCACTTCTCTGCCAAACAGAAATATAAACCATAGTTACTCAAACTATGCTCCTGCTATTATGAACACATCAGGTTCTTTAACATAATCTTACCCAATAATTTGGCAAATGAAACAAATATCTTAAAGACCCCAAATGACACACCAAAGATGCAAAAACAGAAAATATTTTCCAAGATATTGCAAACCATCAGTAAACATCACTCCATATAATGAAAACCGAACTGTTACAACAGCGATCTCTGGTGCCATAATTGCATAATGCCATAATAGTATAACCTGATCTTATAAAAATTACATGATGAAATAGGAAATGTGAGGTAAAATTTTTGTAGGGTTGAGTCCTCATCATAGAATCATAGAATAGTTCGGGTTGGAAGGGACCTGAAGGATCATCGAGTTCCAACCCCCGTGCCATAGGCAGGGACACCTCCCACTACATCAGGCTGCTCAGTGCCTTGGCCAGCCTGGCCTTAAACACCTCCAGAGAGGGGGCATCCACAACCTCTCTGGGCAACCTGTTCCAGTGTTTCACCACTCTCACTGTAAAGAATTTCTTTCTTATATCTAGTCTGAATCTACCCCCTTCCAATTTACATCCATTGTTTCTAGTCCTCCCATCACTTACCTTATTAAAGAGTCCTACCCCTGCCTTTCTTTAGGCCCCCCTCAGGTATTGATAAGTTACGAGGAAAAGTAAGGGTAAGGGTGGTAAAAAAATTGATGGATTTGCTTTTCATCTTAGTTTTCTTCTGAAAAATTAAATAGAGATTAGATTTAGATTAAGTTCTTGAACTAAAACATTAAGATGGTACGATCTGTTCATTACTTAAGGGCTGTGACATTTTGTGGTTAAGAGTTCACTTGGTCAAACACCAGCATTCAGCACTACTAACCCATGATTCTATCATGAATCATCCATTCTAAAAAGATGCATATGGCAGATTCAGAGCATTACAGGTCAAACTCAATTTACAGTTCTAAGACTGTGAGAGAGTCCAGAAACATGAAAAGTAGATATGTGCATTCTACATAAAAGAAATTATTTAAAAATTAAGCTCAATTTTTTGAAAGTCGGTGCTAATAATACAGGAATTTTTAAATAACTTTTTAGTTGATCCTCCTATGTCACTTACTGATAGTTTCATGTTTTTATTTTAGCACCAGTGTTCAGAGACAGCAGGGAACAAATGTAATGTTTAAGCAAAGAAACGCAAAGATCTCTATTACGGTCCTTCTCTTCAATACATACTTTTGAAGTTCAAAGTAAACCATGACTAACTTTGCCTATACTATGCTTCACTTGTGCTTTTATCTGTTGTTATTTTGCATTTTGTTTTTTAAACATTTAAATTAGCTTTGTTTAGGATTTTCACTAAACATAAAGGGATTTCCCACACCCTGGTCCCTCAACACTTTTGCTTAAGTAAGAGCTTTTTTCTGAAGCTCTAAAACCAACAAAATACAATTTTTTATAATCTGTAAAGCTCTTCTAGCTAATACTTCATCAACTCTTGCAGCAAATACACCTGTAGAAGAAGTTCAAGTACAAACTCGGCTGTAGAGATGCAGCCTACTAAAAAAAACTGTAATGAGAGGACCATCTAGTGGTGACAAGCACAATTAACACCCTGCTATTTGAAAGGCAAGTGCACATTGATAACTTGCTCAAGTCACATGAAAAATTCTTGTTCAATTTGGATTGACCTTTCATGATAAGACTAAATTAATGAGTTTGTTGACTGTTTCCACCTGTTACTGTTATGAGAACACCTATGTCGATTCTTCAACATGAAAAAGTTGCTTATTGCATCAAATCTTAAGAAATTAGCAAGAATTAACCTGCTAGCAACTACACTATACAACAGGTTTGTTTCCCTCACAGTTCTCACCTTGGAGAAATTTAATACCTTTTTTCTTAACATAAAAAAAAATCACCAGTTGAAAAATAACTGTTTTATTTGGCATGTTTTACATCTCTACCACTTTACAGCTAAACAGATTCACAGTTTAATAGACCAGATAGCATAAAGGTCTAGGATTGCCACAGACTAGCAGGGACAGTAGAACAAAAACTCAAACTGGAGGAAGCTAAGAATCCGATACCCATCCGAGTGGTGTTTATTTCTGTATTTTGAACACACGTAGCTGCAGAGACATTCTTCCCCAGCTATCACAATAATAGAAGCTGTGAGAAAAACTTCACTGCAGAGAGTAAGAACGAGGAGACATTAATAAGCACACATTTAAGTACAAACATCTAAAGGAAGCTTAGTGAAGATTTATAATCAAACCAAAAACACAAAAGATCATTTGCTTCTAAAAGCTATTCTTGTGGTAAAGGAACACTCAAAAATTTCAGGCAACTCCTCCTATAAATAAAGGAGGACTAAAAGAAACTTAAGTGCTTTGCAAATTAGGGAACTAGATTCCACTCCACTAGATTCTGAACTAAACCTTAATACTATGAAAACTGGAAGTTTGGTCTCAATAAATCTCTCCTTCAGCTAAAGGAAACTACAGAATTTTCAGCAGTTTAGGAAGTTAAAGAACTACTGGACTGAAACAGCATTCCCTTCCATACCTTCAGCCATACCTTGCTTATGGAACTGTTTCTTAGTTTTAGTAGCAGTCATCACACATTAGACTTCTGTTTCAGCCTGATTTATGCATCTCTCACAACCCTATCCACTCCAACTCATGCTATCACAAGTTGTTGGGGACAAGAGAGCATAGCATGCTCAAGCTCTTTCTCCACAGGTTTCTCTGTAAAGCAAGGCCAAGCCTCAGCCATCTTCCCAGTTCAACCTTCCATTTTCAAAGGCAATCAAAACTTTTTCTAAAGCAAAAAGCAGTGGCCACCATAGAGACTACAGGATATGAAGGATGAGAAATGGCTTTACATCACAGTGTTCAAAACTGACTTGCTGCCTTACATCAAGAGACTAACAGAGCACCTGGCATCTCAGTTAAGGCACAGCTGTAACACCCCACGAGACTATACAGATTGTACCTGCACATTAGATTATTATAGAAGAAATTTAAATGCCAAAAAGCAAGTAATTTTCAAGAGTATCAATTAAACGTTCAAGCAACTATTTGGTAGAAGTACACCAAAACCAAAACTGAGCAGAGTATTAAGAACATACAGAACCCAAGTAACTGTACGTTACAAGAATATTTTAAAGGAAATCCATACAAATCAATGCACACAAACTCAGCTGTATTTCTCTGTTGGCAGTATTAACTGGTATAGCTTGGTAGAATGAGTTTCTTTACTACTGAAGGCAGAGGATTAAATGTTTTTTTTAGAAAAAGATGTGAGAACACAATGAGCAAAGACATCTGAGAACAACATAGATCAAGTGCTCTACATCAGCTCCTGCAGCATTCTTTACTTCCTCAGATGAAAGATAATGTTCCTGGGGAACTTATATTCACCCTCCTAGCCAACACTCCCACAGCATATTTTCCCTGTCTGCTCCTTCTGTTCAACTGCCATTCTGCTGTGTCTGCTTTAGTAGCTCTGTAAACATGACCTCTGAAGAGCTTCTTTCATCTTCACATTGTTTCAAGGATGCTTGAGTAAAGGAATAAGACACATATTAGTCACAGTAGTAACAGAAGGCAATAAATACAGAAATCCTCCCTATGTTTTGTTAGTCCACATCTAGAGTGTGATATAGAGGTCAGACTGTCAGCAAAGCACACTGCTGCATGCTTACAGCACTGCCAACCATCACAAATTAATCTCTGGTAAAGGCAAAAGAGACTGTTAGCAGATGCCTAGCTGAGAACAACACAGAAACTTTGGCAAAATAGGAAAAAATAAAAGCACACACGCCACAAAACAAGCCACCACACTTATTTTGTTAAAGTCTGGATAGCTCTTGATTGAAGCCAGAACATCAGAAAAGATACATATAGATAGGATGGCAGGCCAGACCAGAACAGGCATCTGTTCACTAAAATTAACAACACTTGATACGTCTCCTTTCTGGTTCAGTCTGGCTGGTCTTGCAAGGTGGAAATAAAAGCTCAACACTGTCTCCTAGGAGAGAATACAACAGGGTATTAAAGATGATACTTTAAAAAAATTGAAACAGATTCACCACAAAGGGCTATGGGCAAAATTAAAAGCACATTCTTGACAAGAAAACTAATCAGACCATCCCAGAAAGCCACATAAAGGACATTCCGTCCAGGAAATAACACAAAAAAGAACACTCATTTCCCAAAAAGAATTTTCTTCAACATCCATTTCTATTTCTCAGATTCTTCAGTGTGTGCTTTAATAGCCTGCTACCAGGTCATTAAGGTGTGCAGCAAGCTACTCACTCTGAACTTCAAGAGAGCAGACTTCAACCTCTTGAGGGATCTCCTTGTCAGGGTCCCATGGGACACAGCTCAGGAAGGAAGAGGGATCCAAGACAGCTGGTTGTTATTCAAGGACCATCTCTTCCATGCCCAGGAGCTGTGCATCTCAAAGAAGATGGGCAAGAATGCCAGGAGGCCTCCATGGATTAACAAGGAATTTCTGGACTTACTTGGGCAGAAGAAGTGTATTGGGAGTCGAAGCAAGAGAGAGTTAGCTGGGAGGAATACAAAGAGGTTGTAGTCAGGGATCAGGTTAGGAAAGCTAATGCCCAGGTAGAGTTAAAGCAGGGCAGGGACATAAAGGGGAGCAAGAAGAATTTCTACAGGTATATCAGTGACAAAAGGAAGGCTAGGAGACCTTTCTTTCTGAAAGGAGACCAGAGAGCTGGTCATGGGGGATACAGAGAAGGCAGAGGTGCTCAGTAACTTCTTAGCCTCAGCCTTCACTGGTCAGGCCTCCAGTTGCACCACCCAAGTTTTGCAAATTGAGGGCATAAGCTGGGAGATGAGGATCCACCCACTGTAAGTGAAGATTGGGTTTGAGACCTTCTGAAGAACTTGAAGGTGCACCATTTCATGGGACCTGATGAGATGCATCCACAGGTCCTCAGGCAACCAGAAGATAAGGTTGCCAAACCACTGTCCATATTTGAAAGGTTGTGGCAGACTGGTGAAGTTCCTACTAGCTGGAGAAAGGGAAACATAAGCCCCATTTTCAAGAAGGGAAAAAAAAAGAAGATCCAGGGAACTACAGGCTAGTCAGTCTCAACTCTGTGCCAGGCAAAATCATGAAGCAGACCCTCCTGAAGGCTCTACTTAGACACATGTAAAATGAAGCTGAGGTGATTGAAGGTAACCACCACAGCTTCAGCAAGGGCAGATTGCACCTGGCTAACTTAGTGGTCCTCTATGATGGAGTTACAGCATTGGTGGATAAAAATAAAGCAACTGACATCATGTACCTGGACTTGTGCAAAGCATTTGACACTGTCCTGCATGACATTCTGGTCACCAAACTGGAGAATTATGGGCTTGATGAATCAACCACTCGCTGGACAGTCACACTCAAAGAAATGCAGTTAACTGGTCATTGACCAAATGGAAACCAGTGACAAGTGGCATGTTATTAAACATTCTTGTCAGTGACATGGACAGTGGGACTGACTGCACCCTTAGCAAGTTTGCAGATGACACTAAGCCACGTGGTGCAGTTGACACACCAAAAGGAGGGGATGCAATTCAGAGGGCCCTTGACAGGCTTAGGAGGTGGGCCCATGACAACCTCATGAAGTTCAACAAGACCAAGAGCAAGGTCCTGCACCTGGGTCAGGGCAAGCCCAAGCACAGTCACAAGCCGGATGGAGAGTGCAGCCCTGAAGAGAAGGATTTAGGGGTGTCAACATGAGCCAGCAGTTGAGCTCACATGAGCTTGCAGCCCAGGCAGCCAACCAAATCCTGGGCTGCATCAATATAAGTGTGGCCAGCAGAACACACAAGTGATTTTGCCCCTCTACTCAGCTCAGGTGAGACCCCAACTGGAATTACTGTGTCCTGTTCTGGGGCACTCAACATAAGGACATTGAGCTGTTGGAGCGGGTCCAGAGGAGGGCCATGAAGACAATCAGACGGCTGGAGCACCCCCCTTATGAGAACAAACTGAAGGAGTTGGGGTTGTTCAGTCTGGAGAAGAGAAGGTTCAGGAGAGACCTTTTAGTAGCTTCTCAATACCAGAAGGGGGCCTACAGAAAGGCTGGGGTAGGACTTTTTAATAGGGTCCAGGATGGCAGGAATAGGAGTAAAGGATACAAATTGGAAGGGGGAAGATTTAGGCTGGGCATAAGAAAGAATTCTTTACTGTGAGGGTGGTGAGAAACCAGAACAGGTTACCCAGAGAGGCTGTGGATGTCCCCTCCATGGAGGTGTTTAAGACCAGACTGGATGAGGCATTGAGCAACCTGGTCTAGCAGAATATGTCCCTGCCCATGGCAGAGGAATTGGAACTAGATGATGGACTTTAAGGTCCCTTCCAACCCAAATGATTCTATGATTCTACCAAGTACTTGAACATTCATTACAATCCCCTTAGCTTTGTATCTTGAAAAGAAAAGAAAGCTTGTTCATCTTACAATATGAACATGTATAATCTATTATGTAACACAAATCTGTGTTCCTTGCTTATTAACATTTTCGCCACCTCAAAACAAGGCTTGCTTTTTCCACAACAATAAACACAGCAATAAGAGGAGGAACAGTGGGGTGAAGAAAGGAAAAGGAAAACAGTTTGACATCCAAGATAGAAGTGCTACCAGAAAATAAAAGTTTGCAGAGCTAATTGGAGCTCTGCTTTCTTGCTGCTTTGTCAGGACTGGCCCTCATTTTGGCCATCTTAGGTGTTGAAAAGCATTTAGCTGACTGAGTAGGTTCCAGGGTAAACTTCACCTTCTGTCTCAATAGCTTGCAAAGATTTTCTTCATTGCATCACTTGCATCCCCCACAACTTGCAATGAGTTATGTAAGAGAAGCTTTAGTGTCAAGACCAAGCTGGTGGTCAGGCCTCAACTCAGATAACAGTACACAAAAACACGTGTCAAAAAGTTTATTCTGTTAATACATGGTGGTACATGGGTATTTGTTTTATCCTTCAACTATTTCTGATGCTCAAAACTCTGCTTACGATCCCCTCAATACATCCGTTGGAGTGGAACTGCAGTAATATGTCCAAAGGCACACTACTCCTCATATTCAGATTTAGGAAATTCCATACTGACTTTCTGCTGCTAACAGGAATACGCTCACCCCTCAAGATAATAACAAATACCTTCTCACCCATATGAATTGACTGTTTCTCCCAAGGTTATTGTGCAAAAATAGTACATAAAATCTCTTCAATTAATACAAATTTTGGTCAGTTGAATTTAAGTCTGTAGACAAGCTTCAATTTAGGGTAAGGCACTGCAGAATTACTACTAGGAGATTATTGCAGGCACAGGACTGAGGGACGGTTGGCATATATTTGCCATATTGACCTCAGAGGCCTTTGGTAAAGTGACATCACTCTGACAAAAGTTTTGGGACACTTGTAGTAGATGACTACCACACCCTATTATTGTCAGGCAAACCAAAATGCTTCCCAAAAGACAAAAGCATTTGTAATTGTGTTACAAGTTCAAAAGAAACTGATACCTATGACATTCATTCAAAATTGCAAGCACAGCATATATATTGTTTTTCACTGTTACATTTTTCCCCAAGTTTCTTTTTAATTCTCCACTAGATATTTCTAAAGCCAATTGATATTTTGAACTCAAAGAATGAAGATATTAACTTTTCTTATCAAGGATAAGCAAATCGCAAAATACCAGAACAGAATGAAAGCATGAAACTTTTGATGTTAAAATATTTTACAAGGAAAGTCAGAAGTTTTTTAGAATCAGGATTATTCTGGCAAGTTCATACTCTGTTGAAGATATGAGCTAAGAACTAGTCTACATTTAGTATTCTTGGCCTCATTTCACATTGTTATTTTCAATAAGCACCAGGTTGAAGTTGCTATAACTTATATACACAATGGCTTCCTCTAGGCAGTAGCATCACATTGTCTTCCAAAGTATAATTAATTTACAGCTGTTCACAGTTCAACTACTAATAATAAAGAAATTGCAATAAGGAGCTTACCTTTTACACCACCAAATGGACCATAAGTCATATTACAAGCAGTTCTCTGAAGATTGTGCTCATACATCAGTTTCATCTGATACTGGTTCCCATGTTCCACATTTCCTAGAGTTCCTTTAACAAATTAAAGGTATATCTTTATATCTTAGACCCACACAATGTGGAATAAAGTACAAGTTTGCACAAACTGAGAAACTGTAACTTACTCCAAATTAATTACCCCAAGATGTGAAGGCAGATGTTGCTGCATTCTCAGGAAAAATAAAACTAAAAAAAAAAAAAAGACGCTACAAAATTCTCGATGGTCAGAACCAGAAATAAGGTCTTATTATGCTAAATAGGGTAAAAAAGACTCACACCTTACACAAGCAAGAAGCCCATATTTTTTAAAATATATTTTTCATCATGTTAGGTATACCTCTAAGATTTAAAGAGGCCAAGCTTTTTCAAAGAGAAATTCTTACAATTTTCTAGTTATTCACCGAATACATCATACTGAAACAGTCTCAAATTAAGCTTTAGTCATTAACCATAACAAAGCTATGCTTAGGGCACATTTATCACTTGCTTTTACTCTCTGAAATTTAATACAGCAATCAAGAGTGCGAATACAGAGAATCATATTAACAAAAATAATTTATGAAACACATCGCATTTACTTGAAAAGATCTGCATGAACTTCGACTCTTGGAAGCTAGTAAAAAAAATTCGAGAAGTCTTTCTAAAGACCATGCACCCCATGAAGAAAAGTTTCTTTACCATGCAGTCTTAAGGACTAACACTAGTAAGCAAAAAAAAAAAAACCACTTCGAAAACAGTCACAACTGCGGGGGGAAAAATGCTTTGAGTGAATGATATTTAAGTTAATTTCTACTACAACTTTAAGTATACAAAGAGTATTCCAACACATTATGTAACATGCTGTGAAAAATGTGTAGCTTATGCTAACTAAATAGGCAATTTCTCCAATTAAAATCCAATACAACTTTCAAGAAATTACCCTTAAAGCAAGCCCACGTTAGGAGAAGGATTGGAACAGACATCAGGGGAGAAAGCCCAGGAATGATAAGGAAGTAGGAACACCATACGTAAGGTGTATGTAAAGTAGTCAGTCTGCCCAATGCTGACTGGAAAGCAATACCCAGCCCCTGCTTTAGTCTGCCCTGAAACATGTTTTCATTTGTCAAGGATAAGCAGCATAGCTATTTTATTATGAGTAACAGATATAGCAACAAGTAAAAAAAAAAAAGCCACTCTATGGAATTATTATTTGCCATAAATATTATGCTTGTTTGAAAGTATAGTAATGGTCAGATAAGTGAAATTATGTTTAGAGCATGAATTCACCCTAATAGAAATTAGTATGAAAACTCTTTTAAAGGACTATAAAACTTTACTTTTATTACTTAAATGCTTAAGCTATACAAACCAAACAGTAGACTGTAATTAGAAAAGAAATTCTAGTCTAACATTTTTGTATGCCATTAATGCAAGTTTTACAATAAATAGTTTTAATAAAAATTGTACAGCTAAGATACAAACTTTCAACGTAAGCATTACTACAGGTAAGGGAACGTATGAAAGCTGCAGTACATCCCCAAGGTACCACAAAGATCAATTTTACAGCTGTCTCCATGTAAAAAAGCTAGAAGAACACAATCTAGAAAGAGAATGTGTTTGTAACCTACATGGCTGTGAATAGGAAGCAAGCTGCTGCTATTAAAAAAAACGTGTTCCTATTCAATGAAGACACAGCTGTTCCTGCACAGAGAAAATGAACAATGTACTGTTGTCTACTGAACACCAAAGATGAGGGTATAATCAACAGTTCTCTTAAATCTGTACTTTGCTTTAAATATGTATTAGAGAGAATTCAATGCACAGAACAGGTATTTTGTTACTTGCCTCTTCACACAAAGAGAGAATAGCACTTGAGATTAAGCAGTAGTTTCACCACCTCACAAGTATTAGCTTCCTATCTTCTTTTGGGATATATTACAAACATTATGACTAAGACATTATCATGATTTTTGAGTTCAGCAATAATTGCAAGTGTTCCATTTCTAAACAGCTATTACTAAACAATCATTTGCTCATTAGTGTAGTAGACAATAGCATCCAATCCTAAAATTATGATGGAAACTAGGTGTTCACAAGCACTACCAATCACAATCACAGCATCTCAAGCACTGAGCAGATCAGTAAATCACCTTTTCCTCTCTATAAGCAAGTTTAAGTGAGGGAACGCAACCGCAGGTCTTCAGGGATGATAAGTAAACATTGTTTACACCAATTTTAGCCTAACCCATATTTCAGAATGCATTAAAATCACTGGACAGCTTGCAGATGTAGACTAACCTGAAATAGCATATACGCAGAGTTTTCGGCAATGTAACACAGCCAGATGAAGTCCTTCAGTACCACTACAAAGAAGGTTAGAAAAATTTTTCACAAATTCCAAGTAAAATGAATACAAGATAAAATTCAAGTAATATGCTGAAATTAATTCCAGGTGTGGGCCAGTTTCAAATGTTTGGGTGTTAGATGCCAAGGCAAAAACTCCAAAGTTCTAATCTTCCTAAACTTATGCTGTAATATTAGAATTTCAAAGCTGTTATGAATCTTCTAAGATTTAGTTTTTAAAATTTTTTAAATAAATAAGTTGAAGCTCTTACAGCAAATTTAATATATTTTCTTAAGATCCTTTTTTTCATTTTGAAACTAATTTCCAATATATTTTAAGTGAAGGAAAAACCTGTACTAACCACAGAAAAGACTTGTGCTCTGAAGCCATGGGCCACAAGCTGAAAGGCCTAAATAAATTAGAAACGTGGAATGATCCCATGCAGGAATTCTAGCACCTTACCTTGCAAATTCTAAAATTACATTATAAAAACTTTCTTTGCAGAAGATAACTTAGTGTTGGGGGAAGAATAATACAAAAGTAGGATGCTAAGTCTACGACTTTTGCCTTATAGTTTAATTCATTTAAGTTCCATGCAGCTGGAACAAAAGTGTATTTATTAAAAATACACTGTAATTTTAATTTAATTTATACTGTAATGTATGCAATTGCTGAGTAATACTTGTTTGGAGTGATGATCCTCATTTCCACTTGTTTTTCTCCTATTTTTAAAAATAAAAAAGTCTCCTAAGTAGATTCCTTTGCAGTCGATTAAATACTGGGACGTTTTCTCTGAGTCATAGTATCTCTTCTCCACCTAGCTACTTACTTCTACAAAATTGATTGGAATTTAAAGGCCATCAATCTTCTATTAAACTAGACAACCTGGCAATATTACATCTTAAATCATAACAAGCTCCTCAAGTTTTCTTAACATCCAAAAAAATAAAAATTTAAATGTTAGGTTTTTCCTGTTCTGTAGGAAAAAAAAACCATAAAAGTACCTGAAAAATTACCTTCAACATATACATTAATATTCTCTCTAATCAACACAAAAATCAGAGCAAACACATCCTATAGTATTCACAGACATGCTTTTACAGTTGTCTATGTGTAAACTGAAGATACTTCCCAAAACAATGTAAGTTACATTTAAGGCTCAAAAAAACCAACATAACCTGCTGGTGACTTACGAAACAAATTTTCCCACTTCCACCTGCAGTATTGGTTCTCGTAACTGCACTTCCAAGAGCAAGTCTTCAGGTTGTATTTCATCTCCAGGTTTCACAGGATGCGGATTAAAGATTCGAAGATATCCCTTATAACTGCCTACAATAATTTTATCTAAAAAAAAAAAAGGAAGTTACAAAATACAATAGTACATATGAAATTCAATTTGCTGCAGAAGTGCCTCAAAAGAACCCTAAAAATAATACTTGTATGATTCCTTTAATGTTGATAATGTTCCATCTTGTAGTTTGATATTAGCAATTAGCTTTTTTGCAAACCCATGCGACTCCATCAAAGGGTTTGATATGACAATTATCATGGTGGTGGCACTGATAATTTTTACTACTACTCCATCATTTTAGATTGTTATTCACACTTCAAAAGTCACACTGCAATTCTGAAGATCACTTCCAGCTTCTACATCTGGGATTTGTGCATACACACACCTTACCATCAGAACTGTGAAACTTTAAAATTGGGACTGATTACATTTATCCAAAAGCAAACTAAGCCATTACGTCAATAAAGCCAGGCTTTGAGGTCACCTGCTCTTGAGGCAGGCCCATTATCTTAAAGAATTTGGAATCAGAATTTTAAACAAGTAGTCATTTGGTTGTTTGTGACTAAAAAAAAGTTTTATTAATAAAAAAATCCAAAGAGGTTCCGCTCATATTAACAACCAAGTTGCTTATTTTCTCTAGATACAGGTCATCATGTCAATCAAAATAACAAAACAAGTCAGAAGAACGTACAAGTGACTCCCAAAGTTCATGAGGCTCTAAAGCCTTAGCATAGTTCCACAAGACTCCACACCAAAATGTAAGAACAGCTGCTTGCTTCATCTTTTCTTCAGTTAGAAGACAATTCACACCCCCCCACGTCCCTCATTCAGAGGATACTGACTGCCATCCCCACTCTCCTATCACTAGTCACTCCCTGTGTCTTTCTTGCAGGCATCCTTTAGGTACTGAAAGGTCTTCCCAGAACCTTCTCTTGTCCAGACTGAATAACTCCAATTTCTCAGTCTCCCCTTTTGGTCACAAACTCTGGAAGAGAGTTTAATCTAAAATCAAATAAAATAGAAAATGCAGTGGTGGGAAAGTAAATAAAATAGCAAATTGCCACTCTCACAAAACTGTTTAAATCCTGCTTTTACATCAAACAGAAAAAGATTATTCACAACTCCAGCAGAATTTGGAGTTTTCTGGTCATGGGTCAGTCTATGTAACACTAAGCTGTCCAGGAACAGACAGGCTGCACCTGTCTTCATGTTGAAAAGGATCTTCATGCAGGATTTTGAAGGGCTCACTGAAAAAACTCTAAACTAGATTTGAAGGGAGAAAAGGCTTGCTAGAGGGAAGAATGAGGGTATTGGTACACTGGTATTTGATGGACACCATGCCAGCAAGGTCCTTCAGTCTGCTGTCCAGCAGTGGCAGGAGATCCATAAAAAAAAAGCTTTAAAAGTTATTAAAGCATTAGAAACCACAGAAGTGGTTGGGAACAGTCACACAGGAATTAAGACCCCTCCCCAGAAAAAGGTGGTGGGATCGAGAGCCAAGATGAAGCACATCTACACCAATGCACACAAGTATGGACAACAAAGAGGAGGAGCTGGAAGCCACTGCACAGCTGGAGAATTATATGGGAACAGTTACAGAAACATAGTGGGATGTCTCTCCCAGCAAGAGTGCTGCAATGGATAAATTC
Source organism: Turnix velox (assembly GCA_013400935.1). Taxonomy (NCBI): domain Eukaryota; kingdom Metazoa; phylum Chordata; class Aves; order Charadriiformes; family Turnicidae; genus Turnix; species Turnix velox. The sequence continues at coordinate 58,314 of VZTY01005473.1, forward strand.
CTCAGAAAGGATGGTTATGGAAAGAGTATAAATGGAATAGATGTTAGGGCGTGTTTTGATTGTCTAGAGCCAGGCAGGCCATCAGCAGCCATCACTTTTATCAGAAGTAGTGTGGCCAGTAAGACTAGGGAAGTGATCATCCTCACATACTTGGCATTGGTGAAGCCTCACTTCAAGTAGGGAGCATCCAGATTTGTATCCATCACTAAAACAAAGGCATAGAAGTGCTGGAGAATGTCTAAAGAGCAGCAAAGCAGCTGGTGAAGAACAAGAGAAGAACAAGTCTTATGAGGAGCGCCTGAGGCAACTGAGGTAAAAGGAGACTATCATTCTACAACTAAGTGAAAAAAGGTTGTAGCAAGGTGGGCATCAGTCTTTCCCCCAACTAAGAAGTAGTAAGACAAGAGGAAAGAGTCTTAAAATGCTTCAGGGGAGACCTTGATCGGGTATTAGGAAAAAACTTTACACTGAGGCATGTCAAGCATTGGAACAGGCTGCCTAGGGAAGTAGTTGAGTCACCATCCTTAGAGGTATTTAAAAGATATGTAAACAGGGCACTCAGGGACATGGTTCAGCAGCGTTTTTGGTAGTACTAGGTTAACAGTTAGAATCCAATCTAAATGATACTGTGACACTATTAATTTCTGGAAAAAGCTGTACAAACCAGTTGAGTTGCTGCTCAATTCTGCTCAAGTTCAAACAAACCCAAATTACAGATTAAGGCAACAGGAAATCAAATACCTCTACTAAGCAAAGTAGAGCTTCAAGATACGCATGAGCATATCAAAACCCCCAAATATTTATAAATTTTGAAAGCCTATACACCGAAGAACTCTTCCTAACAGCAAAGAGCATGTACCACTGTAAATACATGTAAAGCAGGATCTACTCAATGAGACTTGTTTCAGTGCTCCGTTATTTTCCAGGCAGAAAAGGATGTTTCTGTAAAATTACTAGTGCTCAACTTCCTTTCTTCCTTAAGTTATTTCAGGCTTGCTCCTATAACTAACTGACCTTTTTCAATTCCAATCTGCAGTTGAAGAAATAAAACATGACATAAATTCCTACTGAACTCAGGCAAGGATTAAAATGTTTCAAAACCTACAAATATACAAGGACAAATAGCGTTGAATATGGCTTCTTAGATTAAGATAGCAGACATCAAACCAGGATTCAGAATTTAAATAGCCAACTAAGCTGTCAAAGGAAACTTCTAGCTGTGTAGCTTAAAAGTTCGCAGTTGTGCAATTCTGAACTTACCTTGTCCGCTGCCACTATTATCAACATCAGCAACACACAGACAGCCGTGGTCAAATTCTTCCTTTCCTCCAAGTATGGTGGACCACCAATCCCTCGCTTTAAACAATGACATACTTCTTTACTGAAAAGGAAAGAAATAATTTTTATTTGCATATATAACTTGGTACAAACAAATTTGCAAGGACAACTTCTAATCAGTACATTTCATTTCTTTGTTTCACATTGCTGAAAGTGAGCTGAAAGCGTCATTTTCAAATACCTTGGGTTTCTGGTCACATAGTTCAGAAAAAAAATTAGAAAGCCTCTCACCTTTGGCAGGAAATTAGCTGTAATTGACACTGATGCCTACGTGAAGAATCAACCAAAAAAAAAAAAATCCCAGCCTTTTTAAAATTACAAAGCTTCTGCAACAAACATGAAGTAAGTTTTCAAAGTCATGAAACAGGCTTTGTTGCTTATCAAAAAGTACCATGAAAGAAACATTCCAACGCAAGTTTTCTACACGAAAACTTACTTGTAGAAAAGTTAATAAAGACACAGAGTGACAACATCAAAATCTTCACCAAGTAATCGCCTTGAAGATGTCCCAGTGACACCACTGAGGAACTTGGTCAGACAGGGCACAAATCAGCTTTTCTGCTCTCTACCTGCTGTTATTTTAAGAAGCGGGGGAGGGAGGGATGAGGAGGCAACTACAACGACTAATCCTTTCCTAGGCAGCTTGACAATAAACGTTGTCAGAACTCACCGCTCCACGCCTGTGCCCTGCCACACGCCACCCCACATCCGCCGAGAGGACAGGGAACGGCCATGAACATGGAAACACGATGGGTTCACCCCAGAGGCAACCTGCAACTTCGCGCCTCTCCTCTCGAGGGTAAACTTTAAAACTGCGTTTGTTTCCTCCCCCTCCGGGCAGCTCCCATCGTTATGCTCGCCAGGCAACCTGCAGCAGCACAGCCCTCCCCACGCGCACCCTCTCCTCAGCAGAGCCCCTGTGGGGCACTCACCCCACATCCCAGGAGCTTCGCCGAGACACACACACGCACGTACCCTTTGGAGAGGGAGGAGGGAGACGAGACCGGCGGGGGATTACCTGCGTGGGAGACAACGGCGCTCCTCCAGCCCGAACTGCTCCGAGGAAGCACTCCACTTTTCCTACAGGGAGCTCTCGAATCAGGCTCAGCCTGAGCCTAAGCGAAAGGCGACGTACAGTCCACCTATGTCACTGTTGCTTCACCGCTGCCGCCGCCATCACCAGCTCCCCCCTCACCGCTCCATAAGTAGCAGCCGCGCACCCGCCCCGCCCAGAGGGGATGTGCCGCCCTTCGCGCCGGCACTGGGAAGGATAGTTGGTAAGCCTTTGGGCTGTCTCATTCCTCCCTGTGGGGGAGAGAAGAGAAGCATTCCTGTGTATTTCCTGAGGAAGAAAAAAACCCAAAACCATCAAAGCTAACCTCCAGACTGCTACATTTCTATTTCCTAGCACTTTCGCTCCTCGCAATCCCTCCGCCACCTGCCCCTCAAACTTTTTCCTTCTCGCGCCCTCCCCTTTTTGCCTTCTCGCCGTGGTAGCGCCTGGCAAGCCACGCGCAGGCGACGTTTCGCGGGCCGCTGCCGTCGCCAGAGCCCAGGCCGGTGAGACGTATCGTGCTGCGGTTGCTGGGTCTGGCGGCCGGCGTTGAGAAGCAGCTTTCTCGATCGCCCGTTTCCCCGCAGCGGGTCACGACAGTGGAGTCGTGATCCCCCCTGGGCAGCTACCATGGACAGGACTGCCGTGGCGAAAATGGGAGCGGTGGCGAGCGCCAGCGTGTGCGTTCTGGTCGGTGGAGTGGTGCTGGCCCAGTACATCTTTACTATGAAGAAGAAGACCGGGAGGAAGACCAAGATCATCGAGATGGTACGTGGTGAGAGGGGCGGAGAGCGTGGGAGAAAGGCGCCCTTCTTGCCCTTCTTCCTTTAAGGCTGATACCTTCTCCGGTGGGCCTTCCCGGAGGACGCAGGCCCCACATAGGCTCCCCTCCATCTACCTTGCTGAAAGCCCTGAGCGAGTCCCTTCTCCGTCTTCTACAGGTCCGGCAGCTGCTGGTGTTGGCGGTTTATTGGCAGCGAAAGTTAGGACAGATCTCCTTCCTCTCCACATGTGTGAAGGGCTGCATGTGTGACATAAGATTTTGTGTGCTCATGCCTTGAGGTGACAGAAGGGGTGTCGAACCCTGCTCTGGTCATAAGGACTGATTCCAAAGGCAGAAGCAGCTATTCCACCCCAACAGGATCTAATAGCACTGCTCCATCCTGTCCTGTCTGGCCCATACGTAACTATGCATAAAGGTATAGGTGTTGGCATTAATTTAAAAACCTTCTTGTAACTTCTTTAAAAGGAGGGCAATGGAGCACATTCAGCCATCTGTTAAACGGGAAGCAGCAGTCTGCTCATAATTACTATAAAAGGAAGGAAGATGGAGCACTCCCTCTCTACTGCCCTTGTTAAACTTTATATTTAGGGTATTACTTAAATGTCTGCTTATCAGTAGCTGGGTGGTAAAAGGTAAAAGCAGAAAGTTTGTATTGCGACTTCGGAGAGGTTTTAGATGTGTTTCCAAAAAAGGGCTCTGGATTCTATAGTAGGATTTTACAGAACTCATTTGAAAATTTACAGTAGCATAACGCTGGTTAACTATTAATTCTAGTACAGTAGTACTAGAATTTCAGAGTTATATGGACAATAAAAAAAACATACAAAAGCCTGATCATACAGGCACTCAAAAAGTAGATCCAATAGTTTCACCGGCTCCTGTTCACAATACTGCATTTGAACTGTTCAGAAAGTACCTGTTAACTGGTAAAGACATTTGTTTTAGCATCCTGTATAGTTTTTAAAAAGTGTTTTGTCTGAGAAGACTTTTATATTTATCTGTTGTAAAGATTTTGCCTCTAGTAGGGAACAAAAAGTCGTTAAGCCAATGTTAAATTAATTTCAGGTAAGTGAAATCAAGAAGTATGTACTTCAGATAACAAAGGTGTGCTCTTGGACACAGATCTGTGATCCTAACTAGATACTTCCAAAAATTCTGCTTTTATGATGAGAGCTTTTCTCAACTTCCAACTGCAAGAGAAAACTAAAGATTGTTCAAATGGTGCTAGTGTTTTCACAAAAAATGTTTTACCATTTGGATACTACAACTTAATACTACCTGCTCGCTTAGAGAGCTAGCATTTCAACAGATATTCAAGTTGGAGGTTTCCTCAGCAGACATCTTCAGTTCATCAGCTGCAAGTCCTTTTTCTTCCTCAAGGAGTATTTTCAGTGGACACATGCAATCAGGCTGTGAAATTTCTTTGAAATAAGCAAGATAGCTATGGAAACTTTGTATCAAGGAGTTTAGTTTGTCAATTAAGGACAAAAATATGTTTGAGTGTTTGTTTTACTTGAATGTGTTACCTTCTGGAGAACTTTCTGAAACAGTTTTATCCACAAATTTGATTTTGCATTTATAATTTATAAGACACCATACCTGTTCCAGTTTATCACAAGAGAGACTTACCTTTGAGGAAAGGGTGCTGTTTCCAGTCTGTAATTCAGTGTAAGTTAGAGGGGTGGTGGGGATCAATACTGCTTTATGTGTTTTACTAAGACATCTGTTACTATACTGTGCTGGTTTTCTGTGCTAGATTAAAATTACAGAACTGTTTGTATTTTGAGCACAATTTTTTGGTTCAAGCTTTCTTTTGGGAACATCACACTTCTTTGGTTTTATACACCCACTAGGCTCTGAATTGCCATGTTTTATAACTTTTGTCAAAATCAGTAGGAAATAGGCCCATTTGTGCCTACCAGGAAAATATTGTTTCATTGTAATTAACTACAGCGGGGTTTTTTTTATTTTTAGTTAAAATAAAGTCAGATTAATTTAAGCCCCAAATGTAAGTAAAAAGCTGACTTATAGCAATGTATAAATGCTAAAGAGACTGTTACCTTTATAAATCAAATAGAAAAAAGTTACTATCAGGGATTATGAAAACAAGAATTTTCATGTGAAGAAAAGTGGAAAGAATTCTCAGGCATTGTGGAAAATACACTAACCAAGTTGCCTTGCTGAGTAATAAAAACCAAGATATCATAAATATGTATCTCACATTTCAATTGATTAAATCTTTAGCAAAATAATTATCCCAGTACACAAATTTAAGATACCATAAAATTATGGTCTTATTGGAAGTAGAGGTTTATGTTTGGAATTGCAGTATTAGTACTGTGTCCTCTTTGACTGTCTGAAGTTTGCTAATAGGGAGTTTCTTTTAGACATTCATAAATGTAGATGGAGTTAATTCTGAAGTAACAGTGACTTCAATAGTAAATATATAGCCAATCATGTGAGGTTTTACAGGGTGTGTTAAGAAACAGCTGTTTCCCAAAGCTTTCTGTATTATTTTGCTCAGCCAAATTGCCATTTCGGTGCAACTGTGAAAGTATTCCTGCAGTCAGGTGAAGGGAGAAGTTAGTCTCAGGATTGCTAACTTTAATTTCAAAAGGTTACTAATTAGATTCTTCAAGTAACTTACTAGGTAATGTTTGTTAGCTACTTTTAAAACAGATTAAACCTTACAGTAACAATCTTTTGGATTTTTCATGGTTTGGCCAAGTTAGCAATGAAGCTGTGGATCCTTAGTAGCAAATCAGTTCTACTGACTTCAGTTTCTTGGTTGCTCTTTGTGAAGCCTCTTAGAAACTTGGCAAAAAACAGATGTTTATAATCAAAAGTGAAAATTGTTGCCTTAGTATTTTAAAAATGCTGTAAGGAATCTTTTTAAAACTTCTGTAAGGAATAGCCCATGTTAACTAAAATTTGGGGTTAATACAAGCAGAGATTAATGGAACAACATGTCCATTAAACCAATCTTTTATTGTTTGTTAGCACCTTCGATACTTTCAACACCTTGTTTCTCACACTATATTTTTGGAACTTTTTATTTATTTCATTTATAAGGATGAGAAACTTGATAGAGTTATTTGAAAGCAGAATGGCAGAATTCTTTAGGTGATAAAACTTATTTTCTCAGGTTTGTTTTCCAGAAAACTGGGTTAATGCTTATTTTCATTTGTCTGTTTCTCCATTCTGTCCCTGGAGTGAGATGATACACTTAGGAAAAAAACAGACTTTGTGTCAGATTTCAACAACAGCAAATTAAATAGCTGCTTTAAAAAAGCAGTTTCTTATTTCACAAGAAATTTTAAACAGACATTAGGGGTCCCAGGCTGGTTTCCTTTTTACTATGTTAAGGAAGGAATTGAAATGCATTAGAACTTACCTGGAGAGAAATAAGCAAACAATTAAGAGTCAAATCTACTTCCCTGAGAGTTAAAGAAACATACTCTACGTGGGTTTGTGTAGGGAGAATTTTTATATTATCACTCTTTTATTTTACTTGCCAGTCTCTAGTGAGACTGGCTTCTTGTTTCATTGGACATCACAGCATTTGTGCCACAGCTGAAAAATATAACTGGCAGAAATCACGTACCACTCCACTACTTTATTCTTGTCTTGGTGCTAGTAACTACTTGTTACATTAACTGTGATGTTGCTCTGGCATGAGACACTGGTGAGCCCTGAGTGGAGAATAAAGTAAAGGAGTATGTAATATGGAGCATCTGTATTCAAGAATCTAGATGGTTATTAGTATGTCAGACTTCTTCGTACATTTCAGGCCATTTTAAATTCCCTGGATACAAATACCATTGCAAATTGGTTCATATGAATTAAAGCTGCATAGCAATTCACCAGTCTTGAGTTAATAAAAATTATGAAATTTTATTTAAAATATCAAAATTTATTCACTCAGGGTATGGATTCATCCATTTATAACAAGGAGAATACTAGCTGTAAATTCAGTAACAATTTCAAATGTATCTGCAAATGTAGAAGTACCACAATTTCAGTAATCTGGAAGCTTTCTAAAAATATGCAAACTTTTGAAGTTCTTCGCTTAAAAAAAAATAAGACCAGTTGCCTTGTACCTCTTATTTTCCTTTGAACAAATTGCATAATGCAGAATACATAATCTTTTCCTGTATTGGCTAGTTCCAATTTACATTAATGGCCTTCAAGCCATCAGTTCCCTTTCTTCCCTCTGTGAGCGCACACACATGCATATTGTACAAATAGAGTACAGTGTACTCTTCAATTATTGCAGCGTAACTCTTGGAGGGAGTTTAAGGATAAATATAAGAAGAGAAACAGTGTTAGAATATATTGCTATATTTTGCTGCATGTGTTAGATGGCAATTTTTAAGATTTAAATTTTAGCTAGTTGAACTGCAGCAGGCAGTGTGGAGCAGTAGGTGGCACTAGTGTGACTTTTGTATCGGTTTGCAGTTTAAATATGAATGTGGATATACATTATTTTGTGAGTAACTTGTAATTTAAGAAATCCTATCATAGAAGATGTGGCAAAAAAAGTAAGACATGAAGTCGAGCTTTTCCCCTGGCCGCCTTGCAGTCATGTGCTGCATATCATTTGGTCTGTAATGACTGTTTCTTCCTATGGCAGGGATCTTCATATCACAATTCTATTGAGCAGTTGCTGGATGTCAGCCATTTTCTGCTAACCAAAAGTAATCAAGCACAAATGGTCAGCTGCTGTGAGACATCAGAGAACGTACAATGACTGCAGTAGGCAGATTCTTAGTCTTGTGTCAATCATGCAGCAGCTTGATTCAAGCCATGAAGTTGGAATCTGTGACTGTTGTATTGGTCACCCCCAGTTCAGGTTATTTGTGAGGAGTTTCTTTTTAAAAAAAGAAATACTGATCATAAAACATCCATTGTTTTTATAATTTAGCTCATCATGTTAATGAAGTGATTCACTTGAATGTTAAAAAAGGTGAAGCAGTTTTTCAGCACGGGTAGACATCCTAGAATCATAGAATCATAGAATAGTTGGAAGGGACCTCAAAGATCATCGAGTTCCAACCCCCCTGCCATAGGCAGGGACACCTCCCACTAGACCAGGCTGCCCAGTGCCTTGTCCAGCCTAGTCTTGAACAC
>VZTY01005473.1:67552-131362 GCA_013400935.1 Turnix velox
TTACTCCATCATAGAAGGCCACCAAATTGGTCAGGCATTATTTGCCCCTGGTGAAGCCATGTTGGTTGCCTCCAATCACCTCTGTGTCACCCTCCATGAGACTTTGCAACCCTTTTATGATGATCTGCTCCATGACTTTGCCAGGCACAGAGGTGAGACTGACTGGCCTGTAGTTTCCTGGGTCCTCCTTCTTTCCCTTTTTAAATATGGGGATTATGTTCCCCTTTCTCCTGCTTAAGGACAAAGCACTCAAGTCAAAGAGGACACCACATTTAAACATTAGAAGTAGTTATATTCTTTTTGTTCAGTAGTGATGCAAAAGAATTCAGAACTGCAGTGACTCAGACAATAATTACAAAAAATTAATAACATGTCTATAAATTATGTAAATAATGCCTATTGCTAGAAGGAAATGTGGCTTCTGCTCTCATTTATGCCAACTTCAAAAAAAAAAAAAATTTGTAAATTATATTTTGTAAAGGAATGAGGCAAAGCCCAAACTTGAACACTGAAGATTCATTAAGTGTCTGAATACAGAATTTCAAACTTCATTACTTAGCTTTGCCATCAAGTGAGATTCCTTTCTAAATGTATTTGTTCTTACTTGTTTGACTGCTCATTAGTTATAGCTTCCTTCCTGCACTCTTATACAAAGTATAGTTTGTCTGTTTTGCAGATTGGATCACTGAAATAATTCAAGTTTAGAGCTTTTTTTTTACATAAGATTTTGTTTCATTCCACCTTTATGATGACAGAAAGGATACCACTGAAATATACCATTAACTTTGTTCCTTTAAAGTTTTCACTCTTTGTTGAAAACTTCCTGAATATCAGGCTAAAATTTTAATTTTTACACTTAGTAGTCATTAAGGCAACACTTACGGCAGTAGTAGTAGTGTCGTACAAAGTATAGTAGCATTAGGATTAGTACAGACTGGTTTTGAACATGTTCTAACTCACTTCCACAGAGATACAAGAAAATTTTTGAGTGCATCTGGGAATCAGAAACACCCATGGATGAGAAAGACATGGAGGCAAAACAATCCATCACACCTCAAGGCTTCATGCTGCTTGTTACCTTTAAAATGAGCATTTAGTAGCCATATTTCATCTTTTGACTTAATGAATTAAAAAAGTGCTCTACTCCAAGAGATCATAGCAGTTAGTAACTTAATTAGTCTCAATCTGTAATTTAATTGGAGTATTTTATTAGTGCTACATTTTTGCATTAGAATTGTAGTGTCTGGTAATGCATTGGAGATTAAACTTTGTCCTGCTGACTTTGCTTTCAAACTGAGTCCCACAACTCCACTATTCAAGGGTCAGAGTTTATTTGATCTAGATACAGTGTTCTTAGGCTTAGTGAAAAAAAATCTAAGCAGATGAGGGGCTTTTTCTGAAGAAGATAAGAGAAGAAGAGAATCAGCAGCAAATACTTCAGTCCAGGCTTCAGGCTTAATGCAAATTCCATTCTAGACAGTATGATGTGGGAAGCTGCTAAGGAAACAAGCATTTTCTTTAAGTTATTTGAATGTATGTGCTTTATGTATGCATAATATTGTAGATGCCCCATTCCCTGTTGGTGTTCAAGGTCAGGCTGGATGGAGCTTTGGACAGCCTGGTCTAGTGGGAGGTGTTCTTGTCTATGGCAGGGTGATAGGAACCAAATTATCTTTAAGGTCCCTTCCAGTTGAAACCATTTATGATTCTATTATATAGATAGATACAGGTATCTATCTATGATGAAAAATACACATGCAAATATATGTTTTGGGGAAAAAAAATTAGTATAGGTCATCAAAATTACATTATTAGGTAAGGTGAGCATTTCAAGACCTGATTGCTAATTAAGAATTTACTAATATACCTCAGTACCTATATACTGCAAGTTCTCAGAATTCTATACTATTTGCCTTGGATTTTGCATAAGGATTAGTTGTACCAACCACCTCATCTGAAAGCATTATTTTAGGAAGAGTTAGATTTTGTGCAACATGAGAGGGAAGCAGATCTTCCTCATAGCCAGACTCCAACATCTATCCTGTTGCCATAGCAATATTAAAGGAATATGAGAGTACCACTCAAATTCAAACATTCTACTTCATGAGAAACATAAATATCTGAAAAAGAACCTGCAGAAAAAAGGAAGGATGGGGTAAAAAGTAAGACACTTGAAAGTGAAGCACTATGATAAAGAGCAAGTTATTCTGTCATCACGTGTTCCAAAGAGGGAGTGTTAACTTACGTTCCATGAGAAATCCTGTCTGATACAGCAGGATTGTCTGTCTAGCAGTGGTCTATAGCAGAGGCCCAGGGAAAGCATAATGATGGAGGAAGATTTTATGGTTATTTTTTTCCTGAATGATTTCCTAGTCTCCTGCCACTTGTATTTCAGAGACAGTGTCTGCAGTTTAAGAGGAGCTTTTTTCATGTTGTTATCCAATACTCTTTTAAGGCTTTGTAAACTTACATTATCACCGGAAAGGAATTCCACATCTTATTATTTTGCTAAACTGTGTGACTGACCTGTAGCTGACTCCTTTGATTTGTTTCCAGTTAATTTTAGTTGATGATCTCTACCTCTTACATTGGAAAAGATGGTGAACAGTCTTTACCTATTAACCTCTTCTGTGGTATCTAGTAATTTGTTTCCTGTGATGAGGAATTCCATTACATTATTTATTGTATGAAAGCTTTTTGCATCATGGCTCATCCTTACTGCCCTTCTTGGGGCCTTTTCCAATTCTGTTCTATCCCTTGTAAGCCAAGGAAACCAGAGCTATAATTGGAATTTAAGTTGCAAGCACATAATGGATTTATATAGAAGGCTATCCAGAAAGCATTGGTAGGAATACATACCAGTGAAATGTAAGTATGAAGACATCTTTCGATTCTAGTGCTTTGGAAGCTATTTGTAAAATTTAAGCATGATACAATAATTTCTTAGTATTGGTCTGAGATTGCCTACATTTTTAATAGTTTTTTGGCAAGAGCGGAAGAGGAATGGTTAAGAAAAAAACATCAGATTAAATTCTGGCTCAGATAGGATGCCAGTTACAGACAGGTATTTTCAAGATACCTGGTTACTGACTGAAGAACACTTTAACATTTCCAGTGATTACTAAACAATACATAACTTTTTTTTTTTTTTTTTGTAACCTACAACTTTCAAAGGTTAATCCTCTCCCAAGTGAGGCAGAGAGAGCAATGTACAGAGATGAGGTGATTGCCTTAACATATAGCCAGAGGCAACAGATGCCTTATCTGCGCTGTATTAATTCAATCCTAGAATCATCAGAACTGGCTCTATGTGGATAGTACCCCATATGTGCTCTCAGAAATAAACTGAATTTTTGCCTGGAGTAGTAACCAACAGGAGGTCACAGGAAGTACTGGAAATACAGATGCTATTTACTATTAATTTTTCATAGATTATAGTTCTGTAGAGGATTTGAAATACTGCATTTCAACCGTTGTTGCCACTGTTGTTACAGTTCTTTCTGAAGGTTAAAAAAAACTTCAACAGCCACCCAGGTTAAGATCTTTGCATGTGTCTTCTCTGAATTTTTCACAATTTTATCAATTGAGACTTTAATACTTTTTTAGCATTCTTCCATAGCAAGTGCTCTTTCTGCTTAAAGAATTTCTTAAATTCCTTATGAGTCATCTCATAAGGATATACCTTATGAGATAATACCACCCACAACTTTTTCAGAAATAACAATATCTTGCATATATTATTAATATCTATATATATTGCATATGTCTGTATATATGGAGAGTAATTTTTTATACCACACCAGTACTGGAAAAATAACTGATATCCAAAATTCCTGCAAGGCTTCCTTTTAAACATGTTTTTGCCCCAGCTTCATAAAACTGAACTTTTATCATATTTTCTTTGTAACTGGCAATTACAAATATGAAAATCTATTGCTTGAACCAGCATGCTGCTTATTAACCAAGTTTACTAAAGCATGACTAAAAATCATGTTTGAATTAAATTGTTTTCTCTTGGTTCTTCTCCTTTGGTACAGGAATGCTAANCGCCTCCCCCTCGCCCCTCCCGACCCCGGGCTCCACGCCCGGGAAGTTTGAATTAAATTGTTTTCTCTTGGTTCTTCTCCTTTGGTACAGGAATGCTAAGGTTCAGTTCAGTTCTCCCTGTCTTGTGAAGTTTGTATCAAGTAATCTGCTTTGGAAAATATGTATTAAGTAGACTACTACAAAAGCAAAATTAGAAAACTCGCCTAGTTCTTTAATGTTTAAAATTGATACCTGCAATAAAACAACATATTACTCAAGTAATATTGGGGAATATGCTAAATATATGGGAATATATTACAAAATTGTTCAGCTGTAGTGAGCTCACTAAACAGGAGTAAAAAGTTGTAAGGTCATGAAAAGCCACTGGCTTTTGTTTATATTGTCGACAGGATTCTATCATCTCTTATTTTTATTTTAATTGTAGAACAGAAATTACAGCTGTGACCTCTGTCTTGATCTTTAAAAGTTGATTAGTTGAATTATTCAATTTTATACCTTACAAAAAGAGAGTTCAGCTTGCTTGCTTATGTAACTTATCTGTGCTGTATTCATTACTTTCCACAAATAGGTACTACTTAGGGCAAAGGTGTGTAAGGACCAGTAGAACCAGTTTGCTTCAGACTAAAACTTGCATTGCTTCATACTCTTTGAAAGCATCCTGGATCTCTGCCAACCAAATTCACATAACACAACACTATATATACAGTTAAACCTTTACCTAGCCTTAAATGAATGACAAATCATCTGGTACTTTAAGTTTTCTTACCACTTTATTGGATATTCTGCAGTCAAGGTAGAAAGTTAAAATGGAACATACCCGTTGAAACAATTCTTGTAAATGACATTCAGTATTGTGAGAGCAAAAATGTCATACTGAACTTTGTTTCTCTCTCTTTAAAAAAATAAGTTGTAATTTTAATTGATTTCTTACCAGAAGTTAAACAGCATAAACAAAATGCTCACTGACTAAAATCAGAAGTAACACAACATGGTTAGTAGTAGTTACTGTTAGTTAATTAAAGCATTTGACATAAAGCTTTCTTAGAGTTGCAAATGCAGTGTTCCTTGTTTAGTAGATAAAGAGTTTCGTGTTGGGTTTTTCCATTAAAGTGAAAGCAATTACAGAGATACAGTAGATATATTTCTAAGAATTAGGTGTTGGCTGTATTAATGTTTAAAGAAATTTTGCTCATGTCACTTTGTAGCTCTTTCACTAACAACATACTCACTAAAAATGCTTTCTAATTGTCTGGTGTACCAAAAATTAGTAGGTAAACATTGTTCTTATTTTCTGCAACTCTTCTCACCAAACTTTAAGATTTAAAAAAAGGTTTAAAAAAAAAAAACCCACAACTTTTTCTTTGTTCCCTCAACTTTTGTAAAAAGCAAATTAACTTTCTTTAAATTCTTGGTAGCATTAGAATTCATTTTCTCACTTAATAATGTCTGAGAAGTACCAGAATATCAAGAGGCTAGCCCTTCCACATCCCAGTTGCACCTGTGAGGTTCATAAAACTCTGTGCCATTGTTGCCTTTGAAACACATAAAAACTCAAAGACAGATACTCTGCAAATGGATATATGAGCTGATGCTTTTACCTGAACGATACAATTCATCTAGCAAGCATATTATTTCATTGTTCATTAGACTATTTTAAATTGGAAATCCAGCACTTTCGTAAGGTAGGGCTTGTCGTTGTTCATTCACATTTATTCAAAATTATACATAGTTTTCCCAGACATTTTTAGGGAGATACTATTAACCAAAAGTATGCTAATTGTATTAAAATGCTAAAAAAGGTAATATTCCCTGTATACTAGCTATTACAGTGGTATATAAATGCTGTAGCAAATGGAATAATGGCAAATACTGATGCCACATAAGTTTGATTTACTGTTGAGTTAAACCACAACTCTGTTAGAGTCTGAGGATTATGTTATATTTTGAACATGACTTTCAAGCTGTTTTGCTGCTTTGGGATATAGCAGACAATATGTACATTTTGCAGGGGATCGTGTTCTAAGAGAATGGTTTTGTTTCATGGTTTCAAAACACACAAAGCACATCTAAAAAAAAAATGAAACTACTCTGTAGGTCGGAGTGTGAGGAGCCCTGACAGAGTGCATAATGACCTAGAGTTGGAATGCGAACCCAGAACTTATATGCATCTACTGCACCATTCAGAAAAAGTCTATTTATTTTTTATATGTAGAAAACCAGCTGATCCTCCTTATATAGAAATATTCATAGTTAATTAATTTCTAGAGCCCTTGTAATGGGAGGAGGTGGAAAGGGGTTACAGTCTCAGGAATTTTATATGTTTTGTAACCTACCCTTGCTTCAGTTCTGCTGATTACACTGCTCACATTCACAGCTCAGCATGATGTTTGTCATTAGTTCTGGCGGCCTGAAGTAGTGATGATAAATTGTAACTTTAAATTGAATGTTACAAGGAAGCTTGTGCTGTTGCTATACGAAGAGGTAACGTTCACATGATGGCTTCAAGCATTTACACAACTGCAAAGTGTAAATAAGATTTGAAAATGCATTCTTCATCCTCTCACTGTAAAAAAGATTTCTTTTAAATATATCTTCTGTGTCACCTAGGTACTGGCTTTGATCAGGCAACATGCCTAGTGACAATCTAACGAAAGCATGTTCAGTCTCTCAAAAATCCTGGCAAACAAGCTTCCTTGATTTCCTGTTTTGGTATCACATAGGTAATTAAAGGCAAAGAAGAGATTAATTAAGTAATCAGTTTGCTGCTTCTACACAAATAAATGTGTACTTCCTTGTAAACGTTAATGAGACCATGTTTGTGAGTTGTAAGAAATTTGTGGCACTCTGCAACAGGAAATCCTAGAACATTTGGCAAGGCTTTGAAAAAGGGTTAAAAAGTAACAAAATAGTAAACTCCTGCTTTGAAAAACAAGCCACTTCCTCTCTTAGAGCTGTCCAAATTCGCCGTCTGCATCCATGAAAGCTGTTCAGCAAAGGTCAGAGGTTTGTTGTTGGTACACCAGCTGATCATCTGTAAGCCCATCAAGCTCTGCTGCTGAGCCTAACAAACTGCTGGGCATTGCTGATGTGCGTCACAGGACCCTGGGGTTTTGCACGGGGATTAGTCAGCCTACATTTGGAAACGCCCTCAACGGCACTTGGTGCTGCTATATTAGTGTTCCTCAAGCAAGAGGAATTTTCTTTTGCTTCTGCAGCTGCTCCTGCAAACCCCTCTGGTAAGTGTGCTTAGCTTCTATCAACACTGCTGTCTTCTGCTTGCATTTTTAAGTCAGGGTCATGTGCCGAGGCATTACTTACAGTTGTTAATCGTGACTATATTTTTTAAATTAAAATTTGACAGCAAAGAATTGACAACAGCATTGGAGGAATATATTTTCCAGTTTCTAACGAATAGGTTAACTTAAGTGTTCCTCAACTTTTAAGTATGTCTCAGAGTAGAATTGAGTGTATTTTCAGTGTGATGTGTATGTGCATGTCTGCATTAATTTCTATATGGCAGCAGTAGCAAAGATCACATAATACAGCAGACCAATTCTTAAAAGGATTTGGTTGGTTTTTGTTGGCAGCCTGTATGCAAGCCCTGCATCTCTGGACTCTGCTTGCCACCTATGCTGTTGCAGTAGGACAAAATCAAGGACAGAAGAATCAGGAGTGCCATAAGCTCAACGCACAGGTACTCTCCTTTAAAAGCACAAGAGGAAATGCTGTTGTCATGTTTTCTGTGAATACCCTCTTCAGATTTTTTTTATGTTTGTTTTTTTTCCCCCCACAAACTAAATACTAGAATCCATCCCATTAAGTGCAGAAAGATGTAAATAATTAAACAAAATACGAAAAAAAATATTTTTAGTAATAATTTTGTTCCTTTTCTTAAAATTGCTTAGGTAGTGATGGAAATTCCAGTTATTTCCTATAACCTGTGCTGGGTATCCATTTTTTGCAGGATGTTATCAAGCAACTGCAAAGATACTCAGTGTTGTTTAATTTCCATAGCAACATTTACTTATTTACTTTTTAGATAAGTAGTCCTAAGGCTATTTCTTGATAAAACTCCCAAAACAGCAATTTCGTAATTACTAGTTACTAAGGATTTCGTACCACATTTGAGTTTACATCATGCGAGTATAAAACATAATTCTGGATTTGGTAAATATAATTAATACCTGTCCTGAGCTAGCAGACTGCATGATCTCTAGCGCAGTTCTTCTGGCCAGCTGCGCATAATGGAGTCACTGATGTGACTATAGCCCTATTCAGTAGCTTTTAATATTGCTGTCTAAAACGTAAGTCTACTAACAGCTGGGGCTGCTAAGAGAAATGCTGTTGCACTTACGGACCAGAATTCAGATTGTCCAAATTAAAGGCAAAACTTGATTTATCCCTAGAAGAGCTCTGAGCAGACACGGCTGTACATGAGCATGTATAGATGGAGAAGATACACACACACTCATTCTGTGTTTTTTGTTAGGGCTCCCCCATTTCCTGCAACTCATAAGTTGCCAGTAGCAGAAGTTATATGTAGAAGCTTGCATGCTTTTCAGAAGTTTTTTGGTAAGCTTTGTTTTCTAGAGTAAGTAGATGGGAATCATGTTCTGTAATAATATCAAAAAAAAAAAAAGGAGGGGAGCAGAATATAAAACCTAAATGTAAATTAAAGATTGTGCCCCTTTTATTTTTGTAATTTTACCAAACTGTTACTTTCTGTCTCCAAGAACACTGAAACTGATTTTCTGTAGCTTGCCAAGGTATCACATTTCACAGCTATCACTGATGCCATGCTCTGCCTTGTTTGGTACACGTCCATAAGTAAGTATATGTGATAGCTAGTCCCAGACCTTGGAATTGAACATTTGCAGTTCCCAAAATAAATGTCGTTTATTCTTGGTTTATGCTGTTTACCTGGAAACTATCACCATAGACTACAAATAAGATTTACAAATAATTGAATCCCATCCATTTTATCACACTGGTTTGTATTTTCCATGTTCTGAAATAGCATTAGTGTTCCTTCTCTTGCTAGCCCATCTTGGTGTGTCCTCTATATCAAAAGTTAATAGATTTAGAATGTGGTCTAGTGTAAAGTAGGTTTACCAGCAAAGCAGAAGAAAAGAAATTCTGTGATAATGGAAATTCACAAACTGTAGATAGCATTACAGCTAGTTCTTACTCATTGTCTTACTGCTTTAATGTCATCATGGTCATATAAAATTTAGTGTATTATTTTTAATATGTTTGTAAGTGTGAGAACAGTCATTATTATTCATAATTACTGACGCTAATGAAGTATTCTATCAATCATTAAGAATTATAGGGAAGTTCCTTTAAAATTTTACCCATCTGTCATGCAGGTTGTTTCCTTAGTAGTGATTTTGAGGAGGCAGCTATATTGGATTAGTCTTTGCGAAATACAAAAACTTTGTATTTGCCAAGTAGTGTAGCCTTACAGGGTGTCAGCATAAAAATACTTTGCATCATTTTTTTATGTCCTTGGTTTAAGCATCATTTAGTTGTCATATATTTTTAGTTGTTACTAGTAATATTTCAGACTATGTATCTGTTTGATTGTGAAATGAGTCATATCTCTGTGTAGTTAAGATACCAAGTAATCCATCATCTCATCCTTCCCAACTTAAAATTATGGACAGGCAAACAGCACATGGTCCCACAGTTGTCCTCTGTATGAAGATTGTTTATATTAGCTACTCTTCCACTGAACTTTTTTTTTTTCCGCAATATTTTCTTTAATCACAGAGACATACATTGTTGTTTTACTGGGTAGGAAAGTAACTGCACTACTCCCAACACTTAATAAAGTTCAGCATAATCTTAACTCCAGAATATGATCTGGTACATCTGGTACATACCTGATTGGAAATGCTTTCTATGGCAGGTGAATTCACCTGAGTACCTACCATTGATTTTAGTGATTATCATTAACTCTTGTTTAATAATCCAACTGAATCAGCAGGCTTCATATGGTCTCAAATACTAAATACATGATCTCAAGTACTAAGAAAATATATATATCAGCAGCACTAAGAACGCAGAAGCAGCTCTGTTTGCGTTCTTGCTATCCAACTTCGCATTAGAAACTTCATTTCAAAATGTAGAATTCATTGTGTTCTTTGCAATAAACACTTTTCCTCTTTAGTTAACCCAGCTGCAGAGATGTGTGTCTTTTGTACTAAATAGGCTTGTAATTTTCAGAACTGTCCTTTTTGTAAATGACCCATTCTGTGGTTTGTAGGACTGCGGGATTTCCAAACCTGTGTGAATCCATTACTGTGCATTCATCAAGGTATGACTATAACATAACATAAGAATTTCCCACATCCTTATTCCAGTTACCTGCTATCACCAACAAGCAGACTTTTTTTCCCTTTTTATAAGTCAAATTAATATCAATCTTTAAAATACTCTTTTTCAGTTTTGTTCTCCTTGCTTCTCTTTCAAGGCTCCTTAAAAATGTCAGACACTAAATACTTAAATGTATTTGTGGACAAAGCTTATGCCAATCACAAATTATCGTTGGGAGTTGTTGTCTTTTAACATCTTTTAAAAGAGGTACCAGTCTCTGAGCCATAGATATCCTTAGTAAGAAAGCAAAATTCTTCTCACACTTTTATAAAATGACAAAATTAATAGGGGCACTTAAGTCCTTCAATGGAATGTACTTTCAACAGTCACAGTGAAATACTAACTCTTTTTCCTGTCCTTATAGAGTTTTAGTCGTTGTGTAAAAATTCCTTGTTCTGGAAAGCTTTCCTGCCTTTGTTGGTTGCTGTGGAGTACTTTATTTGACTGTCTCTCCATTTGCGTTCTTCACAGTCAACTGGCTCAGAATTTTGGGCCATTTGTGTATATTGAGTTGACTCTTGCAGGTCTCTTAAACAACGAATGGAAAGACAAATCATATCAAACTGACTGGACTTTTCCTATTAGGATTTTTTCACCCTTTGTTCTTTCATCTGTCTTACCAGTTGATAGCAACTTGAGTCTGCTTGTCTCTTTCAACTGTGAAGAATGGCAAATATGAAACAAAAAACCAAGAGCTAGACTGAGTGCAGTGAGATAATTTGCCAGAAAACCAGTGACTGCTTATTACAGAGTTTTGTTTAATTGTAATGTAATAAAGCTTAAATAAAAGAATGTCTCCTTAATGTTGAGTTGCAAGTATGAATACAAGAAACTATTGATGGGAACAGTGGCTATTTTGACTAGCTGTATTTGTCTAAGGCCTTATCAGATGCCATATCCATAAAGACAACTTATTTTTGCCTGTGAGACTGACATTGTCTGGGTAATAATGCCTGCAGAATGCTTTTTTCTTCCCTCTAAATTAAAATATTCTTCAACTGGATTCAGTTCTTGTGTAGAAATGAAAAGTGCGGAAGAAATAAATGAACCTTAAAACCTGACCTTGAGTAGGAGTATCAGTTTATAAAATCAAAGCAGGAAGCTTTCCTCATATTCAAAATCTTAAGCAATGTCTTGTTTAACACCATCTACTGAAGTGCTTACTAAAGAGGTTTTTCCACAAGGTGTTTCAAAAGCTTACAAAAGGCCTTGGTGTGAAATAAAACACCAGTAAGCAATCTAACTATCGTCATAGAGTCTGTCCCTCTCATCTCTTCATGTACCCTGGCATCTGTTCCATTTAAATGAGTTATATCAGGAAGTCTGTTGCTTTGTATGTAAGTTAACCAAATAATGTTTGTACTATTTCTTACAAAATAACACAATTAGATTTTGCTTTGGTTGTTTGCATTCTGGGTCTAAAAATACATATATAATTTGCCTCTTGAAAATCAAAGGAATGCACTTAGCCAATTTGCAGCGGAGAAAAAATTCTTAAATAGAGTCAAATTGCTTTATCTTTCATTATTCATTATATAGAAAAAAATACTCTATACCCCCCAAACAAGTACTGTACAGCATGCAAAAGAAATAGCATAAAACACCTTTAAAGAGTTGCAGATAATTAATGTTTTAGTTCATGAAGCAAGACCAGTTGACCTTCTTCTGCTGATAATTATGAATAAATATAAGTGCTTCATAGATGTGTTTCTCAAAAAAAATAGGGAAGTCTTTAAGGGATATGTTTCAGGAGTATTATTTTTTAACACTCATTAGTTTTCTCAATGGGATGTAGCTGATAACTGGAAGCCAACCTTACTGTACCTTATATGAATTTGCTGTGCTAATAAAAGTAACAAGGTTTTGCAACCACACACAGAGCAGCTACCTTAGTTCTAAAAGTACCATTTTTAGAAAATGTCTTTGCCATGGGATGGCAAAAGAAAACCTCAACTCTTAATCTACGTGAAATTAATCATATTTTTTCTTTATGAGACTTACAAAGCAAAGTAGTAGTAAATGCCTTGTCATGACTTAAGACTTTTTGGCAAAATATTCTGGTACGGCTGAAACTGTACCAGAACTGTCCCAAGGCTCAAAAACCTTGGGAAATTATCCTGGTTTTAGAAGGATGTATAATTTTTGTTTTCCTTAGTGCCGTTGAGGATATCAGCAAGATTAGCATTATTTATAATATTAAAAAATAGGAGCACTATTTTTTATCTTAAAAAAGATAACGATCTAGTAAGACTTAAGTGCTTGCTTTGCCTTTCATTATACGTTATGTAGAAAAAAACCAGAATATTTAATCATTACCAACTGATGAATCGTTATCACCATATTGCTGCTAACAATGTAAATATATTCAAATGTATATGTAAAGATATTAGCTGGAGAAGCTGTAAAATAGCAAAGCAGAAAGGTTATACCCACAGTGAAGGATGCTGTTTCAAGAACAATATCCTTGAAATGGATGGGCCAGGACAACATCAAGAGTTGTCAGAGGTTAAGGAAATTGTGCTCTGACTAAAGAATTTATGAAATTGGGGTTCTTTACTCCAGGAAGTAAGGGAAAAAATCCATAAGCATCTGTGAAAACAATTTCTTCCAAGTTGAATGACCTAAAATTACAGTAAGGGAAGTTAAACAGAGATCTAGTGAGCTTTTCTGAACATAAAGGAAGTTGAGTGCTAAAATACATGGTTGAGAAAACCAAGGAATATGCAAGTGAAATTTTTGAAGAATAGGTTAAAAAAGTATCTGCTGAGAAAGAGCGGTTGTGATAGTTTGCTCCTACTTGTGGGGAAAAGTGGACTACACCCAGTATTTAAAGGTGCCTTCAACTCCTTTTTCCTGGCATAAGTGTCTTTTCTATTAGAAGTGCATGCATTTGCGAGAACTTAAAACCTCATCTTTTCTTAAATGATAACCTGATTACAATTTGACTTCGAGTTGTTACTGATAAACAAAAGACTTGGTAGCATCAAGAGCAGGAATAAAGAGCGTTCTGTGACTTACTAAACTCCTGATGATCAGAGAACTCTGGTTCCAGAAATGTGCCTGGAAATAGAAGCTGCTGTGTTGTTTGGTTTGGTTTCTTTCTTAGCTTACTGTAGCAAATATTACATGCTGCCTGTAAGATAAAGGAAAGCTGAACTATCAGAATGTGAAAAATGTAATTCTTAACACTTAATCACCTCTGATATTCTAGACACAGAAAATAGAATCTGCTGCTCATAAAATGTCCATGTAGACACACTGCAAATGTCAGACACCTCTGCACTAGAAATAGTCTATGCATGATAATAAAGGAAGGAAAAACACTGAATTTTTACACTTCTGTGAGTAAGTAGTTCTTGTCATCTCTTCAAAGCTGAAGAGAAACTTTTAGAGTAAGCAAAGGCTTGGGGGAGAAGGTGTCGTTTGGGGAGGGAAAGGGGGGTTTTGTTGGTTTTGTTTAATTTTTACAGAATTCTGCATTTATCTCAATATTCAAGAAATATTCCAAATTCTAAAGGAATATGTGGGTGGGTGTGATAGCATGTGTTATTTCAAAAGTGTGCAGTAAAATAGGTAAGGGAAAGTGATTAATGGACAGGCTAAGGAGCAGGAAATACTATAATGGCCTCATTGCATTGCATTGCACTCAGTTGACATATGCAGCATTCTTAATTACAAAAACCACGTCAAAAACCAGACAACCAGCCTGTCTTCTTTATCTCTGTTGAAATTTTGAGGGCATATTAATTGCACAAAGAACTGGTTTTAAGATTCACCTTGTCCCAATGACATACTCGAACCACAAGGTGATCCCCTGATCAGGTGATGGCCTGATTCTGTGTATCTCCATTATTTCATACAAATATATTTCTCCTGTGAGTGTCAGCTTATTGAATAAATTGTTACTAGGAAAGGACACGGAAACAGATGCTGGTGCTGAAAGCAAACAGGCTGCATGCAGTAATCATTTAATGCATACAGAATGTTTTCTGTTTCTTCTTACTCTTCACTTGCTTTTCTGTCCTGAGCAGCCTTGATGTGACATGATAGTACTTATGAGTGCAAAGCTTCCACTGTGATGGATGGCAGGTATTACTTCGCAGGTTTTTCTCTTTAAGTATATTCCTGTCTTTGTTCTTACCCTTTATAGATGCCAGAATTTCAAAAGAAGACTGTCCATATTAAGGACCCAGGAAGAGTAGAGGAGATAATTTGTGGCCTCATCAAAGGTGGAGCTGCCAAACTTCAGGTAAAGATAGTAGAAGGCATAACCAGTTTGGAGTGAAAGCAATTATGTGACTGTTGCTCTATGCAAAAATATTTAAATATATATATCAGAATTCAACTTTGAAGAAATGTACAAAACTTAGACATCTCTTTAAATAGGCCTTGTTGATTCAACCATAATTCAGATAGATATATTCATTAAGTAACAATACAAACTTGGTCATTTCAGGGAATGCTCTGACCAGAGGAATTATAAAACCAGTTTTCTTAGGGAAAAAAAGATATTTTTACACAGTATATTCTATCTAACGTTATAATTCAGTAAAACTGAGAGATTTCTATGACACATGCTTGTCAGCTGCAACTGTTACTGATGATTGAGAATTTTAGCCATTCTTTATTTTGCACTTCCGTGTTGTAAGACATTTTGCTTTTTCTTTTCCTAAATAGATAATTACAGATTTTGATATGACATTAAGTAGATTTTCCTACAATGGAAAGAGATGTCCAACTTGTCATAGTGAGTATTTTTTTTAATACAGACTGATTCATTCACTCCTAGATTTTAATTTTCAATCCAATTTGCTCCCTAATATGTGAGATTTTATTTCACCTGTTACCTAACGTACATCACAGTGAGGAAGTATTGTAGTGACTGTCTGTATGTGTGTTTATGCATAAATATTTTAATCATATCTGAACTATAAGATGTTATTGGCTAGCTATGGTAGGGCTGATCGATTCTTTTAAGAGTCTGTAATAGTCACAATGGTTGCAAGAACTAGTTAGTAAACCTCTCAAATTCTTCACATTTTTATCCTATAGCCCTTTATTTACTTACAAAGTGGGAATCCTAAAACACATAAGATGCCTCATGATGATTTCAGAAGCAGTTAAATCTGAAGAAACAGATGAGAGACCTTGTAATTGACATTTTTAATTTGGAGATGAGGGGAGGGATGGTAATACGTCATCATGCTTGTGAAAACAAATGTACTGTTTATGGGTTGCTGGTGAGGAAAGTTCTGAGGAAACATAGTGGTACATTAAAGACTGTCATCTGACATTTACAAGTAAAAGAAATATACTTTCTTGTTTAATGCTTTTTTTTTCACCCTCCCCAGATATCATTGATAATTCTAAGCTTATCACAGAGGAATGCCGGAAAAAGGTAAAGAGAAAACCTATTACCTTTGGTTGAACACACAAGTGTTATTAATTCTGGGGCTGTATTGCCTGTGTAATCACTCAGCTTGATGAAGGATACTTCCTAATCCTAGAAGCTATCTGAGCTCACTGACCACAAGACATCCCATCACTGATAGAAGTGAACAGAAATATTTCTGTTCTCAATAGTAGTATATAGTTCAGTTTAATCCAATTTTTCTTAGATATTTTTAAAAACTAACTCAGTGTCCAAAGAGTATTTCAGATTCCATTTTATCTAAATAATGTAATCGGAATGAAGAATGTTGTTTTGATTGGTAAGATCAAATACCAAATGTTATAAAAATACATTAAACATCTGTTGTTGTTTTCCCTTCAGTTATTGCAACTGAAAGAAACCTATTATGCCATTGAAATTGATCCAGCTCTCACTATTGAAGAAAAATATCCATATATGGTAGAATGGTAAGATATGCCTTCCATCCCTACCTTGTACTAAGATTAGATTTAATATCTTTTTATGGCAGTAATAAATGACATAATTGATGGCAGTATTTAGCTTTTAGCTAAGACATTAACTGAATTTATCTCCCCGAGTTCTGTGCAACAGTTGTTACTGCTTTGCTGTTAACTTGAATGATCATGAACGAACCATAAAGAAAGCTTTTCATCATTAAAGAAAAGTGAATCTTAATAAGTCAGTTTAACCCATGGTTTTGTTTATATTTTAGGTACAATAAATCTCATGCACTGCTCATAGAACAAGGCTTACAAAAGGATAAGTTTGCAGAAATTGTGAGGGAATCTGATGTTATGCTGAAGTAAGTGTCTTTTGATTTGAACAATTCTGTTTTTAGGGGAAAAAAACAAACAAGCAAATCATTCCTGAGAATGATTCCTGTGATCTTGGAATATAGTGGAACATCACGCCCCCACTTTAGCCATAGTTTGTAGCTAAACATGGTGATCACACTGTATACACTAGAGATCTTATCTCTACCAACTTAATTTGTGTAGACTCCCATCCTCTTGAAATTGCACTGGTGGCTCTTTTTTTTTTGCAAAGGAGATGTCAAGTTCAGCTTTGTTTTTTTGAAAAACGTTCCCTAGAACAGTTTTATCTGAGAAAAATGCAGTGACTTGAGAGATATGTTTCATGGGTTGTATTAAATGTTCTTTATGACTATTGGCAAGTTTAAAATCCAGCAAAAACCTTTTTGAACTATGCTGTGGGTCCCATGTCTTTTAAAGTTTTTCAAAATTGCCTGTATATTTTGGACTACTGAAACCAGATGTTAAGACTTAATTTGTGGCAGTATTTGTTTATCATACTGACTAAATTCTTACCTCTTGCAAAACAGACAAGCACGCTGTCTCTGCCTGTTTGAAAGCTTAAGTCCATGTGGATTGAATCTTCATTCACAGGCTAAAATTCCTTCCAAAATTTCCATCATAATTATTTTTAAAAATACAAAATTCTTATGGATACAGTATAGAGAGGTATTATCTTATTTCTGGAACACTGTACAGAGCTTTGACAGGTAATGAAAACTAAAGACCTTTCAGGAAAGAGAGACCATAAATGTTTTCAGGATTTCAAAACAAAATAGAATTTGTTTTATAATAGCAACCTTTAGAACGTCAAATGTTTAAGGAAGAAACACTGAAAGGTAGCATACAGCCTAAGAGTAGCTAGAGAGAGTTCTACCAGTTGTTTGTGTTTTCTGGGGTGTTCACAGCAGAGGAATTGTTTTTAAGTCTTTAAAATGGGTGAAAAAAATTACAAAGATTAAGACCAAACAGCTCAATGCAAGAGTTTCTTCCTGAAACTACATCTTGTGTTAGGTTAATGGTCCTTGCTAACCTGAAAGGTGAGACAAAGGAAATAGAGTGAAATGTCCAAGGATAATGAATTTTATTTTCCAAGGATGATGAGCATCTTTAAGAAAATTCTGACTTTTTCTTGGCTTGTTTTATTTGAGATTTGATTTGTATTCACATCCTGTTTTACAGAGAAGGATATGAGAACTTCTTTGATAAGCTCAGTGAACATAATATACCTGTGTTCATATTTTCTGCTGGGATTGGGGACATTCTTGAGGAAGTCATCCATCAGGCTGGTGTCTACCATTCTAATGTCAAAGTGGTTTCCAATTTCATGGACTTTGATGAAAATGTACGTATGAAGCAACACATTCCTATCCAGCATGACTGACTATGGTAATTTTCAGCCTTAGATACTACAAGTATCTCAGTGCAACAGATGCAGCCATCTGTTCTGCCATTTAGATATAGAAAATTAGAATTGCATTCTCAGCACTCTCCCAGGCAAAACAGAGGATAACAGTTCACACACTGTTAACATGGTGTGAATAAACACCATTCATTGCCTTTAATGGCAGCCTTGAAGCCCAGTTCAGTGCTATTGCTCCTCCAAGCAGGAAGAATCACTCTCTGTCTCAACAATGCTGTTGCATTCATTACATTATTCATCTTGTTCAACATTAGAGATTGCATAATCAATATTAGTTCAAGAGTAACATCATCTATTTCATTCTAGATTCTGTCATGTCTGTGCAATACCAGAAATAACTTCAGTGGGTGCTTCTTTTGTAGGGAATATTAAAAGGATTTAAAGGAGAATTGATTCATGTTTACAACAAACATGATGGTGCCTTGAAGAATACAGAATACTTCAAACAGCTAAAAGACAACAGTAATATCATACTTCTGGGTGATTCCCAAGGAGACTTGAGTATGGCAGATGGAGTAGCAAATGTTGAACACATTCTTAAGATCGGCTATCTCAATGATAAAGTAAGTAGCCTTATGCCTTTTGAACTTTGAATGAAACACTGTAAAATTTAGAAACATGTTCATTATAATAAGCTTCAGACACCAAATCAAGTGTTTGGCCCATCTTTATCATGAAATTTCAAACATTT
Organism: Turnix velox; assembly: GCA_013400935.1. Lineage (NCBI taxonomy): Eukaryota > Metazoa > Chordata > Aves > Charadriiformes > Turnicidae > Turnix > Turnix velox. The sequence continues at coordinate 86,317 of VZTY01005473.1, forward strand.
TCCATTGATTTCTAACCATGAGGTCTGGGTTTTTTTAAAACCATAATTTAAAAAACCACAAATGTAAACTGCTTTAGTTTTTGTACTGAACTATACAGAACTACTTACAAAAAGATGTTTCGTTGTTTAGAGGCTAGAGAATTTCATTCTCTTACATTCCTGTGCCTCATTGGGCCATTTCTTTCAATAGCGAATTGATAATAGAGCAAAATTATAATCTCTTTTTTTTTTTCTTCTCTTTTTTTTATTTGTCTCCTCGGAGAGAAAGAGGGGAACAAAAACTGAGTGATTGCTAAGTTACAATGCACATCCTTTTGCATACAGGAGAGAAAAAATTTCAATTTTCAATTGGTCTTCGCCATTCAGGAAGGCAGTGAAGTAGTTTTTCTTCCAGTATGTTTATGTGTGAGATTCTGGAATGCAGTATTATATCCTGAAATGGTCACTCAGTTATTGTCCTACGCTGTCATCCTGTGGAATTCACTTAAAATAGCAATATATATTTGCATGGCTCATTCCCTGACCTTGGTGGAAAGACTGGATAATATTTTAATGACAAAAAGCATTTCAAGAATTAATTCTGAAACTAAATGGTTCTTTCTCTTTTATCCCTTTCTGCCATTAGGTGGATGAGCTTTTGGAAAAATACATGGACTCCTATGATATTGTCTTGGTGAAAGATGAATCCCTGGAAGTTGCCAACTCCATCCTACAGAAAATCCTGTAAATTGTAGACTCAAGTCACTCCATTTCTTCCAGGAGGCAACTGGACAGAAGAGCACACATGTGCTATCTTAGATTGTTACTCATTTACAGAACTGTTATTTAATTTAAGACTTTTATCTTCATTCAGGTATTTGAAACTACATATGATATCCATTGTCAGCTAGAAACTCCTGCTCTTGTGCTGTTCTTTATTGTCTTACACTCCTATTATTACTAGATTAAAATTGGATTTATAGATGTGAAACTGCTGCTGGTGGGATACCATGGATCGCTGGTTTTAACCAGGTATTTCAAAGGAACACTTTAGAAAATGTGACCATTTTGTAACATGGAAGATGTAAACGTTCTGTGAATAAGCATTTGTGTTGCCTTTTTCTTCTTTCAAAGAAGATGTTTCAGTCTCAGCTGTACTTTGAAGGATCATACTCATATGGTACAGACTTTCACAGAAGTTTTTCATACATACATATTTTTTTCTTCAGTAAAAATGCTTTATTCATCCAGTTCAAGCAAAACATTTCTTTTTAATAGATTTTTCTGTTATTACAGAATATTCTGTATCCTTACTGGTTTTTTATCTTCTTTAGAATGGGAAGAATGTTTTAAATTAGTGTATCTGAGGTAAAGTTTCTCAGCTTCATAATTACAAACTAATAGTACACAGCCTTAGCTTCAGCCCTGTTCAGACTTCATTTTATATACTCCTCCGCTCACAGCTTGCTGTTTCATGTTAAAGTGGGCATAGCTTATCTGAAATAACCTCACAGAATTCTCAGTGAGCTCCTCCAGGCACAAAAAAAAAAAAAAATCAACATAAAGGTATATCTTAATCCTATGTTTTAAAAGCTGACTTAGCCATCTTAGAATCATAGACTAGTTCAGGTTGGAAGGGGCCTTAAAGATCATCAAGTTCCAACCCCCCTGCCATAGGCAGGTACACCTCCCACCAGATCAGGCTGCTCAGTGCCTCCTTGTCCAGCCTGGCCTTTTAACACCTCCAGAGAGGGCGTAAAAAGTCTTTTTTTTTTGCTACCAGCCCCACACCTGAGAAGTACTCACAGCTCCAGACTGGGAAAGGTGACACCTTCCCAGAGGTGACACCTCTGCACAAGTACTGCATCTGGCTCCTCCAGCTTTATTTGGCTCATCCTCTCTGCCTAAACATCTACTCAATCTTCAGAAAGTATTTCCCTCCTACCAAACACATGGCAGGCCCTCTCAGCTTCACCTACTGAGTGGTGCAGCTGAATATAGACTTAGCTTTGTAACCATGCTCTGATCTGGTGCAGAAGATAAAGAAGTCGTTGCCACACCGGTGATATCATGACTGTAACTAGCTGTTCTAGTAATAAAATAGGAGCAACCATGCAATTTCCCTAACATGCCGTATAACCACTGTTGCCTGCTTTCACACACTGCAGGAACTGTGCCATCTTCCATTCCCTGAGGAGCTGTAATGAAATAGGGAGAGCCTAGACCTGCATTCTCTCTCACCAGCAAGTAATACCACAAAACCAGCCTCTTTCCTCGCCAACCTGTGGTCTGGTATCTAAATTCTGACTGGGTAGCACCACTCATGTTATTTTACGTCTGCTACCACACCTGCTGGAGCTTTTCCAAGAATGCAAGATGGGGAAGGTAGTCTCCTTGCCCCACTTCTGAATCCTCTGGAGTAAACTGGAATTAAATCATCCCCATGGTTAGAGCACATGGCAGAGGCCTGATGCACAATGTGGTGTAGCCTGAGCACCCTTCCCTGCACACATTGCTAGGAGGGAACCTTAAGGAATTTCACCCTTTCATCTTAACAGGCAAAGACTATCTAAGGGGTGATGTCTTCCTTGTGTACAATCTGCAGCTAGATCATTCATAGAATCATAGAATGGTTTGGGTTGGAAAGTACCTTAAAGATCATCTAGTTCCAACCCCTCTGCCATGGGCAGGGACACTTCCCACTAGACCTGATTGCTCAATGCCTCATTCAGCCTGGCCTCAAGGGAGGAAGGGGGCAACCACAACCTCTCTGGGCAACCAGTTCCAGTATCTCAGCACCCACACAGGAAATAAATTCTTTCTTATCTCCAGCCTAACTCTCCCCTCTTCCAATTTGCATCCATTTCTCCTAGTCCTGCCATCCTGCACCCCACTAAAAAGTCCTACCCCAGCCTTTTTGTAGGCCCTTATCTCCCTTCCTGCAGCCAATTAGCACATGACAGCACCCACACTAAGAATTTAAAAAAAAAAAATTATTTTATCCTCACCAGCCCTCAGAGTGGCATTTCACAGGAGTACCTAAGTGTATGTACAAAAAACCCCACAAATATGTTTAAGTTATGTTGAGGTAACACAAGGGTGGCCAGATCCCCAGAAGCAGGAGCCTTAGAAGCCATCCATTTGAGCAGAAAACCACTTAAATCGAGCAGAGGACAGCACTTTGGCTGCCTTACATCAGACAGCCATGACTCAGGCAGTGGCAGAGTGGAAGAGCTGAAAGCACCCTGGTGATGCCTGTGACAGGAGGAGATGGGAGCAGCAGCTGCCTCAGCCCCAGCCGGCCAACAGCCTGTCAGACAGAGCCAGAAGATGAGGAGAGTTCAAAAGCAACAGCTGCTGAGTCAGTGGCATCAAGAGAGCTGCTCCTCACCCTCTTTCCTGTAGACACACATGAAACCGAGTGCCCAATGGCAGTGGGTGCTGTAACTGGTGTGTGACTGACAGGAGGACAGAGTGCCTGAGTGGGATGGAGACAGTGACACACAATGGGCTGAAGATCAGAAGGACTCGTGGCAGGACTGAGCAGGGAGATGCTGCAGCTGTAGAAGCTGCAAAGCAAGCTGCTCTCTGAGGTGGGAGGAATCTGGCAGATTGTGGTGCAGAGGATCCCCTTGGAGTAGCTATGGACAGAGCAGCTTTGTTCAAGAGCAGGAGGAAGCACATTAGAACACACCGACCAACCACTGTGGGACAGGACAGACATGCAGGCTCCCCAGACTCCTGGCCAGGAGAGGGGGGAAGGATGTTCTTCAGTGCATACTTTCTCCCTTTCCTCTCATGAAACCTGCTTCCACAGCTTGTAGCCCCTCTCTCTCCCAGCCCCAGTCTGGGTCGGGGAGAAGGGTGAGATGGTCCCATTGCAAAACCCTAAGGGAAGGGTCTTCAGCCAGCAGCAAGGTTCCAGGAAGATTAATGGTGTGATGTCATGTGTGTCTCTCCACAAGAGGAGGGGTATTTGGCTTTCCTGCGTTGCTGCTGCTTTCCCTTAGACAAAAGGCAAGGTGGTGTCTTGGGGGGCTGGGAAAAAGGGAAGATTTCACATTGGGTTAGGTCAGAATCTTCAGCAGAACTTCAGACCAAGTTTAAGTAAACAAAACTATGACAGCCCTATTGGTCATATGTGGGATCTTGACAGTTCAGAAGCCTTTTTCATCTCTGCCACAACTATTTTCCAGGACAGTTGTAGACACATTACATTTTCTGCTGTTTTCTGCAAAGAGACCTAGTTGGTTATTCCGCCAAAGAGAAATAAGCCAGTTCTTCTACTGGGAGGTAACATGGGAACACTTCAACTTTCCCATTATGACAGAGCTATATGGCATCAGTGGGAAAAAAATCGCCAATATAAGGTAACAGCTAAACTTAATTCTATTTTTTTATGAATATATCACAAGAGTGTGAGCTGTCCCGTCAGCTGTGTGATCGGCACTGCCCTGGGCAGGGCGAGGCTCTCAGTACCACAGTGTTTCCAGGGGACATCAGCAGACACTATTTCTTTTAACAGTCTACATTTTGGGATTTCGACACCTGCACAACTTAGGTTAACTGAGCTAACTTCAAGGTTTTTGGAGGTGGAGAGGGTGGGGGTTTTGGTGGGTTTGTTTATTTTTCTTTTTAAAGCAAGTAACCATCCTGGCTCTTTGGTCATAGCTGCCAAATAAAAGTCCAAAAGGCAAAGGCCTTCTGGAAACACCAAGGTGTTTGGATGCATTGCTTACTCAACCAGTCTCACGGTGCAAGGGGCTAATCAGTAGGCATTTCTGCCAAAGTTTACACTGGGACAAAATTTTCCACATACAGGCAGACTACCTTTGGAATACAGATAACAGTTGAAATTTAGGGTGTGTGGAGAAGAGTCTGATAGTCACAGCTCCTCAGCAAAAGGTGTGCCAGCAGCACACACTCAAGCATAAGATCATTCTGGCTTCAAGCACAACAGATTTCCCTGGCCGTTCCAGCATGGGTGAAAATCTGGCGGCGACTGTGGTCTCTCTGGGTGGTGTTTTTAGAGAGGCAAGACTGACCTACGTTCTCTTGTCTCAGGATTTCACATGAACTCACTGATCCTCCATCCCCAGAGGTTTTTCTCATCCTCATTCAGCTCTACAGGAAATAAGCCATGGCTCCTTCAGTGGGATGAGCACCTCACTGTTCAATCCACCACAATCAAAACCAAAACAAAAAAAACCACAACAACCAAAACCACATGGAAAAGCACACATAGAGCAACATGGAAAAGGAATAGGCATCATCTTTCAAACCACTTTCCAGAAACATCTCCAACTAGATCTTAAACTGAGCTACTGAAATTAGTATCCAGCATCCAGCCTGCTAGAGCCCAGGCATTTCAGAAGTGACTTGCTTGGTGGCTCTCCAACTACACAGGCGCTTAAAAGTATTTGCCATGGGAAAGGATTTCAGATAAAACAACCACCTCCCGAGCATTTTATAAGGAAGGATTTCCAAGCAGATGGATTATGAATGGTCAGTCACCAGATGTACAGTCCACAACAACAATCAATTAAAGAAAAGGATTCTTATCCTTCCTTGAGGAAGCAAGTGAATGAAAGTCTCCAGCATGCTTTCTCCTATCATTAAATCCCATCACGCCCAGATTTTCAGTTAAGGGTCTGCCAGAGCTTTTCTTAGGATGTAAGAGCAACTAAGCCATGTTGAAATCATCTCACAGAATATTTCCTGCACAAAGGGCATCCATACACCAAATAATTTACTTGCTGGAATGCCATACCTAAAAGCTTTCTAGAAAAAAACCCAGTTATTTACATGATCAACCTGAACCAGGAGCTCTGATTTGAAAGTCCTCCATAGCATTGTACAGATTATCCTTTTGTCATCTCACATCTCACCAACTGTAACTCTCATTCATGTGGCAGTTAAGGGAAAACACATGTGGGTTTTAGATTTCCTCCACTTCTTCAAAATTCCAGCTTTTTGTCACTGGTCTGATCACTAGAAATAGGGATGGTTACTGTCAGTCATTGCTCAAAAGCATGAATAAAGTTAATGGCAAACAAAAATAATACCCCTGCTACAGGTTAAATCATTCTCCTCCAGTGAGTCTAACACTTAGCAATTGCCATCCAGATTAATGCATTCAATTTTAGGAAAGAAATGCAACTGATAGTATGTCTTTTTAAATCAAATTTATAGCTAGAAACATTTTACATCCTTAAAAGTGTGTTTCATCACTCATGATTCAGCTTGGAAAGAATCAGGACATCCATTTCTCAGACCATTTTCCCATAGGTGGAAGAATATTTAAAAAGTTAAAAGCCAAGAATAAACAGCAAAGTTAAGTCGCTTTGTTACCTTTTCCAAACCCCCTCTACTCACAGTATCTGTTCTGTCTGCAGCACACACCCAAGGCCAAGTATTCAGAATCTTTATGTAGCTAAAAATGTTTCCTCCTTCTAAGTGGGTGCTGCAGTCAGCTGAAATGTCCTCTTACTGTCAAACACATACTAATACTCTTGAACTGAGCCAAAAACTTCTGAGTGTCAACTATACATTTTTAAGCTTAGAGGAAACTCAGTGAAAAAAAAAAATTAGTCCAACAAATGCATACTTAGAACATACAAGTCAAACAGCAGAAAGCATCTTCGATCAACTTAGGACAGGATAACCAGACAGAAAATAAAATATTTATAAATACCTGGATTTTTCTGGGTATACACTCAGAATCCTTTTCCTCCTCCGTTGAGCTTCTGACAATGCAGCAGGTAACTATCAGTCTTTCCTTTCATCAACCAGCTGCCCAATAGGGGTCAGCTGCCCAGCCCTGAAAATACCACCTGGCTGTCTCTCGTTAGCTAAAATTTTCATGCAGCTTCTAATGAACCTGGGAGAGTTACCATCTATTTCTCTAAGTTATCCCAGTTACATGTGCAAGCTCTAAACAGATACTTTCTGCCTAAAAAAAATGATTTTACACGTGGAGGTAGAATGCATTTATTTCCCTTATATCTATATCCACCACATGCCACCGCAAGATCTACAGGTTTGCACTGAGCTCTCCCAGTCCAATTTCACTTCCCAGATAGCTACCCTGCTCCCCAGGCTCTGGTTTGGTTCCCTCCTTTATAGGGCTACCACACACCATGAGAAGCAACAGATTCAATGTTAAGTACAACCACTTTCTGAGAAGGAAGGTGGTCCCAAGCTTTCCTCTGAGGAAGGAGTTGGTAGTGGCCCAGAGAAGGGAAAAGAACTGAGTCTAGAGAAGTACTCAAGAATTCCTGAATTTATGCTATTTATTCTAACTTAGCCAAGTAGTCCTGGCCACTGCTGCCTTCCTCAGGGCAAGTAAACCCCCCAGTATAAATACAGTTACTTTCAAGCAAGTTTCTTCCATTTATTTCTGGTTTCCCCCAAAGTTGTATTCTCATTTCCAAAATGGCAGCTTCCAGACTTTGTGGGGCAGTGAGATGAAGGGGCAACAAAAGCTTCCTCTTGACAGAGTAACACCAATTTGATGGAACACAGGCCATATTTGCTAAGGCCTAAAGAGCAACAGAATGAGACTTTGGGATTGCCCTTACCCTAACAGGAGGTGCTGATGAAATCATACCCGCTATCTCATCACTGATGGGAGATGCACTTTCAAAGAAATCCAGCACAGTGATCAGTGGGATTACCAAGTGACTGCACTTCCACATGTGATGCTGCTCTTTGTCCTGCAGCTCACCTCTGCTGTGCTGGCTTACTAGGTACTCTTCAGACCACAACCAAGGAACCATCTGGAATCATCCTACATGGAGGAAGACCTACTCACTAAGATTTTTCCCATATCGAACAAGCCTGGGTATCCAGAAGACAGATGGGTTTTGGAATGAGAAAAGAGTGAGGAGAGTGGTTTCCATACTGAGGACTGCTTGGGGGTGTGGTTCCAGGTCCTTGACTCTGTGAGATGAGCAATCTTCTTCCAAAGGAAAAAAAAGGGGAAAATTTTGTTCCACAGTCACCCAAGAAAGCTTCTTTCACAAGATGGTAATGCTTCTAAGGAGCCATTCAGGTCATAAACTTTTAGACTGCAAGTGCCACACAACATTATCCAGGACATTTTATAACATAAAGGGCCAGTGTTTACTCCAACTCAAATCAGCCTGAGCTTCGAGCATTTTACATTTACATGATGCAGTTTTGGAGCTACAGATGAAGGGAAAATATCCAACCCTCAGCTATAAAGACCAATGAGTTTGCTTTTGCCCGCCTGGGAATGTTGTTCCTTCTGTTAAAGTCTAACAAAACTATAAATAAGGATGCACCTAGAAAGGTTTGGGAATGGCTGATCAGAATGCTGTTTCAACAGGCCAGCAATGAGAGATCTCAAGAGTCCCCAGCCAAGACAACTAACACCTTCCCAAGTGATGATGACAGTGATGCCTTCCAAAGTCAAAGAATGACTTCACCTGTGTGAAGAAAAAATAAATCTTTTATTATGGCTTATTATTTTAAATAATTTTGAACTGAATAATTTTAGTTTAATTTTTTTTTTCCTGAAGACCAATAGCAACACTGAACACACTCAGGTTGAGAAGAGAGCTGCATGAATGGTACTTACTCCCACTCAAGTTCCCAACCTACCAAAAAGCCAGAAAAAAAAAAGAAACTTTAGCAGCAATAGTTGATAAACATTTTATTTAATAAAAAGATCAGTTATCCAACATTTAATGGTATCAAAGTCTAAAAAAAAAGAAAAAATTCATGGCACTTTCTATAACAACTGCGTTAAAACCCAACACAAAAATGTCTTCACCCAATTGAAAAACCCCTTTTTAAAAAAATCATCTGGGGGAGCTCAAAACCTGCAGGTGCAGATGAAGGAAAGCAAGAAGGTCGACACAAAGCATGTAATGGAAACAGCAACTCCCTGTCCATGTCTTCCACTGCCTGGCACTATACAGATTTGTACTCTTTACATGCAGCATACTTAGGGAATCACATGGCCTTCCAGAAAAGTGTGTCTTTTCTGGAATGAATGTAAATTCTGGAAAACACTGTATTTTCTATTAAACAGCTTGCTACATTTATAGATCTAATGAGCAATTGTCTCCAGAGCTCACACAACAGCACTCCTGGGGCTGATTTTGCATAGAGGGCCAGAACAGCTGCAGGCAGGAGCAGATGGGTTAATTTCTTGCTTCTATCACTGTCATTTTGTTTGTTCACTGCTCTGCTGCACAAGCTCTACCTACTTACTCCTCAGCCTAACAATTCCCAAAATAGGAGGCAGAAGCACAACATGAAATCAATTGTATCCAGTATTTATGACAGTATTTGGACCCTGTGATACTAGTATTTAAAGTCTAACAAAATTATAAATAAGACTGCACCTAGGAAAGTTTGGGAATGGCTGATTGGAACGCTGTTTTGACAGGCCAGCAAGAAGAGTTGAGGTTGTTAGTTAAATACAATACAGAAGGTAGCTATGTTCTGCTTTGAAAGGCAAAAACCCATCACATACCTGATTAGAATTCTGGGACTGTTTAATTTCCTTCACAGCTCATGGCAATTTTACAATGGGCTAACTGCCATTTGTGTGTTCTGCAGCCTTCAAATGAGAGCTCCTGCTGGCAAATACATGTATGAGTTTTTAGCTACTGAGAAGCCTAATCACGCCTTCTGAAAGAAGCTGGTCTCAAAAGCATCTCTGATGCTTTTTACTGATTATTTTCTGGGGGAATATTTTCTGGTTTGGTCTCCAGAAATATTTCAGATACAGAAGGTATTTTTAAAACTCTCTTAAAAGCACTCAGTAGGTTTTCTCCCTACCATCCATCCATCCATCCATGAGACTTTGTATTGTTTCAATGATGACTTTTAGCATAAAAAACCAGACCAAGTGGCTGGCAACACCATGTTTGGCAGGCACTACACTCTTTATCTGCTTATACATCCTATGTCGAGGCACTTAACACTTTTTTCAGATAAAACTAGGAGCTTCAACTTCAAATCTCTTCCCATTTTAACAGCCTGCCAGCACACAGGCACAGGCAGGCACAGGCCTTCTCACCAAGTGCTAACCTTTCAGAAACATGTTTCCAAAACCTCTTCCACGACGTGTTCAAACATCAGGTCAGCTCAGGACTCTTTTCTTCTCTGCTTTACAGTTCATCATGTTCCTCTTTGGCCTCCTGATCTTTCAACTTGAATTCTTCAGCAGTAACTTTACCATTTCCATCCCGGTCTTGATTGGTGAACATGTTTTTAACAATCTTTTCAAAATCAAACCCCGGAGCTAGTTTTCCTTTGCCAGAATTGACCTGAGCTTGAATATACTCTGAAAACTGGGTGGAGAGAAAGGAGGAGAAAGCAGCTCACATTATAACAGCTCATAATGAAACAGACACTTGAAACCGAAGAGTACTTACAAAAATAGAATTTACTTTTGTTGACTATTCAGCATTTTACTGCTTTACGTGCACAAAAAAGTATACTGTTCCTGTCCTATAAACTGGACTAATCAAGATAGACACATGAGATGAAATCACCCATAGTGGAGCTCAACAGGAATTTCCTAACTTACACCTGTGGGTCCTGGGACATAGCAAGTAAAGTTCTTTTTGGTAATCTCAGGGGAAGATAAGTCAGAGTGACATGGAACAGATCTATATGGACAGAGGGGTTTAACTCTGCATGCTGACAGAAGCAGCTCACACTGTAAAACAGACATCCACCTGCATTTCACAAGAAACAGCAGGCAAGAAAATAGAATGCAAGACAGAAAACAGAAAATAAGTATCAGGCTACCATGAGTTTTGATAAAATAGCTTCATGCCTTACATCTTCCACTCCGTTCCATTGTGGGGAAGGTTGTAAGGTTACAAGGCCAGTTTTTCTTTAAAATCCTCTTCCTTACACATGTCAGTGTTACTCAAGGTGATTAGATAACACTTGGCAGAAGTCATACTGCTGGCTTTCCAAAAACAGTCCATGACCAAAAGCACTTTTTCCAATTTTCTCTGGCACTACCTCTTTCAGAAATTTCAGCAATCAAAGCTATTTCTGACATTCATTTACACGTTCAAGGCCAAGCAAGCTCTTATATCTCCTTGGCTTCTTCTCCTTGCTAGGTGACCAGAAAGATGGAGATATCAAGAGTCACATCCTACCTCACTCATTCTTTAGGCTGGTAAAAGCTCTTTTCTTCTCTGCAAGGACAGAAGTGGAGGGAAACATAAGAGAGAAGATGGAGTAAGAAAGGAAACAAAGGGGTGGAAGGAATGGTAGCAAGAGGGAAAACAAGATTTTAATTTTACCCTGTCAGCTTGTTAAAGCACTAGAAAGTATCTCATGCTGCACTCTAGGTCCACAGCCTGCACTCTGAGAGCTGCAGTTAACATGACTCTAACAAGCGCAGACAGAAACCAGAATGATAGAGAAAGGTGACAAAGAAGACTGAAGAAGAGAATAAAAAAATAGGACCTATCAGTTAAGAGCAAACACAGAAGATAAACCATAGGGAATCATGTACTGCTAGAAATGGTGTGGCAAAGGCAAGGAGATTTCAATTGGGGCACACATTCACACACTGCAGTTTTTAAAAGCAAGCCAGCAGAAGGAGACTTGTTCATGCAGTCCTCTCAGAAGAAACAGCTAGAGAATGTGCCAGGCTCATTAAGTGATTAGTCAGTTCCTGGATGCTGCAGGCTCAGCTTTGGCTTGAGAATTCACCATATACCTCCAATTAACAAACACTGAGAAGGCTCATACACAGAAGGATGGTCGAAAACTAACTCAGACTTTTATACCCATGCTCTACCTATCTGTTGTTGTCAAAGACCACATCAGTGACTGATTCTAAGTAGTATGGCCATTCTTGTATTTATTTTTTCTTTTGGGCTCTGTCTCTAAAGTAGAATAATCACATTTTAATAGACATGCTGTTGATTTGACAACAGATACCATGTGGGGAGGAGGAGAAGAGAGGGAGAAGATGGGAAGAAGAAGTTAAAAGAGGGGGAGAAGAGAGACCATTCTACAACATTTGCACTGACCCTAACCCTAATAGGGTTCTCCTAACAGCAGAAAACTTCTTGATGGTAGTAGGAGAAAAACACTGCAAGCAATATCATTATTTCATCTTACCTCCTCCAAAAGAACTTCTCCATCATGATTCTGGTCTATTTCTTCAAAAAGATTGGGAGACACTTCCCCATTCCACACAAACATGTACCCCTCCGGCAAACCAGACACCAGTTCCAGCAGTTCGATGTCAAAAACTAATACAGCACTACCAGGCACTTCTCCTTCTGTCAGTAAAAATGGCAAAGAGGGGGATTTATCCTTGCTTACATTGAAGGGCGTATTTCCTTTAAATCTGCAATCAAATTTCTCTCCCTGCTCCAACAGGTGCCTCTCTGTGGTGATACCCAAGCCTCATGGACCCACGAGCACACCAAACCTCCCTGTTCACTTCAGCAGAGGTGATCAAAACAACAGAAGATTTCATAATAAAGCTGCATCCTTTCTTTTTTTTTTTACTTTTACTTATATAGATAAAACTGCAGGGGTCAACTAATTTCCTTTATCTCCCAGATACACTGTGTATCAAGGTGCAAGTAACAGACTCAGCGGGTTGGGCTGTTACCTCAGTGAAATCACAGAAGGAATTTGACTTACACTACAAAAAGAACTCCGAGGTCAACCCCCAACTTCTGTCCTGTAGCAAATGAGCCAGGTTTCAGAGCATGTATATCACATACAGTTTAAATGATAGCAAATGCCTGACATGTTCACAAGTCTTTTTTAACACAGCAACCTTGCTATTTTCAATTTATTGTATATAACTACAAAGTTTTATGTAGTAAGTATAAAATGCTGATGATTATAGTCATAATTTTTTCACAGACGACAACTAGCAGTGAAAATACTTCTTAATCTCTTATCAGAAATAGTTCTCCATTAAGTTTGGCACATAACAGCCAGCCTTTATAAAATATAGACTGTTCTGGAACTATTCAAAGAATGCAGCAACTTATGCAGCTGTTTCCATACATATCAGAGTTTGCTGATCTCGACAGATTCCCTTCCCCTGTATCTTGTAACTCAGAAGACCAGTAACAACCACAGACACAGGTAGATGAGAGTTACTAGCACTTCTAAATTGTTCTTTTTATTATTGTTGTTGTCCCTGGCACTAAAAAATTACAAGACTCGATCTAGAACTGCTTTAAATGTATTTGTGTTGGAATTTAAACACCATCAATTCACTGGTTTATATTTTGCATTCATTTTATGTAACTTCTTTGAAATTCTTAATTAATGCTTAACAATTCCCTTCAGTTTTGTTTCCCAAATGCTATGTCACATATCCAAGCCAGATACTACCCAATTTTCTGTCACAGGGAACAGTGTTTACATCCCACTGTTACACCAGAATGCCTGGGGCCTTCCATTTTGACAAAGCAACGTTACTGGAAGCATGTGCTCTCTTTTGTACTGGGACAGTCTTTCTACTGGCCATAGTAACAGGAATGCAACACAGACAGTTTGTTCATTTCATTGGAGAATGGGGGGTTGTGTAAAATTATGAAATAAAAAACTTCTAAAAAATCCCATCTGGGAGGTTCATCTCACAGCATCATGCATTGTAGTAACAAAACAAGCATGCTTGTGTTCCAGTTACTCAAAAGATGCTAAATGGACATGCAGTAGCTTTCATTCACTTACCAACTCCATCTTCTCCATAACCAAGATGAGGTGGAATAACAACTGTTCGCCGCTCCCCAACACACATGTCTTGAAGGCCCATGTCCATCCCCAACACCACCTGTCCAGACCCCAGAACAATGTTGTAGGTCTTGCCAAGGCTGTGTCTGAAAAGGAAAGGAAGAATTTAAAACCCCCATCACATACAATAGAGATTTGTCTTCAAAATTATCACAGAAATGACAGTTTCTAGTTAGTCACAACAAAAGTTAACTTCATGCCCAATGCTCTGTTCTACCAAGCAGTCACATGAAGTTGCCCTCAAAGTAGCAAGTTACAGCTGACATAAAACAGAAGTGTTCCCGCTGTTGACTAGTCCTCTAGAACTAACATTATAAGCTTCTTGAATAAAATCTAACTAAAATCATTAATCCTGACAATTCAGCCACCAAAGTATTTTATCTCAAAATAAGGGCTTCTGTCTTTCACATATTTTCAACTAATGAAGTTGGATTTTTCAGCAGATATAAAAATTACAGATCTATTTTTGTCTAGAACTACCAACCTATATGGACCTGTGAGTATTCACACAGATCACTCCTCTAATGAATCCAGTACTGCATTCAGCTCTGGAACCCATGGCACAGGAAGGACAAAGACTAGTTGGAGCAGGTTCAGAGGAGGGCCACAAGGATGATCAGGGGGCTGGTCCACGTCATCTACAATGACAAGCTCAGAAAAGCTTGTCTGGAGAAGGCTGTGGGGAGACCTCACAGCAGCCTAACAGTACCTGATGAGAGCCTAGAGGAAAGCTGGGGAGAGGCTGTTTGTCAGATCATGTAGCGGTAGCATGAGGGGCAATGATTTGAAACTAGAGCAGGGCAGATTTAGATTAGACATTAGGAAGAAATTCTTCATTATGAGGGTGGTGAGACATTTGAACAGGTTGCCCAGAGGTAAGGGAGGTCCCGTCTCTGGAGTGATTCAAGGCTAGGCTTGATGAGTGACCTGATCACAGAATCACAGAATGACCCGGGTTGGAAAGGACCTCAAGGATCATGTAGTTCCAACCCCCCTGCCTAGCAGGGCCACCAAACAAACACATTTACTAGATCAGGTTGCCCAGGGCCTTGAACCTGTCCAACCTGGCCTTGAACACCTCCAAGGACAGGGCATCCACAATCTCCCTCGGCAGCCTGTTCCAGGATCTAACCACTCTCCTAGTAACATCCAACCTAAATCTTTCCTCCTTCAACTTGGATCCATTTCCCCTAGTCCTGCTATTGCGCCAGATGCCCCTGCTCACTGCAGGCGGTTCAACTAGATGACCTTTAAATGTCCCATCCATCACAATGCATTCTATGATACTATAAAGTAGTAGTCCCTTAACTAAGGGAGCTTGTAAGTTTACTACTACTCCTGCTATTTGACCATAATGTATTTCGAATTTTCCCATGCTGCTGGTGGCTCATTTCTAAAATTAGAATTATCACAAGTTAAAACCATAAAAATTAAACACATGGTGCGATTTTAAAAGCAGGGTGCCCAGTGTTAAGATTTTCTCCTCAGTAAGTGTCACATCAGCAGGACCCTTTCTTCTGTTGGTCTCCTCCTGTGGTTATTTGGCTTGGCTGTACCACTGCAGGACATGATTGTACAATAGAGTAGTATTTGGAAAGAAAACAATTCAGTGGTGAGGAGGTCAGCCTTAAAATTACGAGCACAAGATTAATGATTCTCTATAAACTGCTTTGAATAAGGCAGACTTGCCATCATTTGGTTCCTGCTACAAAATGAGAACTGAGAATTCCTGCAATATAAAAGCAGTTTTGAATCTAAACACAATTTGCATACATATTTGCCTACAGCATGACATCATGCACATCAATGTAAGCCAGGTTTTGAGGTCTGCAAGCTACTGTGTACCTTGTGAAAACTATAAGCTGTTCTAAAGTCAATCATAACCTGCTTAAAAATAAATCTTCCCAAATTTTATTCCAAAAATAAAATACTACTGAGAAGATTTATACTATCCAAAAAATGCAGGCAGAAAAAAAAGCTAGAAGTACTCTTGTAGCAGCAGTGAGCAATGCTATGGCTCACTTTACCTCTGTGAGCCAGGCTGGAGCAATCTGTTCCCCTCATAAATTTCTTGTGAACAGGAAGAAGGAAGAATATCACAATCACAGTCACAATAAAGCCCTCTGATAGTTTCTCCATGCTAGCACTTACCACAACCCTAGAGTCTGGTAAAGACATGATGGTGACCAGTTCCTGTAAAACACATCTACTGTAAAATACCATTTACTAAAAACTTAGGCTAGCTCTAATAAGACTACAGTTGAGTATCCCACCAGATCTCTCTGAGGAGTGCTGAATGAGAGCAGAGTGCAAATCCCAGCCAAGAAACTGAATACACTTGGGCAGTTCATTCATGGTAACCCGTGACTGGCCCAGACACCTGATTTACACAGGATCATAGAAAGATAGGGGATGGAAAGGACCTCTGGAGATCATGTGGTGCAACCCCTGCCAAAGCAGCCTGTTCCTTTTATACCTTCAAGGAAAAGAGTTTTCCTCATGTTCAGACAGAATTTCACGTGTTGAGTTTGTACCTGCTGCCCCTTGTCCTGTCATCACTGAGAAGAGGCTGGGCCCATTCTCTTGCCACCTGTCCTTTAGATAGTGACAAGCATCGATGAAATTACCTCTCAGTCTTCTCTAAGCTAAACAGACCCAGTTCTCCCAGCCTTTCCTTATAAGGGAGGTGCCTCAGTCCCTCGATTATCTCTGTAGTCCTCTGCTGGTACTCTCTCCCTGTCTTTCATAAACTGTGGGGCCCCAAACTGGACACAGTACTCACCAGGGCAGAGCAGAGGGGAAGAATTAAATCATTTAAACAAACTGCCATGTAGACAGCCTGTTTCTTCACTTCCCCTGTAGTGTTTGTGTTCTTCTCCAGCACGCTCTTACATCCTCTTTGCACCCAGTTCTCTCATTATGCTATGATATATTTTTTCCTTTTCTTCCTACTCTTCTGTCTCTTAAGCAGGTAGATATAAAAAGAAAAATACATTCTACGCAAACACTCATTTTTTCACTTTCAAATTCTTTATTCCCCGTCAGCCTGCTTTGCAGGCAATTCATTCTATTTTCATAGCTGCCAGGGATTTTCTTTACCAAACTATATACTTACGTCGAGTCTAGCAAAGTGCCATCCAGTAGTGAAGCATTGTAGTGATACTTCAAGTAATCTCCCTTCTTACTCAGCATGGTGCAATTGGAAGGCTTGTAGTTAACAGTAATGCTGACCGAATCTGCTGGGTTGTGGAAATCGACCACATGGATGTCAAAGACCAGCACTGCAGATCCTGGGATCTTCCCTAAATAGGAAGCAAATTAGGCAAGTAAAGAAAGAAATGGAACCCAAACTTATGAAGGTAATGTACCACTCCACATAGGAATATATATTCCCACTCTATTGGCTACTGAGTCACTTTGATCTTCTTGTCAGAATTAAAGGGCTACATCTCCTCTTCAAGAAGAAAAAATTCCATTACTCTGAATTTGAAAACTAGAAAGAACTGAAGCAATAGTTCTGTATTTCCTGTGATCATCCAAAAGGACCAATTTGTGTTTCATGCGCCAACTCATTAGTTATAATCAAAATTCTGAAAGGATTTATCATGCCTCAAGAAGCACTCAATATTATGCATAAAATGCTAGATTTCCTCAAAATGTCCTCATAGTGAGCAACTTCTTCCTCTCTTCCCAGAATAATGCATGACCAGGACTGAAAGGACACTTGAGTGGGGTTTCAGTTTTGGAGAAGACTAAATCCCAAATCAGCAGCATAGAATTTGTATTCCCAGAAGAAAAGCCTTTCTTGCAACTCCCTTTTTTCAAATAATATTCCAGGGTGCACCTTTTGAAAAACCAGTCATAAAACTGATTGGCCAGAAGGACTGACACATTTAAGCTCTCACAGCAATGTGTTTTCCCAAAAGAATCTTTGGGAAAGTGTGCACAACATATATACACAGATCCTTTGCTGTTACATACATCCATCATTTACAGAGGCATCTTAGGAATCCACAAAAACCTGTGGTTGTGGACAGAACGGGGAAGAAAACACAATGAATTCCTTTAGCATATGGATCTTGTTAAGGCACGGAAGAGATAAGATCTCACACTGCAGAGCTCATGGCATCCCAGCACCAGTCATTCAGAAACACTCATTATCCAAATGAGTTCAGGTCACCAAGCAGTAGTCTGCCTGAATCATTAATTATCGAAATAATTCCAGGTCACCAATTACATGTGAGATTGTCATGCACTTTTATTGTGCTGCCTATTTAGCTAATTAAAATAATTTTACAATGTCTGGGTGTAATCCTGTCAGTTACATGCCCACAAAATAATGAACTGATTCGTACGGTTTTCAAATGCCAAAAAAAGTAATAATGGAACCACACACAAATGCACCAAACAATGAAGGAAACTCCATTAATTATGTGAAATTTGAATGAAAAGTCAAGCTCACCTCTTCCTTCTTCTCCATATCCCAGATGAGGGGGGATTATTATTCTTCTTTTTTCACCCGTGCAAACGCCTAGCAAGCCTTCATCCATTCCAGCAATCACATAACCTTTCCCAATGTAAGTGTCATATGTACGATTTCGGGAATAGCTGTGGAAAGTATCTGACCTTTAGCAGTGCCAGGTGCACTAGAGAAAACACAGCATCTTGCAATAGGTCTGCAACACATTTCTTAAACCAGTTAAAGTCAAGCACAAGGTCATTAATTAGCACCAGAGGAAGACAAAGCAATCACCATGTTCAATGAATCTAGGCCAACACGTTTCATCAATCAGTGATGCATGTGTCATTTATTAACCAGTACAGGGACCCTGGTTAGGTAACAGCTAATTTGAAAATATGTCTCTACTACACCTCAAAATAAAATCTCACTTAAGTATTTTAGACTAAACAGAATATGCATTTCAATAAATAACTGAAAAAAAAATCCATTTTCTCCTTTAAATTTTCTTCTGCCCTAATTCTACTATAGTAAATGCTTGTTAACCAGATTGTTTCATTTTCATAAGACACCCTTTAGACCATTTTATTTTGTAACCACAGCTATGTAGTTCAACTGCTACAAGGAGGTGGTGGAATAAATAGGTTCTCCTGGCATGCACAGCATTAAAATGAGTCATGACAACAAAACAGTATCAATACTACCCTTTCTTTCCAAACTATGCCCATCATTTAAAAGAAGGATCTGCTTCTACACCTAATGATGGAATAAAACAGGCCTACAACAACAAATTATGTCCATTACAAGGATGTGCCTGCCTTCTCTTTTTCTTCAAGGCATTCTACTTGAAGGAATGACACAAGGAATGGAAAGCAGAAAGGTTTTAATTCTCAGGTTTTAATAACCCTGGGAAAGAGCAAGACCAGTACAGAATTTGATGTAATTCAGAGGTTTAGGGGCACTTCTGCAGCTCAATACTGCAGAGGAAAAAAATTAATGCAAATATTTTTTGACCTCTTGATCCTTGCCATTCACAGTACTTCTGGCACATTCTCTGCACTTGTGAGAATTTTTTCCTTAGCCAACTCAAAGACTTTCAAGCATTTTTGTTCACTGCTCTATTTCTTCATAGATGCTTGTTAAATATTGGCCTTTCTTGTAAATTCTGCAGGAAGCCAGCATATAATATCAACAAATAAACCCTCTAACAATTACACTTGAAGAATTATTTAGAAGCTACTGTCTACAAAGCATGTATTAATATTTACTGACCACAACTCTGATATGAATACTATAATAATTTTCAAAAATTGTTTCAATTACTACAGATGCTACCTACTGATATCTCAAAAAAGAGAGAATCTGGGCAGATGTACAATGGATACACCTAAAGTTATTAGTTTTCAAGTTTTCCTAACCTAAATTAAGGTCTACGGTGGTGGCTGTTGATGCAGGTGGTATCCTTCCACCAAGCTGAGCAGCCGAGTGGGGAAATCAAGGTTAATTCTAAACTTAACCCCACCTCAATTCAATTACATGAGATAGAACTCCCTCCTCCTCCTTTCCATGTGGGAACAAGCACACGTGGCATATTAATCAGACAAATAATATCTGCAAACTGATCCTGATCTTCAGCTTGCAGAAATATGAAAAAAAATTAATATATTTTGCATAACATTTCACAGTGGCTCATTTTCAACTCCTTTTGGTTACTTGTACCAGTAGAACTACAAGCTGGAGTAGGGAAGTGAAATACAAGTACCGCTCATTAAAGAGCAGAGAAAAGTGACAGGAAGCTACAAATTCATATAAATCTGTACATGAGGTTCATGTGCCCAGAGAACTTCAAATCTGAAGTGACAGCAGTCCCTCCTTTATTGCAGAAGCCTCATTACTGATTTCAGACTTTAAAGACATTAATGTTCAAAATGCAAACAGCTTTCATGCACAAAGAGAAAGGCTGTCCTGAGATCGACCTCAACCTATACAGTAGCTCTCCGGCTTACAGTTCTCAAGATATACAATGGGATTCATATTTCTTTCACCTCTCTTCAGGAGTATTACCTGTCTGGCAGATAAACAGTACAGGGCAAAGAATCTTCAAGCTCGCTTGTCTAAAGCGGACACAGCTTCACAGGGTGGATCACCACCGCAAGATGGCGCCCGTGATACCGTTATAATGCTAAATAGGTCCCAGTCTTCCCTACAGAAAAGGTTTCTATGAGGTTTTTTAGAAGAGAAGACTCCGACTCACAAATTTCAAAAACGAAGGAAATGCAAAGAACTATACTTGAGTATATTACGGACAAGGCAAATGAGTCAAACTGGAAATGGGATAAGTAGGAAAGAATGGGTTGGTTACCTGGAATCAAACAACGTGCCATCCAAAAGTGTGCCATTATAATGGTATCGAAGGAAGTCTCCTGTCTGGCTTCTCCGCTCGCAAGACTCAGGCACCTGCTGGTTCTCAATAGTAACGCCATCTTTGGGGTTATGAAGATCTAGTAAAACCACATCAAAGACGAGGGAAGCTTGGCCAGGTATATCCTTACCTACAAAAGCATTAAGAGCAGAAAAACAGTCAAGAAAGAGCAGGTGTTCTAGGAAAGACTTAAATACATCTGTTGAAGAAAATTAACCCACTGCCAAATACCAAACATCAAACCCTCCCTCCCAAAATAAATTAGCATAATTTAGTAGAATAAATTATCTATTCAGTCACTGTTTGTTTCATGTGTGGGTTTGTCCCTTAATTCTCCAGCTCAGCTGGTTTATTCTGTTCCCGTGATAATGGCACTGCCTTACCAAAAGCAGCAGTATGTTCAGCAACATGCACCTAAGCCAAGATGCACCAGCTCCATCTGAGCTGCATGGTTTAGTCTGCCAGTATTTCCAACACACTTCATGAAAATGCAGCAGAATACAAATTAATAGTACAGGATGAATAGATGTACCAGATATCAAAACAGGAGCCCACACGATGGAAGGTGAAGAAGAATAAGCTGAGTTTCTAGGTGAAAAAGTACCTTTCCCCACAGCACACAAATTACAGTGCATGTTGCTCTGAGAACCAGTGAGCTCAGAATCTTTTCAAAATTTTAAAACATGAGTCCACAAGGTGTTGCTATCCATGGAGATGGCTATTTACAGTTAGCCAAAGACACCTTCTTAAACATTAGAACAGAAAAAGAAATTAAAAATTTAAAAGAGCAACCCAAATTATACCTCTCTGTCCCCCTCATTTAATATGGAGACCTCTATGTATGACCTGCAGATTGCATGCAAAATCACACATTCTCATAGGACAAGTAATCCATCTTGTAGGTATTACTAGGGGACCGGTTACCAAAACAAAACAAAAATGGAACTAAAAATACATTTTTTTTTCAATTTTTCTGCTATCTGTGGCAGTCATTGAAAGAATTATGCAGTCATCTGATTTCCAGTTTTTGGAGCCAGTAGGTATTAATCAAAAATTATGTTCTCTGAATGTACTAAAATTTCAGTATATAAAGGTCACAGTTGCATCAACAATGTGTCTGTCATGCAATTAACTGGCTAATATTAAACAAAAAAAAAAACCTTTTGCAAATCCTGTACATAATCAGTTTTGAACATCTCTTTCTATTGCTCCATTCTGCCTGCCTGAAATTGTTAACAATGCTGTCCATCAATTTAAAATACTCAAAGTACCAGTTTATTCTATAATATGATCAACTTGGATGTAAAAGAACTTTTTAAAAAAAAGAAGAATAACTTTTACCATCTCCTTCTTCTCCATACGCGAGGAAAGGTGGTATTGTGATCATGCGCTTCTCTCCTACACACATTCCCAAGAGACTTTGGTCCATGCCAGGAATCAGCCACCCAATTCCCACGTAGGTATCGTAAGTTCGCATACGGTTATGGCTAAAAATGAAGAATAAAATAAAAAAACCAAACTACAATCAAAAGTCATACAGTCACTGGAAAAAAACAATATTAACTTTCACAAGGCAAGCAGCATGCACAATCTAATTCACAGCTTGTTGCTCCAAGAGTATTGCTCCTCAATTTACCAAAGGCTGGCTGGCTGGTGTTTTCGACACTGCTTTGCTCTTCTAGGAACCTAACTGTGGTTTTGAAAAGTACTTCACAAACATAACGGCAGCTTTTATTAAAGCATGATTTTCCACCAAACTTTAAAGACATACTGTGAAGTTAAAATCTCAGCATGAGAGAGTCAGCAACTCCATTTCATCATGGAACCTGCTCTTAGCTAATCTGAATAGCTGTGCTGCAGTGGTTATATAAACTACTACTTGACTGCAAGAAACAGTAAATACAGCAAATTTAGGTAAGAGCAAATTAAATTTTTAAAAACAAAGGATCTGGGCTGGCAATGCTCATAGAGATACAATGTACTGCTTTACTGGTCCTGCTCTTAGCTAATCTGAATAGCTGTGCTGCAGTGGTTATATAAACTACTACTTGACTGCAAGAAACAGTAAATACAGCTAATTCAGATAAGAGCAAATTAAATTTTTAAAAACAAAGGATCTGGGCTGGCAATGCTCATACAGATACAATGTACTGCTTTACTGGTTTGACCCAGTACAGCTCTCCTGCAAGCCCTGAATAAATCACTGACACTTGCAAGTTTTCATATATTGTCCTTCTGGGCAATTAGCAGTGCGGTGAAGGGGAGGGAAGTGATAGTTTAAAGTGATATCGCATACTTATTAAAAGACACAAAGACACACAATCCAGCTGCAAACCTTGAATCAAACAGGGTCCCGTCCAAAAATGTTCCATTGTAATGGTATCGTACAAAGTCAGACACCTCGACTGTCCGAGGGCACTTCTCAGGTTTGAAGTAAGTCTGAACCTGCACTTCATCCTCCAAATTCCAGAGATCAACCAGCAGCACGTCAAAATGGAGCACAGCGTTGGGGGGTATCACACCAGCTGCAAAACCAAACCAAGACAATCCATTATATTTCCCATTTTCTCCAGGGCACCAGAGAAAAGGGAACCAAACTACCATTCCCTAAATAAAATCCAGGATGTATATATAACTCACATCTTTTTGTGCTTATGCCCTCCTGCCTCCTTGTCACAGATGCAGATACAAAAGCAGGGGGGAAATCTGGCAAGATGAACTGTTATCAAATATGTCCACTAGGAAAATTGCTCTTGATTTACCATTTGCTGTCTCTGAGGCTGCAGAGCAAAGCTGCTTATGGCACTGACAAGACCTTGTGCACCGTAGTGCCAAAACACAGTAACTACTTAATAGCGAAGTAGATTTAAATAGTTAACTTTAGTAGCATCGCTTGTTGGCTGAAGGTCCACTACAGTCAACAGCTCTTCCTTCCACACACGGAGGGAGCCTGGAGCTATCAGCTAAATACCCCTGAACCAGGGGAGAACCTCTCTGAAATTCACCACGTGCGTTATGTACCCTTCTCTTCTGCGACTCCATTTCCCATCTGCTCTGAGGAAAGGAGCTTGCATCATCAGCCCTCCCGTGGTCCGCTGCTGTACTTACAGACACCTTCGCTTCCATAGGCGAGCTTGGAGGGAATTTTCACGAACCGCCGCTCATTCACACACATGCCCACCAGAGCTTTGTCCATTCCAGCAATAAGTTGACCTTTTCCCACAAAAACATTGAATGTGGATCCCCGGTCATAGCTAATGAAGCAAAAGCAGGCAAAAATGTTAGTGGCTCACCTACCCAGCATGTCTCTACTTCTTTCCAGAGTTTAGCTGCTCCTTGCCCCCCCTTTCCCTGATAGCATAGCTTTATCTCAAGGCGAGTCCTAGGAGAAGGGACAAATCTAAATGTTTCTGAGTTTTCAGCCCAGGTCTCTGTTCACTGCTCACTGTCCATCTGAAATGAATTCTAGCAGTGTGCAATGTGCACTGTAGGCTCCTGGAGCCCATAACTACAAATAGCTAATTTACACGCCAAATACCACAAGTGGCACCATAAAATTCTGATTGAGAAAGAAAAATTAAACTCTCATACATGACATAGAAGGATTGCAACTCTTACAGTAAGATCTGAGCATATTGACTTTA
The DNA here is from genome assembly GCA_013400935.1 of Turnix velox. Classification (NCBI taxonomy): domain Eukaryota; kingdom Metazoa; phylum Chordata; class Aves; order Charadriiformes; family Turnicidae; genus Turnix; species Turnix velox. Next base: position 110,594 of record VZTY01005473.1, read on the forward strand.
GTGAGTAACACTACAAAAATACTAAGCAAGATAGACAAGCTTTATAACATATCATGGCTGGGAATGGCATGGGAAGAAGAGGAGAGGGGAAAAGTTGCCTTTTTGAGTAATAGCTGTGAGATTGGCCAATTGTTTATTTATTTCCTCTTGCTGGTTACTTATTTCCTTCTTTGCAGTCTCAGAGCTCATTTCATTCAGACTTAAATAGCAAAAAAATACAGTCATGCTTTAGACAGCAATTGTATCAGACCATGAATCAAGAGAGATAACTAATTAAATGATCTTCTGTTGGGATATTACATGAACACTGGAAATGTAAATGAAATGATGCTTAAAGGATAATAAAGAGAGCAGCAGTGTTGCCACAGCAGAATACTAACATGAGCGTACGTGTTAAGTTCGAACCACCTTAAACTACCCAACTTTGCTATGCCTGAAACACTGCTATTTAATTTTTTTTTTAAAGCAATGTGTAAACACACAATAGGAAGCATTTCATACACTTCATTCCTATTTTAAAACTTCTACTGCTTCCATTTTCTCAAATTCTTTTTATAAATTAAATAATTCTCTTTTTGTCATAGAAAGGCAGCATTGTAAAAAAAAAAATAAAAAAAAAAAATAACTTGTGCTCCTTTGTCTGCTAAAATGCTCTGGAAAGCAGCCAGCTGCTAAATATTACTAGGGAAATTATGTCAAACTTTCCTTCAAAGGGTACACACATCATTTCCACAATATACTGAGCTTCCTAAAAGTCCCAGGGCCTCAAATCTCTTACATATTTTACTGATCAGCCCCTCAATTTGCTTTGTTTTTTAATTTCTGACAAACAGTTCCATTAAAATAGACAACCCTCTACACACAGCATTCATTTTACGTTGGATAAATATTCCTACTTCCAGGCAAGGATATAATATTTCAAGGGGCTATGTTTCAAATACCCCATGACAAATTCTGTTACACACACAAAACCATCATTGAGATGTTAAAACAAATAACCTAATAGATTCTATTGAAAGTGGTACTTGTAGTGATTGATAAAGTTTGGCAATACATCTGGGATGGACTTAAAACTAAAGAGTTTTTTTTTTTCCCCAAAAAACAGATGTACAATCAAGAAAACATTGATGCTGAACAGGGATCTGAACACTGAACAAAACATTGAAAAGAACATGCAGCTTTACCAGACTGACTTTGCAGACTTCTCAAAAAATAAGAAAAATTAGTTTCCATTAAAAGAATTTTCCAAATTTACAGCAGATAATTAAGCAATTAAATTCAGACTTAAAAATGCAAATTCTTTATGGGAATAGAAATAAAAATGCAAATACTGACAAGGGGAAGAAAAGCATAAACAGACCCATTAATTAATTTCTGTGACGAAGTCATGATTACTAAGATTCTCAGCTTGTTAAAGAGCTGTATTTCTACCATCTACTTGGAAATACAGAGAAATTTTTGTAAAACCCAGGAAAATGCTCAGCAACTGGAAAAGAAAGTAAAATCGCTCTTAACTTCAACATCAGCAGTACTTTCTAGAAAGATTACGTAGTTTGTTTGAACTACTGCTGGTAAGCAATTTCATGAACTTCAAAACAAAAACAAACCAGGTAGCAACTCCTGTCTGGTTAAAAAACAGGGATTCTAATGGGCTAATTTAAATCCAAATTTACTATGTTTAACTTGCATGCAAAGACCGTTGAAGATAAAATACTCTAAAATATTTTTCAGTTAACCTACAGGCATAAAAACCTTCTGATTTTCAATTGTCTTAACCTGATAAATGATTGAAATTAATCTTAAAAAAACAAACCCCTGCTAGCAAACAATAGAAACGTTAGTCAACACGAGCTGCCACCTAAGGTAAAAAAACCCAAGGTGAACAAACCTGGTTTTTTAGACTCTTTTGAAAAGATGACCATATAAAAGGTGGAGCTAGACCACCCTATCACTGATACTGTTTATTTACTGATATTTACAGAACCCAAAATCATAAAAGCTGCACAGCTCTCTGCCCAGCTTATCTGCCCCAGATAAATCAGGGTCAAATGACAAGAATTTGGAATTAAATGAGGGCCAGCAGCCAGGAAGCCCCGGCCTGAGTCTGCAGGAATCAGAAACACATTTCTGAATACATGGCTGCATTTGCCATTGTCACAAACTTGTAAAATGAGCAGCAAGGCTGCTGCCTTTGCATCTCCTCGCACCTGCGGCCCAGAACTTACTTTCTCGGACTGTCGGCTGCCAATGAACCCGCTATATTTGCTGTGCTTCTTCATCGAAACTGACATCTATCGCATCCCGCCCTTTATCCAGAAAAAAGGGACAGTGAAGTGGCACTACTGGCACACAAACGTACAGAGAGTCAGCTCTAGAGGAAGAGCTGAGCTGAGTTTGAAAGACAGGCTACACATTTTCCTTGAAGCACTGGGCAGATTACCGGGATTACTGAAAATACGGGGTTTTTTTTCTTCCCGAGTAATACTTTGATCACTGGCAATGAACCGAAGCAAGAAAAAACAAACTGTCGGCAGCAGCGGCGTCCTTCACAATCCCCTGATCCCACTATTTAGGCTTCCTGATCCCAAAATAACAGCAGGGAAGCAGCCAAGCACTTCGTATTTATTCAAGGGCAACTTATCAAAACCTTTCTGTGTAAGCACAGCCTGACAATTTTTGCATTTCTGGCAAAGACAGGGATTCAGAAATGTTTGCATTTGAGTAGGTTTATGCCCGGGGAAGGCACAGGAAACGAACAGAAAGCAACATGCAGGAAATCACTAAACACTGCAAGAGGCTGCGATCCCACTCACAGAGGTTCCCGTTTACCAGACTACCCGAGCATCCTTACGGTCTTCTCTCTTGGAGCAGAAAGCTCCTACTCACCACGTGGGAGCAGCAGCTGGAAGAAGGCGGTGGGCATCCATCAGGGCACACAAACTACTGCGAACTGGACCCAGCCACCACAGAGGACTCATCCCCAGTCCCCAGCAGTCACACCCTACCCCTTGGCCTTGTCACGTTTCAAAGATATCTTTCCCTGATGGCCCTGTGTTCCTGCTCATGTGGCGGTGCCAAGCTTGACACCCCAGAAGACCCTCACTAGGCACAGGTAGGTCGTGCTCAGGAGAAGCGACGCGACCTGAACTGAGCCTCAGCTTCCACCTCAATCCAGCTCCACCATCATCTAACACCTCTCCAAAAAGAACACCCTCCGGCGAACCGAGAGCTTCGACTGGTGGGGATGCAAGGGGGATGGGGGGTGCCCTTCAAGCTTCGGGGCGGAAAGAAAAGGGGAGAAGCACAAACCAGACCTGGAATCGAAGCGGGTGCCATCGGGGAAGGTGCCGAGGTAATGGTAGCGCACGAAGTCCCCGGGCCGCACGACTCGCGGGCAGCTCTCGGGCACGAAGCGCCGCTCCACGCTGAGTTCGGCTCCGTCCCACGGGGGCTCGGCCCCCGGCACCGGCGGCGCCTGGCAGGCCGCCCAGCTCACCAGCAGCGCCGTCAGCAGCAGCGACCCGCAGCAGATCGGGCCCCGCCGTCCCAGGGCCGTCGGCCCCGCCATGGAGGGCCGCAATAGGGGCAACTACCGGCGCGACGCGCTTTAGGCGGAGAGGTGGGGGGGAGGGAAGGAAGGGATAGAGGCCGTCCCGCTCCTCCTCCCGCTGCTGCTAACGTGGATGAAGTGCACCCACACGGGAGGGGGGAGGAGCCCCCAACTGTAGTCAACGTCGTCCTCCGCCCCGGCATTACGGGCAGGGGGTGGCGGTGCGACGTGGCGGGAGGAGGGCGGGCCCGCCTGGTCAGACGCACACACGCACACCCCCGCCGATCACCCCTGGCTCTTGGGAGAGGTGGCGGGTTCCCTGGGACAGACAATTAACGCGGGGAGTTTAATCTCAGAGCACCCCACTCAGAGGGGCTGTGTGTTGATGCGTTTACACTTGGAGTATTCAAAACCCCATCGCAAGTCACAGAGCAATCCAGGTAGAAGGGACATCCATGATCATCGAGTCCAACCATCGATCCAACAATGTCAAAGCTATTCCAAACCGTGTCCATCAGTGTCACATCTACTTTTTAAATATCTCCCAGAGATACTTAAATTCCACCACATCTCTGGACAGCCTGCTCTAATGACTCTTTCAGTGAAGAAATTTTTCCTAAAATCCATCCTAAACCTCCCCTGGCACAAGTTGAGGCTGCTTCCTGGGCTCCATTTTAGAGTGAAACTCCAAACATTCCAAACAAGTTTGTGGCAGCATGTATTGGTTCATATGCACCCAGCGCTGCCACAGGCATTTAAAACACCTCAGATAAAGTTTGCAAATGACACAATTAAAAAAATGGCCTAATAGCACCTAGAGACCAGTATTCAAGAGGAATCACTATCCCACCAGCCTCCCTTTTCTTCTCCTTTGATCTTCCACACACTGGTGAGAAGGAAATTAAATTTCTTCTCCAATATCCTAACTGGTTTCGGCAAAGAAACGTGGGAAAGCCATGCAATTGCATGTGATGCATCAAACCCTGAGCAATACAAAGCTAAATAATACTTTTTTTTTTTTTTAAAGCGGCGAGTTTTACAGCAGCAGGATTTGCACAACTGGTTAGGAATGCAGGCGCAGCTAGGAACATAATTTAAGAAACACTGATGATAAGATTTTATCTCACAGTTATTAATAAAGTATTAATGAAGCACAGATCATGCTCAGGTGGACTAACTGTGAAAAGAAACCACTAAAATCAGGCCATCTGGTGTGGGGTTAAACGCTCACCTCCCTACTCTTTGTACCTTGGCAACCCAGCTGTGTCATTCCAGCAGTGGAAAGGATGCAGACACATCAAATGTTTTTAAAGTGCTCTCAAACATGCTCTGGTGTAATAGTGCTGTATTGCTACAAAATGGCCACTGCTTGATGACCTAACCAGTGAAAAAAGTAGTAAACTTGAGCAGCTATTTAAAGATTACCAGATTAGCAGTTACAAATCAAAGCCTTCTTACAACAAAGAGTCGTGATGCATGTTCCAACCAACCCTGTGAAGTCTCCTTTAAGCAGACTGTGTAAATTGTCTAGCAGTTGCCTAGACTTAAACAGTTTATTTTGGTAGTGGTTTGTGTCAGTGGGCTTTCTGAAGGAGAACTCACAGTTCACCACTGGAATATGTTGATACAACCAACATAAAGCTTACCCTGTGTTTGGCACTTCTTTGCCAGGCAGAGCCACAGTTTCTATTCATGACTCTTCATTTAAGAAGTTCTGCGTTTTGAAAATAATTTCTTGGGCTATTTACTATTTATGCTGCTTTGTCCTCATCACTCCTCATCTCTGTTAATAAGAGTTCTTCTGATGTAATTACCATTGCCCTGCGATTGCTATAAGTTTTACCAATTTTATTAGCTCCTAAAAGAGCCATGTGCCCTGTAGCTGAAGCATCACCTGCACCTCCCTTAAGCACACACTGAGATCAAGACAGTTATCATCCAAGGAGCTGTGGTTGCTTTCTAGTCTTGTTCAGAAAACATGAAGTTAGCAGGATGCAAAAGCTTTCCTCAGAAATGTAATTTTGAACACTTTACTATTTTTCTTCAAACCATGTACATAAAATCATATCTTGTTTGTAGGTTTGAATCCAACTTCCCCATATGTGTTTTGGGATGCAGATCACCATCACACTAACTTTTCTTCAGTCAACTCTAAAAATAGTAATGACTAATATATTGTGAGCAAAGGGATGAACACGGACTGCTTAAAGCTATTGGAGAAGCTGTTTCTGGAGGTCCCAGACTTAAAAAGAGATATTGAGAGACCTCAAGAGATCAGCTAGTCCAGTCCCCCTACTGGAGCAGGAACACCCAGCTAGGTCACACAGGAAGGTATCCAAGTGGGGCTTGAATGTCTCCAGAGAAGGAGACTTCCCACACTCTCTGGGCCTATTCTGGTGTTCTGTCACCCTCACAGTGACAAAGCTTTTTCTCCTATTTATGTGGAACCTCCTGTGTTACCACTTGCACCCACTATCTCTTGTCCTATCATTGGATGTCGACGAGAAGAGCCTGGCTCTACCTTCCTGACACTCACCCCTTTACATTAATGAGGTCACCCCTCAGTCTCCTCCAAGCTAAAGAGACCCACCTCCCACAGCCTTTCCTCATAAGGAAGATGCTTCAATCCCTTCATCACCTTTGTGGCTCTACACTGGACTCTCAAGCAGTGAGCCAGATCCCTTAAATAACATTCCCAAGGTTCTAAAGTCTCTTTTGATCGTGCTGGGCCTACAAGGTACAGTCTCCTCTCCACCTGCCTGGAAAACTGCAGCCTGTAGTCAGACAGTAACAGATTTGGGAGGTTCCTGGTCACATTGTTAACCCGGGTTCCAGGAAGGTAGCAGATTCTCAGCATCTCAGGCCTTCCCTTCCCCTTGAGGGGGAATCTCCAATGACTACAATTTGTCTCCTCATAGATGAGGTTTTTATTGGAGCAATGGAATCCTCAGTTGCAAAGACACTGACAGTGAGGCATGTTCATCCCTCACATCTTCATTTGTTGGGCCTTCAACAGCCAGAACCTCATACCTGTTGTTCAGGGGAACTTGAGGTGCTGAGATGGGCAGGAAGGGAGCTCACCTACTGTCCCAACCTCCATCTTCAGGCCACTCGCTTCTTTCTCTTAGGATCCTGCCTTCTGCCTGACAAGGGCAGGCTGCAGGAGCACCACGGTCCTGGCTCCTCTTCTGACAAGGGCTTCAGTTTTTTATTTGAGGTGCATCCTCTTGCTCCAAAAGCCTATTTATGCCTCAGTTTCTCTGATGGACCTGAGCCTTTCCAATTCTCCACGGAGCTCCGCCACCAAGCTGAGCAGACAATTCACCTGCTCACAGCGCAGCGGCCCCTCAGAGCCGTTAACATCAGGCACCCTTCCTCTTGTTAATACCAGACAACACCCCCTCCCCGTTTATTTACAAGCGAGAAAGGCACCTTTTCTCTATGTGAGGACAGAGCGGGGCCGTTGGTGAGTTATCGCCCCGTTTGAAACTGCCGCCGGGGGCAGCGGCTCTGCCCCGCGCCCCCTCACTGGGCAACGCCTGCCGGAGCTGCCGTGGCACGACCCAGCTTCGCAGCTTTCTGCGGCTTCGAAATTCCCCCAAATCGCGCTTCTTGCCGGCAGTTTTTTTGCCGAGATTCCCTCCCCAGGTCAGACTGGAGCTTGTCTCCTCAGCGAGATGGTGGGGCTAATGCAAATTAAAATGTTTGCAACGCATTCAGTCACATAAACGTAGGAGAGGCCGTGACTAGAGAAATGTTCTGCTGAGTATAGCCATCAGGCTTAGCCAGTACTTAACCACTAACTGCTCTGTTAACCTCCACGTGGCAAAGATTACAGGCCTGACGGTTTGGGCCCTGGATGCCTGAACTATGCATTGTGTTTTGATATGGAGGATTTCTAAAAAGGTAACATAATGAGAGAGAAAAATACCCTATCAATTATAGATCAAGTAAAACAGAAGCAGTCTTTTTTTTTTTCTTAAAAGTCAAATGCAGCAGCTTGCAGATACTTTAAAACTATGGCAGTCAATTTCAGAGGAGAACTCAGACTATAGAACTAAAAAAGTGAGAGTAATGGTAAGCATAGTTTGAAGTTATAAAAAAATCCATGTTTTGTTTTATTTTTATCATTCTGCTTTTAATCTGTAGCAAATATTCAGAAAGATCACGGTGCAATGCTGTGTTTGGCTGTGTGACTGAGAAGGGGATTGTGTGAGGGGCCTCTGATTTATTTTTATCTTCTGCAGTTTTCCACAGCTGCTCACCTTGGAATGTGCTCTCTTCCAAACTCCTAAGAATCTCTTCAGAGAATAGTTTTGGGTTACAACTAACATGAAAGAACTATAGTGCTCGCTTTGCTCAGATGAATTTCAAGGAAGGAAAATAAACCCATTAATTATAATTCAGTGGTCATTTCTCCTTCAAAAGATCTGTAAAGTTAGTGGAGATCTTCAGGTACTTTCAAACAAACACAGGATCAATACTGAGTTTAACTCTTAAATTCAACAAAAAACCTAAATTAATAAAACATTCTCAGTAAGTACTGGCTTTAGGAAACAGCCTTTTGAACAAATACTTTATTTTATGCTACATGATAAACCCAGAACACATGGACCGTGAAATAGCACTTATTACACAAAGTATTTTACTATAAATTATATCAATTACACATTATTAACGTGTCACTTTAATGTCAGTGGTGTGCCTCATGAGGGAATGACATAACCCTAAATGCCTTTGATGACCAAGGTGATCCAGTTTGGGCTTCTTTCTTCGTGGGAAATAAGAAATACTGTGACACGGAGCTCTTTACTCTTCACAGAAATTCTGTATTGACTGGCCACCTCCACAGGCTACTTAACATGCAGATTTTCCTCTTGTATATTACTGGAAGTGGTTTGGCAGTAAACACAAGGGGCATACACTTTAAATTGCTAATACTGCAGGCAAATTTCACTTACTCCAGTTCATCTTCATTCAATCTCTTCTCTAGAAGCTACAAATGTTCTAGTGGAAGTCAAACAGTTAGCAGGTAATGCTGTCAAGCAGTACCTTCTTCCAAACTCCTCTTTGTCAGGAGAAAGTGTTACTCGACCCCAGGTACACAGCAGCTCCCCTGCCCAGAGGTCACTGAACTACTGAGCTACAACAAGAGAGTTTTCTTAATTAGAGCTTGTCAGCCTGTCATTCCAAGTTTGCCACACTAAATTATTATCCAAGTGATTTAGCAAATCTGGTTCATTATTAATGGCTGCAGGTTAGATGGCTCTGGCAAAAGCTCACTGCCAGCAGAGATGAGGCCAAACAGAAGGACAGGTGTCAGCTAACTGATGTTCTCTACCAACACTCCTGCAGCTGGTCAGGTAGAGGCTGCTGAAAGCATACCACTAGGTAACACACTGTTGAAGAATTGGTCCTGCCTTCTTTGGTGTTTGCATTGCCACTGTTGTAGTCTGCACACTAGTGGAAATTAACAAATAGTTGTAGCAAGCCTACTCTGGGCCAAACTACCTGTTAATAAGGCCAAAGCAATGGTGTTGGTATTGGTGTAGATGTGCTGGTGGCAAACTGCAGAAAAACTGCAGGAAAAATATCCTGTGCTTCCAGTTATTTATAATATTTATGTGTATGTGTTAAATACAAAAAAGTCATTACCATAATTTCATAAAAAGAGAAAGGTATATACACCTAAATATTGTTGAAAATAGAGACCAGAGAGGTTAAAACTCACTTTTTCAGAAAAACTGAAATTTCAATTTAAATATGAGGGAATAGAGGGGCTAAAATTTTTAAAAAACAGGTCATATATGACATACCAAATGTAACTTAAGTAGCTGGAGACAAAATGGGAAAAATATTAGATAATAAATTATGAAAATTAATGTGAACCAAAGCATATTCTAAATATATATTGCAGGCACCCACAAAGTCAGACAATGGAATACTTATAACTAAGCTGCAGGAAGACCTGGATTTTCCTAACAAAGGATACACGTGGTTAAGCCCCTGGTCTAGGATTGCACACAAATGGTCAGGAAGCTAGCTGTACATTTACCTAAATTCCCAATGAGTGAGGATTTGCATCTGCAATGGAAACAATCTAGGCGACTGCACACCAAAAAAAAAAAAAAAAACAAAAACCAAAACAGAAAACCAGTGAGCTGAACTTCAGCCTTCTGCTACATAAAATTTTGAAAACAGTGACTCTCATTGAACTTTCACATGCAGCAGACACAATCTCAAAACTGTGTTTCTCAAACCATGCAGAAATGAGTAGTTCCTGCAGTAAGTCTTCTTAAATGCATTTTTAAAATAAACACAGTTCAAAAATTATTGATAATTTGTCAATAGATAGACTCTTCACCGAGTAAAAAGAGAGGATGAAAGCATTACATATTTATTTAAAGACTAAAAAGCTCCTCAAGAAGCAGCATGGACACCAAGGTCTGAAAAGCAAATGGTCACAATTGGGTAAATAATTTATTACATCTACATTTTAACATGCCTGATCTGAACTCTGTCTGCTAGAACTGTTGGGGGTCTATACTTAAAAATAATAATGCTCTGTTACAACATTCTTCCAAACAAAGCTGCCTTAATAAAGTCGGTTTGTAAATTAGGTGTGGATGACAACTCTGTCTCAAAAAGATAGAACCCTTTTATCCAAGCTCTAGACTACCCTCCAGCCCCACACCCACCCATCCCCTGCCTATAGTATGTTGCCTATAAAATGCCTTCTGGAAGCTGTGTGTATTGGGAGGAGACGAGAAACAGCTCCTCTGCAAACAGCCCGTCACAAAAATGAAAACTTTCCTGAAATGTAAGAGTATCTGTTCTTCCAGATGTAAAACTAGCCTGCATTTTGAAACAAGCACGCCACTTGACTCCCTTGGGTAAAAGGATTATTTGCAGAGGTGGTCTGGAAAAAGGCAAGTCAGGTCAGCCCCTTCTCTGCATACCAGCGCTGAGGCAGCCAGTGGCCACTGCCTAAGTAAACTGAAAACAGGACACTGCGTTATTTTTCACCCTCCTTCACTAATCATCTGTGAATTCCCTGGGAACTGCCCAAGGTGCATTGGTGTTACAGAACAATGGTCACTGGTTCTTATTTAGTGTTTGTAATCTCAAAAATGGGTGCTTATTCATGCTCCAGTGCAAGGAGATCAATCACCACAATAATCTGCGGTAGTTCACAAGCATTTAGTGACTCTTGCACGAATTTTTGTTTACATTTTGCATCCTGAGAGAGAAGAGTCATATATTTAGATATCAATACTTCACTTCTGCCAGAGAACATTGTTTTGGAAACAATATACACAGATTCATAGGATGTTATTTGCATTTCTGAACTTTTTTAACAGAGAAGACTCCATCTGAGGAGCAACTGCAGGGTAATACCCCAATAACTTCATTCAGATGTATCATCTGTATACTAAAGGATGAGTTTAGGCCTATACTTAGAAAATTTGGTGCTTTCACAACAGCTTTAGGTGTTTGCCCAGAGCTGGCAAAGATCACATAGAGTGCTGGGCACTTTCTGATCCCATTCCCGTTAATTGGGCTGTTGCAGCACAGGTCAGAACCTTTGTTGCCTGCCTTCTACAACATTTGTTGCAGCAAAGCTTTAGGCATCTGTTTAGGGTCCAGAACGAACACCCCATGCAATCTATGTAGGCTTAAGAATTGCTCCATAAACATAAAGCCAAGAATTAAAGTCTTAGTATTTGTTAAGATGGAGCCCATACAATAATGATATAATTTAAAATACTATGAAGAAACTTAATATTATCTATTGTCTTTCTCTGCTGTCATGCTTAGCCTTCCAATGGGGTCAAAAGTCAGTAATACCTGTCTTCTTCAGAAACAGCAAATGTTGGTTGTAGTAAGTGGTCAGCATCACAAATTCTTCACTGTCATTACAGTGATGACATTTATGAATTTTTTTCTTCCTCTTTGCCAGGAGGAGAATGATGTTCTGCATTTCTTCCTTCTCACTTTAGTTCTGCTTGAGGACATCTTTATATGTTTGTTAGTAGTCTGTTAACTTGCTCTTTTCCTTGTTGGCTTGTAATTCCACCTTAAATTTCATTTTATTGCATGTTACAGGGTTTTGCTTGTGCTGCAGACTCATTCTTTCTTTGTTTCTTTCTGTTAGCTCACAAAATTGATTGACTCAACTTCTAAGGCTTCATTTTCTTCAGTGACCTTAACAAGTTTGTGGTTTGTATCTGCAGCCCTGAGGCCTCTGTTACCGCACTGTGCCTGAATTTTCAAGGCTCCCGTATTTTGGGAGGATTAAAAAATGTTCAGGTTTTCTCCCCACAGCCTTTAAGCTGAAGTTTCCAGACAATCCAATGCAGACTTTATTAACACAGCCTTACCACCTGTAGCCAACATCTGCTTGTTTTGGCAATATAATTGGTACATTATTAAAATTACTTTATAACTGGGCAGAACACCTCTCATTTCTTAGTTTATTCAAGTTTATTCAAGTACAACCAAAAAGCACCACACAAGGCTGGCAGGAAAATGCCCTATTAGAAATGCTAAATTGAGTTTGGGTTTTTTTTCTACATACTCCAAAAGTGACATATAGGAGCAGAGGCCATGCATGAACCTGCCTATGTACAGATTGGACTAGAACTATCTATAATCTTATATGTGTTCTTCTATTTCTATGGCTGCTTAACAATAGATGACTGTAACCTTTAAGCAAAAGTAACTGTTAGCTAGAGCATGGAGTGATAGGACAAGGGGCAATGGTTTTAAACTAGAGCGGGTCAGTTTAGATTAGACATTAGGAAGAAGTTCTTTACCATGAGGGTGGTGAGACACTTGAACAAGTTGCCCAGAGAGGTGGTGGAGACATTCAAGGACAGTCTTGCTGAGGCTCTCAGCCACCAGCCTAATCTAATGCAGGATGTCCCTGCTCACTGCATCAGGGCTGGATTAGATGGTCTTTGAAGGTCCCTTCCAACTCAGTGCATTCTGTGATTCTATGAGGGAGTGTTGCTGTATGTAATTTGTAGCAAAAGTAGCATAATGAAACAAAAATATAGAGGATGCTAGCCCACCACTGGAAAACATTATCTTTCTGTGCTTGGCATGACTTTCAAAAGTTCAATATCAGAATTCCTTTCTCATACCTTTCTCCATTACTCGCATGAAGGGGCATGGAAAGAAGATATAGAAAGAACCCATGGAAAGAACCTCCTAGTAACTTGACATATGGGAAGTAAGTTAAGCTTAAAGAGCTGCAAACTTTGGATAGTTTTGAAAAAAACTATGGTTAAGTGGAAACAGCTGTTTTGCATGGAACTTACAGATCAGCTATTTTAACAAGTGAAAGGCATCTTCCTGTTTAATATATGTGTCAAGCAGAACCAGGTCTCCTTGCCTGAACTTTTTAGATTGTGTTTTTCATGACTTTATTTCTGTAGTGACCCATTAAAAAACACTGTAGCCTTTATAGGCAGCTGAACTGGAAAGCTGGCAGCTTGGAGGGAACATACCAAGGGCAGATGCTGCCACTGAAGCTGAATTTGCCTATAGCACTTGATATGACTCGTATTGTTTGAATGGGAACTGTTTTATCAGTCACTGTTTCATGAAGGCATAATTCAGGAAACAAATCTGCTTTTTCAGGGGAAAAATTCTTGCAAATTGATCACTGATTTAAGAATAGACAAGACTCAGAGGAATTTCCTTCATCTAGGAAAAAAAACCCCTGGCTACAGGGCAAAGAATCTAGTCTTGATCCCTACTTAGTTGTTAGCAAAATTCTTGCTAGCTTTGATGACAGTGAGACTATAAACCATTGGGGGTTAGTCTATATATATAGATTTAATACATGAGGAACATACAATCTGGAATAATTATCATCCCTCTAATAAGGGGTTCAAATTGCAGCAATCCTGACTCAACCTCTCATCCATCAAAATCAGATAAATAGAGAATTATGGATTTCATTGCATCTGACTGTTTCTTTAGAAACCAAAGTCCTGCCTGCTCAACTTGGGCACCAGCAATCCCACAAAGAACCAGCTTGGGCACAAAGAACAGCATGTTTTGTTAGAAGTTGGGACAGTGTCCGAGCTTATCAGCCAAAATTTCCCTTCCCTACTATTGTTATATAATGTGTTGTTGCCATCAGAGTGCTTCTACTACTCACAGTTTCCAGACATGCTCAGACCTTACTTAAAGGTAGCACTTCAGACATCTCAAGAAGTTAGTTTTTGAGGAAATTTCATCTTACCATAAGGTAAGACCTTACTTACCCTTGAAAGCTACATGAAGCTTAGCCTTCATATCAGCACATTTGGGGTCTCCTATTAACAGAAGAGACAGCACCATGTCAGTGTTTAACTGGAGATATGTTGCTATACTAATAGTGTACTGCAGACATTCACCCCTATCAAAGAGTCTCACTCCTGAAAAAATGCCGGTGGCATTTAAATCAAAATGGCTGGGACTGTACGCTGTTATTTGCATATATTTATAAAGACCAGAAAGCAAAGGACAAAAGCTTGTGAAAACTTCAAGTTACTATGTGGTATCACATCTCTAAAGTCTTAAGTGAGCTAAACTAGAGTGAGCTAAAAAGGTCAAAGATGGATTATTTTCACTGAGTGGTGGCTTGAAGAGACAGTAAGCATTGCAATCTGATGGAATGGGTGACTTTACCACTACAAACTCCAGAAGATCACCATGGCAGCAACTCCACAGAGGGAGTTCATCCATTCAGTTAGCTATAAGAGGCTTGGAAGGCAGAATTCACAAAAGAAGACAATCGCTCCTCTGGCAAGTACTAGCTTCTTCACCTTTGGGATAGTTCTGACAAAAAAAACTTGAGTGCATAAAATGGAATGGAACTGAAGCGACTTCAAACTAAAGCTGCAGTTCAAATAAATTTGCTCAATTGCAATCCAACCCTAATTTCCAAAGACTCTTCTTTGCTTAGCTGTGAAGCTTTCCTGCAAATGCACGTTTTTGAATGCCCTAAGCACCAACCTAGCTTTTGATAAACAACTTAAAACTTAATTTATTTGTTCTTGTTTGGGATCCAAAACTTTCATGATGTTCTGACTAGTTTTCCTAAAAGGCTTGCCCCTGTAGACATTCACAGTCTTGAAAACTGACGTGGCCACCACATTTGTTCAGATGTTTTCTCCCTCATTCCCTTTATGTGATGATGCATGGCAGTAAACACTACATTAAAGGGTCAGGTGTGTAGGAACACTTTTCACTGCTGAGCTGCACTGTTGTAAACATGAGGTTAATCTGAGAAGTAAAAAGTAGGAACACAACATAGTCATTACTAATAGGAAATCGAGGAAAAAAACTGCTTAGAATGTTGATATTTTAGTTACAGAAAGAAGTACAATTGTTCGTTTTTTACTTTCAGAAAGAAGTATAATTTCCAGTGTTGGTATGGGCACCCCTCTTAGTGTACTCACAGCCAAGTTCAAACACATTTGTCATTCTGATTCCATGAATCTCAAATGTTTCTTTGCTGCTTCCAAAGAGTAGTAGGTGGTCCCCCACCAACATAGCCATTAGGCTGACAATTGGGGTATTTTTTTCCCCAGTGACACAGGAGCCACGAGCACTGAATACCTAGACTAAGGAGGGAGACAAATCCAAGGCTCTAATTTCCTAGCTGAGAAGCCAGTATACAAAAGAAAATACCAGCCCTTTCACTTTAAACAAAAAAGGATGTCAACATTTCTCTTCACAGCTGATGTCCCTAAGTGTCTAGAAGTGCCACTGCTGTTCTGAGGCAGCTTTCTCTGAGGTCAGAAACCATCCAGATTCTAAACTCACTCTATTCTGAATATTTCCTATGGGCAAGCTTCAGGCAGTTGTGAGCTAGCTGTGTTGGATTGGGGCTGTGCTCTGTTCAGCCTGATGCTTCTTCTGGATCTCATTAGGAGGTGCTTAACTTCCTCCAGAGCCTAACATGGATTCTGGATTCCTCTTCTGTGCGTAATATCTGACACATAATCAGAAACAGATCTTCGCCCAAAGCTCCAGCCAGCCAAAAATGGAGAAAAACAGATTGGCTGACATTCTGCCAGAGTTACTCTCTCACAGGAATGCTGATGCCCATGGGATGACATAGACGAAAACTAATTCTGTGTCTGGGAAGATCATGGAGAAAATTCCCCTATAAGCTATGCTATGGCACACAGAGGACAGGGGGGTGATTTTAGACAGCCAGCATGGCTTCACCAAGGACAAGTCCTGCCTGGCCAAATTAGTGGCTTTCTACAATGGAATGACTACATCAGTGGACATGGGAAGACCAGTGCATATCATCTATCTGAACTTCTGTAAGGCCTTCTTGTAAAAGGTCCCCAACAACATCCTTCTCTCTAAATTGGAGGTATGGATTTGAGGGGTGGGTGGACTCTCCTGTGGATAAGGAACTGCCTGGATGTTTGCATCTGGAGGGTAGCTGTCAATAGCTTGATGTCCAGATGGGAAGGAGTGATGAGTGGTGTCCCTCAAGGATCTGTGCTGGAGTAGTGCTGTTTAATGCCTTCACAGATTATATAGACAGTGGAGTTGAGTGTACTCTCAGCTAGTTTGTGAATGACACCAAGATGAGCGTTGTGGTCTACAAGCTGGAGGGATGCGATGTCATCTAGAGGGACATGGACAGGCTGGAGAGGTTGGCCCATGCAAAACTCATGAAGCTCAACAAGGACAAGGGCAGGGGGCTGGGTCAGTCCTTGTTACCGATAGAGACTGGGAGGTGATGTGACACAGAACAGCCATGCAGAAAAGGATTTGGGGATACTGATGGATGAAAAGCTGGACATGAGCCAACAGTGTGCACTTACCAGAAGGCCATCTGTATCCTGGGCTACATCAGAATCACCATGGCCAGCAGATCGAGAGAGGTGACTGCCCTTTTACTCTGCTCTTGTGAGACCCCACCTGCAGTACTGTGTCCAGCTCTGGAGCCCTCAGTACAAGAAGGACATGGACCTGTTGGAGAGGGTCCAGAGGAGGGCCATGAGGACGATCAGGGGGCTGCAGCACCTCTCCTATGAAGACAAGCTTTGAGAGCCTGAGCTGTCCAGCCTGGAGAAGAGAAGGCTGTAGAGACACCTAGGAGCCTAATGGTACCTGAAGGGGGCCTAAAGGAAAGCCGGTGGAAGACTGTCAGAGCATGTAGTGGTAAGACAAGAGGCAATGGTTTTAAACTAGAGCAGGAGAGAACTTTAGGAAGAAGTTCTTTACAGTGAGGGTGGTGAAGCACTGAAACTGGTTGCTGAGAGAGGTGGTGGAGGTGCCATCCCTGGAGGCATTCAAGGCCAGGCTTGATGAGACTCTGAGCAACTTGATCTGCTCACTGCAGAAGGGTTGGACTAAATGATCATGGAAGTTCCCTTCCAATTCTATGATTCTATGATTCTAATTTGGCCACAGTATTATCACTTGTATTTGAAACATTCAGTTGTTTGTAACAAAACTAGTTATAGTGGATATTATGAAACATACAGGTCTTTCAAACACTTCATATTCCCACAGCAACTCTAATGTTTCTGCTTAGATTATTTGGTGAAGATGGAATTACAGCACTGTGATAGTCAGCTCTTATGGTAAGATGAAATTTCCTCAAAAACTAACTTCTTGAGATGTCTGAAGTGCTACATTTGAAAAAAAGGAAAAAACCAAACAAACAGACCAACTTCAAATCTTTCTAATCACAAAGAACCAGATCCTCAGCTAATCTAAACCCATAAAATAAAGCAGATTTAAGGAATTTACAGATACCGAGGATCTTTGCTCCAGAATAAACAAAACTGAAAATAGCCATTACCCTTTGTCTCCTCCCTCCTTCTTCATAGTTCATTTTGTTCTGATCATTCCTAAGGACAGATGTGTGCAACTGTCACAGGGCTCCTCTCAGCAAAGGAGGAAAAAGAAACCTTGTAGCTACATACAGCTTTAAATTACATACTCCTACTAAAAATGGGGGTTAAAAATCCTGACCTGTTACCAACATACTTCTGAGCTGGGTAATACAGTAACAAAGTTAATTTCTAAGACAGATGAGGAAATAAACTCAATTATTTATGTCACACCAAAGAAAGAACACATTTAAAGCAATTAGGTACCTATCTAATTTTACTTTCTGTGTCCCATGAAGTTACCACAGTGAAGAATATTACACAAATGCCCTATTCTGCTCAGAAATTAGGGCTTGGATAACACAAACCACCAGGATGCAAAGAATGCAGCCAAGCTTTCTTGACTTAGCAGTAAGAGGACAATGTTCTGTCCTTCTGTCACCCTTTGCAGCCCCACACTTTTGTTGAGACTATGTGCTTAGTTTCTGGATCTGTGACAATTATTCTGCCATGGCTGAAGTCTTTTATCTTGTGGTTATCTAAACCAGGCTTCCATTTGCTCCAGACTGACAGAATTGTTCTTATTTTAGCCAAGCTGGGGAGGTCAAAGGTGTATGGAAGTGAGACTGGTAGGGTTTCTGGAGAATGCCTATGTCTTTTGCTATTACACATATCCCTCCCATAACATCCCATTCATAAACTGGAAACTGTTCATCTTAGAATTAATTAGGCTTTCTGTCAGTATCCTAGCATTCTGGAAAGCTGTTCCAGAGTCAGACTATCCCGTTGGTTTGAAAATGTGAAGTAAAAGGCACTTGAAAATAGCAAAATAACACTGGAATGAAAGGGGGTGGGGGAGTTTAAAAAAGTTCATTATCTCACCTGTATTTACTGCCAAAATAAAGTCTCAACAGCTGGGCAAATGCATAACTTTCAGTAACTATTGTAATTTCTCTTAATAGAGTGAAAAAATATATTGTGTCGCACTGAAGTTATTTCAGACATTTTAAATGTAATTGCGACAGCTGAAAAAAATTCTTCTGCACTTGTTTCTTGAAGATACATGACCATGTAAGGGTCCCACTGCAATCAGATCAGAGAGGGGGCATCCACAACCTCTCTAGGCAATATTATATATTAGTGGCAGCCCATTCTAATGCTATATTATTTTGTTTGAAATGTTAAAATAAGCATTGAATCCTTGTTAAAGACTGTTACATAATTAATTAGACAAATCCAGTTTCCCAGAAACTGAACTTACAGTGGCAGCCACTTAGCTGAATCAAAGTGAGAAACCAAATAAATGTTTTACCAAGTAGAACCTAAAAAAACTGTTAAATAAAGCCCAAGATTGATATTTACAAAAATACAAGTGTTTTAATGACTGTTTTAATCTTACTGTACTTTAGAACCACAGGGTTCTAAAGAGATATTACATACCAGAAAGCTGTAATACTTATGACCAGCAAACAGCATCCTTTGCCTTTGACACATCATCTTTTGAGGCATCAAGACCATCAGTTAAAATCACCTTCAATTCCTAAGATACTTTCTTGTGTTTCACTCAGCTCTTAAGCAATCACAGAAATCTCACCTGCCCTTGAACTTGAGCGTGAGGCTAAATGAAGGATTTATGCTTTGCCTTCCCAGCCCCAACCAACCTCTATTCTGCATCCTGCAGCAGAAATATAATGTCTGGGACTTCAAAACTTTCAAAAATGAAACTTCAAAACCTGTGGCAGGTTCAGCTTTCTGAGGGTGTTCATAAGCTGAAGAGGAGGCAGTTGCCTTTTGATAATCAGGCAGCTCTGGCTGCAGAACCACAGCCCTAGACAGGCCTCCCTGGGCTTCTGGCTAGATCCTGCCCCATAACCAACTCATACTTCCTGAGGGCACCAACCCCTCCATTGAAATAAGAAAGAATATAAACCAACCCAAATTCAATCTATACCTTCTGGATATTGCAAGAGGCAGCCCTGACCATCTCCTCCCTCCATCAGCAAGTATTCCAGCCTCTGACAAGCATAGCCTGTGACCACCAGACAGGGCACCTCCTTGAACACCCATTCTCTCTTCTCTACCCCCAGATAGTCCTCATCTCAACCTCAACTGTCCCCATGGCATCAGTGAGGGGGTGACCCCCTCAGCTTGTTGCTCCATTCTGGGAAGCCTGCTCCCCAAGGCTTCTTTGTCAGCTTACCACCATATTAGTCCAGTCTTGTTCAACTGGACACGGTTGCTATTCATCAGTGACCTGGATGAGGGGACAGAGTGTACAGGGGGGGACATTGGCATGTTTGCCAATGACACAAAACTGGGAGTGACTGACATACCAGAAAACTGTGCTGCTATTATAGAATCACAGAATAGTTTGCGTTGGAAGGGACCTTAAAGATCATCAAGTTCCAACCTCCCTGTCATAGGCAGGGACACCTCCCACTAGATCAGGCTGCTCAGGGCCTTGTCCAGCCTGGCCTTAAACACCTCCAGAGAGGGGGCATCCACAGCCTCTCTGGGCAACCTGTTCCAGTGTTTCACAACCTGGACAGGCTGGAGGGCTGGATGAGAAGAAGATCAGGAAGTCTTGCAACTGGGGAGGGGTCAACATAGGGGCATAGGGGTTGCCCTGTTGCAAAGCAGTTCTGCAGAGAGGGATCTGGAGTCCTGGTGAACAAGTTGACTGTGAGCCAGCAACATGCCCTTGTGGCCAAGAAGGCCATCATTCTCCTGGAGTGCATCAGAAAGACCAATGTCAGCAGGCAAAAGGAGATCATCCTCCCCCTCTCCTCTGCCCTGGTGTGGCCACATCTGGAGTTCTGGGCTCCCCAGCTCAAGAAGGCCAGCTGGAGAAAGACCAGCAGAAGGCTTCAAGGATGATCAAGGGATGAGTGCCTCTTATGAGGAAAGGCCAAGAGACCTGGATCTGTTTAGCCTGGAGGTGTCAAGAGGATGTGGTCAGACTCTTCCCAGTGGAGCCCTGCTACAAGACAAGGGGCAGCAAGCACAGACACGGGATATTCTGCCTTAATGCAAGAAAAAATTTCTTTAAGGATAACAGAGAACCAGAACAGAGAGATTATGGAGTCTCTGAAGAAACTATAAATCTGCCTGGAATCATTCCTGTCCTGCCTACTCTAAGTTAATCTTCTTTGTCATGGGTCATGAAGTTCAACAAGGCCAAGTGGAAGGTCCTGCACCTGGGTTGGAGCAATCCCAAGCACAGATACAGGCTGGGTGGAGAGTGGCTTGAGTGCAGTCCTGAAGAGAAGGACTTGGGGGTGTCAGTGGATGAAAAACTCATCATGACCCTCCAGTGTGCACTTGTACCCAAGAAGGCCAACCAAATCCTGGGCTGCA
>VZTY01005473.1:133994-154897 GCA_013400935.1 Turnix velox
CGTCGCCGCCGCGCCGATGTCCCACAGAGCGAAAAGAGGGCGGGAGAGGAAGGGAGAAGAGGGGGAGGATGAGGAAGAAGAAGGAGCTGCGAGGGGCAGCCAGGTACGGCTCAGGAGCCAGCCGGAACCAGCGGCGAGCGGCGGCAGGAGCCAGGACCGGCATGAGAGGAAACGGAAGAGGCAAGAGGCGCAGCAGCTGCGGAAGCTCCAGCACCTGGAGTCCTTGTAAGGAGCGAACTGGGAGGGAGAAGGGAATGCTGCCCGCCGGGCCCTCATCTCCTTCTCTGCTCTGAGCTAGGCATCTGGGGCTCGTTCGCAGGGCCAGGGTCAAAAATGTGCCCCGTTTTTAATGGACAGAGGGGTCAGTGGTCGCTGCATGGTTGGGTGGGTACGCTCCCTGAGTGGGAGGCTCAGGGGAAGAGCGGCCTCCGTCACTTTACGACGGTTCCTTGGGGAAAAACGGGTCTTTTCCAGATCCCGAGAAGGCTGGGGATTGCGGTGTAGTTGCTTGTCCGGTTTCCACTAGCATGGATGAAAATAGTAATAATAGTAAACATGAAAAAGGTTTGACTGCTGCCTGATGGCTCCCTAAGTCCCCTGCAGTGCTGTGATGGGTTTGTGCTGTTCCACTGAAAAGTGTTTAATACAATAAATAGATCAACGGTTTCACAAGAATGTGACGTTTTCTTTTTTTCCTTTCCAAACACAGGTATAAATCTTTTCCTTATGAAATACACTAAATAGCAAAGTTACTGCTACAAAGACAATTTCATACTGCGTTGGGGTTGTAATTCCTAAGTGCATGGGCATTTTCAGCTCTTGTGCTCTATGGAGCTCACCATTTGCTTTTTAATATAGCTACCATAAACTCCAGGGAAACGCTTGAGGAAGGATGGCACTTTGGGCAATAAGATTCAATCTTTAGGTTTTTTGTAGCTTTGTGTGGCAAAGGTAGAAGTAAGGAATGGTTTGACTAGATGGTTTTGACTGTGTCTGTGATGGAGCAGAGCTGGAGTCAAGACATTTGGATCAGTGAGATTCTGGGGTGGGATGCTACAGGAGAAGAGGAGACAATAGGGAATTTGTGGTAACTGAAGCTGAACTGGATGTTGCATGTCTCTGTGAAGCAGTGCAGTGAAAGTAAGTGTTTTCCCTCCTCAAGAGTATGAATTAGAGTCAAATTTAAGGGAAAATGTGAAGCGACATTTTTACCTCTATACCAATGAAATGCTATAGCATTTCCTCAAGTTGTCTGTACTAAGCTCCAGAGTAACAGTATTTCTATTGCTTTTCAGCTATGAGAAGCCTCCTCCAGGGCTAATTAAGGTTGGTAATTTATTACAAAAAATTTTTAGCACTGTGAGGGATTTTCACACAGCCTGTCTTTTAGCTGTTTGTCTTTACTATTATAGAGAGAGGTTGGTTCTTCCAGGGGACAACTCAGATCCGCTCAGTTATAAGCCAGCCTCTTTGGCTTATCCAGAATGAAATGCACAGAATGAGATAGAATGATACCAGTTCTTTCATCACTTCTTAGCACACAAACTTAATGCAGTGGATCTTCAAGGCACTGGGCAGCCTGATCTAGTGGGAGGTGTCCCTGCCTATGGCAGGGGGATTGGAACTCGATGATCTTTAAGGTCCCTTCCAAACTATTCTATGATTGCATTCAAGTGTTTGTTTAAAAATACTTCACTGTCATAATGAGTGTTGCTTTTGCCAAATTTATATACCTAAGCCATAATCTAGTGCTTTTAACCTAAAAAATACAGCTCTGGCTTGCAAAGATGGTTTTTAATTGTTATGTTTTGCTAGCAATGAAAGGAAAAAAGTCTCTGCTTGTCTATTAAGTTTTCATTTATATTATCTATTTAAATAAATTACTAGAATAAATGAGAATAAGAAGGAATGGAATTAATATAGTAATGAAGTTCAGACTGGGAAATTACTTAGTGCTGTTAAAAGGATATTTTACATCCTTTATGAGAAAAAGAAACATTGTAGGGTAAAGGCTCCATATTAGTTTTTGCAAAGTTGAAAAAAAACAGTGATTTTATTGTCATTATCTTTTTCTCTAGGAAAATGAAACAAAACCAGAAGACTGTATACCTGATGTACCAGGCAATGAAAGTGCACGAGAATTCCTGGCACATGCCCCAACAAAAGGCCTTTGGATGCCATTGGGAAAAGAAGTCAAAGTTATGCAGTGTAAGACTGACAATATTCCAGATGTCCTCTGGGGGAGGGCAGAATGGTTGACAGATGACAAGGTCCAGGAAGATTGTCATTATATCGATAGAAAAGTAACTGGTACTTTGAAAGCTGTAATAAAATGCAAAAAGAAAAAAAGGTAATTTTATGGACATGACACTTATCAACATAATACATGTGTCTCTTTGTTTCAGCAAAATGACATTATTTTCCATAAGTATCCATAAATATGCTTTCTTAATTTCTCCTCCTGATTTGGCTTGGAGATGCACTTCACTGCTGCTTCTTTTCTTTAAAGGTTGGAGGTGCAAACGTTACGGACACAGGACAGGAGATAAAGAATGCCCATTTTTTATTAAAGGGAATCAGAAACTGGAACAATTTAGAGTAGTGAGTATAACTACTGTCGTGTTATTGCTTGTATTTTTTAATATTTTTATAATAGTGGATAATCTTGCAAGTGAAGAGAAGCCTGTTAGATGATGCTTTATTAAGGACTTCTCCTGTGTGTCCAGTGCTGAAAATCTCCTAATAAAGGAAAGCTACAGTTGTGGCTGGATGTTTGACTACTTTGCAGAAAATCTGCTCTTTGGGAGGAGAACTAGTATTTTTTACACTTAAGTTGGAAATCAAGAACCTGTTTCAACTGCTATTCTGTTTCTGTGATTAAAATGTCAATGGAACAAAATATGTTTAGTCGAGCTTGAGCTGCCCACATTGCAGCTGCTTCAAATCTTCCACTCCCACTGTGAACAGCCACATCATGAAGCCTGTTGTCTAGGTCTGTAATCCAGGCATTGTCTACAAGTCTGATCTCTCACTACATGAGACTACATCTCCAGTTCTGGAAATTCTTTCTGTGTGACCTCTTTCACTTTTCCCGTGGCTCTGCATTGTTAAACCATATTTCAGTCTTTCATCACTTTGTTTCTTATGTTTTCATTTCTGTCCTTAATAAACACTGGCCAACCAGGATGCTGTTGCAAAGAGTATTTTTAGCCCACTCCTATGGCTAGATTGCCTCTGTTATTCATTTTGGCTTAGGCTGCATCAAACCCTTCCTGTATGTCCAAAGCCCTTCATGGTGCATTCCCAACATCTTTAATTTGCTACTGACATTTTAATTCCCACCCCTCATCAGCATTCAATGTCTCCCCTCTGTTGAACTTGATTGCTGAATCTTCCAACAGATACAACCTCCCATAATTTTGCTGCATTCTTTCATGGTGTCAAGTGCACCTTAAATACCTGCCATGCTTGTTTGCTGTCTTCCTTCACAGTAGTATTTTGGTGTAATGCCTGTTTAAATTAAAAGAGATAAAGCTGATTTAAGAACCAGTAATGGTAGTGCATGGCATGTTAGGACAGCTCCAATTCATCCATTTGTTCTGTGTTCCTTACTCCTATATTCCTGGTTGTTTGCATCCACATTTTATGCTGTAAGGGCTCAGCTTATTCTGAAGACCAGTATTCTTTCTATGGTGAGTGTAGGTTTGGGGTTCTCTTAGTTAACAGTGGTCAGAGAGGGAGAGAAATAGTATACCTAAGAAGAGTGTCCTTCATTGGTGATGTAACTAGATGAACTTCTTTTGAAGTGAAAAAACAACAGCGTAACAGTGTTAAGTGCAAGAGTATACTTGACAGTTTGCCAAACTTATGTAATCTTTTTGGGGAAAAAAAAACCCAAAACTCTTGCACTGGGTTGGTTTATTTTTTTAAGGAACAGAACAGTTAGTGCTAAATACTTTTCTTTACCAAAGTTGCATTTTCTTTTTTCCACTTTAAAGGCACATGAAGATCCAATGTATGATATAATACGGGAAAATAAACGTCATGAAAAAGAAATGAGGTAAGTGCATTTCTGTAGTAAACTACATTTTCAGTTTGGTGTGTATTTTGATAGTGTGAAGGTATAGGTGAAATTTAGATATAAACTACCCATAGCCCTTGCAGAACACTTTTTTAATGGCAGTTACTGTATGCTGTTGGGCAATAATGCCTACTTCCTCAATAATTGCTCTGTAGTATTTCCTACCTTTGAAATTCTATCAGTTTCTGTATTTTTTTTTTTAAACAAAATTTGAAGAGGAGTCTTATCCATTTATGTAGTAATATTCAGGTACTTGAGTTAAGTTTTGGTAGGCCTAAAAGCCAGTTTGATTTCTTTTTTTTTTTTCCTTTCCCTGACCCTATCTTTTCAATTTGGGGCATCAAAGTGCCCCAAAGTGATATGAAGGGGTGCATTGATGAGGCTCTGAGCAACCTGATCTAGTGCAGGATGTCCCTGCTCACTGCAACACAGTTGATCTAGATGGCCTTTCAAGGTTCCTTCCAACTCAACACATTTTATGATTTACAAAGCTAGATTAAAATACTGGGTGGTGTTCCTCATGTGAGGTCATTATTCAATATAAAGAGCAGGAGACTGTTTCTTGAAACACATCAATGAGATAACTGAAAAAAATATAGGTAGCCCATAGTCTAGGAAGGAAAGAAAGAAAAGCTAGACTAAGTTAGTACAGGTAGAAGAGCTAGAAAGGATTCTCATTACCATTTTTTAAATTCAGGATACAACAACTGAAGCAGCTCTTAGAGGACTCCACCTCAGATGATGTTGACAATAGTGATGATGACAGTGAAGATGACAGTAGCTCCACTTCCTCAGAATGTAGAGATAAACACAAGAAAAAAAAGAGAAAGAAGGAAAAGAAAAAG
This sequence comes from Turnix velox, assembly GCA_013400935.1. Lineage (NCBI taxonomy): Eukaryota > Metazoa > Chordata > Aves > Charadriiformes > Turnicidae > Turnix > Turnix velox. The sequence continues at coordinate 138,921 of VZTY01005473.1, forward strand.
AAAGAAAAGAAGAAGAAAAAGAAGAGAAAGCATAAATCATCTAAATCTAATGAGAAATCAGAATCTGACTGACGGCAGTTACCTGCTGCATGCCGATTGACCTCCTACGAAGAAATCGCCAGAAAGGTCTTTATTACCCTCAAACCAGAGAGACATGCATACAGCATCCCAAAACGGCTGCCCTCTTCTGCCCCTCTGCACTGCTGCAGCCAGAAGGATTAGAGCTGCATTAAACAATCCTCAGACAACCTTGTCTTTATACTGTGAAACCTGGACAAAAGTTCATCATTCCTGGGTAAACTGGTCATCTGTGTTGCAGCATGTGACTATCAGCAGGAGGTAGTGACTACCAAGATACCACCAACAAATCTGCAGAATTCAGCAGAGTGCCTACTGAGGTGTCTTTTCTCCATGAAGTTATTATGTTTTATATGAAGCTTCATTGTAAGGGGTCTGCAGCATGCCCTGTGCAAAGCACTGACAGTTCACTTACTGGGCTTGTAATAAGCAGGTTGTGCTGTTGGGGTTTTTTTTCTCCTCCTCTGCATCCTGTCTATATGATGAAGTTCAGCATAGTACTGGCAGCTTGGGAAATAAAGAGCTGATGGGGGGAAATAAGTTAATTGAGGGGATTTACTTTAAGACAAAATTGCAGCATCGGCAAGACTTGGGTTTTGCTCTGCATAGCAAAATATCAACATTAATGTACACAGTTCTGCAATGCCTGAAGTGATCTCCAACCCACAGTAGCCAATTGTAATGACATTCATCATTACTGTAAAGAAGTAGTAGGTTGAGTTATTTAAAAAGGGCGTTTTCATGTTAGAAATGAAAAAATATTATTTTCTACATTCACTTCAGTATCAGTTATTTTGATACATTCAAGGATTGGGGTTATTTTCCTTTTAAAAAGGCCTGGGGTAATAAAATCCAACTTACATTTACTAGAATTATTTTATGTAGTAGTATTATACAAATCATTGCCTTGAACATGTAAGGCTTTCAAAATTATCTTCAGTTATATGCATCTAAGCCACAGAACATGAGTAAAGAACTTGAAAGCGGGGAGAATAGAAATCTTTGTGCACTTCATTGACCTTAAGGGGTGAGCAAACTTCTAATTAATATTACAGACTTGACTAGAAAGATTGAAATAGCTATAAACTGTGTTAGAGTAAGCTTCTCTTGTTGAAAGAGTGGTACAAAGCTGTGATTTGAGGGCCTAGGTAACATGCATTGATACTTGGCAAAATAGAAAAATAGATTTGCTTTGAATGGACTTAGCATTTTATCTCTGTGCTTAGGCTTATATTGAAAACACCCACCAACTTGATGACATCCTAACAGTAGTAGAGAGAATGCTAACAGTGAAACAAAGGAAGGAACATAAAATGCAGTTAAGATTTTTTTTTCCCCTCTTCCAGAGACCTTCGGAAAAAAGGACAGGAAAATACACACTAAACGTGTTCTCTCCCTCCTATATGTCTAATAATCATTTAGTAAAAATAAACCCCCATGTCTTGCAAGTCACTCATATCTGAGGTAGTCAAGGTCTACTTACAAGAAAATACTTCATTTTATTTCCAGAGCTCGAATGTGCAGTTGTGTTTTATTCTCCAGTATTTAGCAGATCTCATGGTGATGGGATTTTCTGGTGACTCCTGATAATTCCCTGTATAAGCATCAAACTCAAAGCTCCTTGTTCTTTCACCAGAAGAGATTTAATAGCCAAGATAGCATGAGATATATAATGGCCTAGTTCTGTGTTTCCACATTTGGTGCTGAGAAATTACTTGCATTTCTAGCTTGGGTGATTGCTGGGCAAATAATAGAAGCGATAGCTTATAGGTACCTGATGCATTCCAAGAAAATTCTCACTCAAGTACATCAAGTAACATCAGTTACTTCAGCTTTTGGCATTTAAGATTATTCTGAAGTTTAGTTCAATAAAAACTGACTCCAGTTTTTCCTTGGGCTGCCATCCCATTCCTTGTTAGTGGGTTCTTCCCATTTTGCCTTTCCCGGCTTACTATTGGAACAATCAAAAAAATACTGCTAAGAGAACATTCTCTAACTTGTATCAAATGGAATTTACAAGTGAGATTCTACCGCTCATGTCATTGTTCTGTATGGGATTCAAGGTCTATTTGACTCCATATCTTTTCCTACTCATGATCAATAATGGATGTCAACACAACAGAGGAGTACAAAATCCAATGGCATTATTTCACAAAAATGCTGTCTCAGTCCTTACTATTGGTCATGCTGGTCCTCCTTAGGTTCATTTTAGTATTTAATATTTTCTTTCACACATGATCACTTTTTGTAAACTTCTCAATTTCCCTGAGCAAGTAATTCTAGACTTTATTGAAGAAGCTTAACTTGCTTTCAAACTGCTGCCCACTAGTTTCGTTTCATACACTATCTAGTTCTTGAAGTGGAAGGAGAACAACAAATCTCTCTTCAAATTCCCCTTATCAATACCAGTTTTTTAAACCTCTATCATATACCATTCATAGAAGTCATTAGTTCTGTACTGCATCTATAGTTGAAGTAATAGCAGAAATAGTTTTAAAATTACCAGTTTCAACAAAGTAAGACTGAGCAGTGTTGACTGACAGCCAACACTGGTATGCCAAGAAGCATGATTTATTTCATCATCTAGCATTTTAAACAGTGCCAAAGCTGGCATTTAAGAGTCTTTTAGAAACACACAGGACTAGACATAAGTATCATCTCATTTATATTGATGGAAAGTTATTCTATGTAGAAATAAATCCAGAAAGCAGGATAGAAAGCTACAGTCTTTAAAGACTTACTTATGGTTTTGTACAAAGAACTTCTTTTTCTTCTAGGAATGCTTGCTAGGAAATACACATGTATACTTGCATTTGTAAGTTTCTATTGAATCCTCAGCTGCTCTAATACCCTAAGTATATAATAACACAAAACTAGATTAGTGTGAAATGCAGCCACGCCACACCTCACAGGCAATAGTGCTCAACAGGTCTTCAGCTCCCAGATCCATTTATCTTAACATTCTGAACCATTCTTCACAAATTACTAAAGCAGAAGTGCTGACACGTCTTACTTTTTCAGTTTATAGTCTTGTTAACTGATCTGGCCAGTGGCAGCGCATCAGCCAGGGAAATTAGAAAATGTTTAAAACTCCACATTTGTTTTTCTTCAGTCTGCCTAGCAAGCAACATGTGGGTTTTGCCATTGGCTCCTGTTTCCCATTGTTTTATTTTACTAGAAGGACCTATGGTTAATCTTTTACAACATAAGGCAGAAGAGATTGTAAAAGGGAAAGCTTTATGCCATGCAGATGCTACCAAATTGAAAATTTAAAGATAGAATTAAAACTTGGCAAGCGAGCATAACCCACTAGCTTACTCACTTCACAACAGAGGTTTTAGTTAGCTATGAAAAACAATTTAGAAATTCTGAGTCACAGGCAGTAAGTCTGTCCAAACAAAGCTCCCGATATGGCAGTCACACAGGCCTCTAAGGTTTGCTACTAGTGTGCCAAGCAGCAAATAGATTCTTCAGCTGTTCTAGATGCTGCAAGAGGCATGTGAAAACTTCAAAGGCAATTCAGTGCTGCTACAGTTACAAGCTCAAAATACTGCCGGCACTGCACTTACTCAGCACTGGGCAATCCAAATGGTAACAGAAGTTGACATGTATGTGCATCTGTAACAAGCCTCAAGTCAACAAATGTCTAGTTACCTGGCTTAATAAAAAACAGCCTGACCTCAACACACAGCCTTCTAAAAGGCAGTTTGTACTACACCACCTTTCTGAACATTGTGATCCATTTGACTTCAGATGCACACTATAAATCATCTATGCTGTTTGCTGAGTAAAGAAAAACCCAAGTAGGAGATTTAGTGTTAAGGTCACAGAACTAGTACTGTCAGTAGAGTACATCACATATAACATTACCCAAGAGGTATTTCTGGAGCATTCATGCATGCTATTTTTAGCATTGTTTTGGATCCATAGCATGGGTACACTGCAAGATTTTAAGTAATTTGTTAAAAATAGCATTTGATTTCAGACAAAGAAATCACTGCCCCTCCTTCACATGTTCTTGGGAACTAGCATCACCAGGTCCTGAGCAGGTTCTTATGCCTGGATAAAATGTATACTGGCTACTGCAAAACCTGCAACAGGCTGACTAGCATCATGTGAGAAGTGCCTGTGAAATATTAGCTATTCCCAAATCTCCCCCAGAAGAGTTGTCATCGAACTGTAATGTCATCAATATTCTTCTCAAACAAGCAGTGAAAGACAAATGGTTAAACCAGTCAGCAGAATTGGCTCAGTATTCTATCCCATAACTATGCTCAAGGTCAGAAAAAAATAGTCAGTCCTTCCCTAAGAAGTCTTGGTTGCAGCTGAGAATTACTCTTAGGTCATTACTTACAGTTTTCAGCTTGATGAGATTCTACCGCTCATTCTTCCCAAACAACCCAAACCAGTCTCCCCCTACAAGCTGCATTAGATGTCCAAAAAAACAAATCCTATTTTTTCCAAGAGTATTAAAAAGCTCTGTGCTCGAAGTTATACCTTCCCTCACTTCATTCCTTGATATTCTGATGCAATAGGTTTTGTGCTGCACAAAGGCCAAATAAGAATCTGTATTCCTTATTTTCCTGCAGCACTTAGAAAATAAAAGCCTGGCATCACAGTGACAGTGTGTCCCTAACAGCTTAGGATGAAGACTTAAATCACAGTAACTCTTTAACAAGAAAGTGCTATTAAAAATAGAGATATCAAGGATTTGTTTGGTATGAAAACCTCAGTACTACTCACTGAGGAGAAAGCAGCATAGTCACAGTGACAGCCCACACTAGTAAGAGGTTAACCCTGTAGGTTACTCCAGGGCACAGAGTAAGAACACTGGGAGAGAAGGCAGAAAGTAAGTCCATTCCCCTGCACCCTTGACTTAAAAAACCCAAAAAAGAAAAAAAAAGTGCCTACCAATGTTTGAAGTTTTTCTACCTTTTTTACTCACAGATACTTTGTGAATCATCCAAGAATGGCAGTATCATTTTTATTCTTCTTTCATGGAGGGTGATACTTGATAAGCTTAAAAAAGATCACACGCTTTTGGTCTATCCACTATATCTATTACCATTATTCATTAAATCAGTCAGGGACCTTATGTTGCCATCTTAGTTCTATAAAGAGATTTTTCTATAGTGGATTGCCAAGAACAATATTAACTCTAATAGAAGTCATTTATAAAGTCAGAGAACAGGGCATATTGCTACTGTAGAAAAAAAAAAAAAACAACCCAAACCAACAAAAAAACACCTACCCAAATCATCTCCAAAATGCATCTCGGGCTCCATAAGGGCAGTGTCCACAAAAAAAGGGGAAGAAGGAGAAAACATCACATCAGCTGAGTGCCTCAGGTTTAGTCCTCAGTCATGCATTTAAAGAGAATATCTGAGGAACTGCTTTGAAATGTCAATTTAGCACTTCACACAGCTTTAACAATATACCATTTCACTTTGACAGTAACAAACACAGCCAAAAATACAGCTGACAGCACAGAACCTTGTACCTATGTCCACATCATACTGACTACAAGATTAGATGACCTTTACAGGCTTCACAGTGCTAAAGAGCTTCAGAACAGGGCAGCAGTAAATGGTATGCCATGATGATAATTGATGTATGTACACCCTATCAACATTTTTTGCTTTCGTATATAGATGGAATACAAGAAGTCTCGAAGTGCAATTCTATTAAATTTATTATTTAAATAGTGAATATGCTAGTTGTAAAAAGGTGACTTTAGTGTTGAATACTTAATTCCATTTTAATAGTGTTCTCAGTCTTTACAGTGATACTTCTTACCCTTCAAGTGTACACAGCAACTTAGCATACAAAGAGAATAACAATTGAGTTTTGGGTTTATGAGAAAGTGTGATACATTTTCCTGCTGCTTGTAGAAGTTGTAGATTTGCAGTTATCTTCTCTTATAGAGGGACTTTCTCAATCCACACCCTAAAGAAAAAATAAGAAGAGATTAAGGTATGCATTATCCATATGAATAATATAGGTCAATTTGATTCTAAAGAAAGACCATAGATCAGCAATTGCCTTTAATTATTGCAGGAGAGCACACTGATGATTGATATTAGTACAATGCACTCCAAATTCCCAGCATGGATAAAATCTGAAGGATGGATGTTGGACTGCAGAATAATCCTAGAATAAAATAAGTTTTGTATAAAACTCAAAGCATGTTTTCAGTGTGCTCTTGAAAGTAGATTGCTTACACACCCAGAAAACACTATTTCTGAGGCAAATAAGTAAGATTGCACAAGTTCTCTGGCTGCTATTACTAAAAAGTATTAGCAACTAAAAGGTTTAATGCCGACCTCATAAACACATAGAAATTTAGTCCTGTTTAGTATGAAATCTAACTGAATGAGTATTGAATTTCACTTTACTGTACCAGATTGTTCTATTCCAGAAGGAACTCTGATCTTTTAGGTAGCTTCTTTTACATACCAACCCTTTTCAGACTCTCCCATGGGTGCACCTGTGGGTGTTACTGCACCTGCTTAATATAATTTTTGCCTCCGTTTTTCTTCCTGCAAAGGAGCAAGAAATTTCTTCTCCAGAAAGTTCTTCAGAATTACCTATATGTATTTGTGATGTGTCAAATTACAGGTCAAGACAGATCTGTAACCTGAAGAAAGGTATACTGCAGTCTGACACAAGACCAAATGTTTTAAAACACTCTGATGAACATCTATACTAAAGTAACAGAGTTCATTTTAATTGGTTTTTGTGATTTTTTTTTTCCTCTTTCCCATAACTAGAGGGAAGGTACATAACCTTATAACCGCATTCATAGCAAGATAAGCATTCAAAGCTTAGCTTGTTTTCTTACTTTGTGTACACACAGCACTTATTTCACAGGGTATCCAGTACCCTTGCAGTTCAAACCAAGAATGAAAGAGTGCTTTTAAGAGTAATTTTTATAGCTTGCAACTGTGTACCAACCTTTGCGCACACTGCTTTTGGGCACCTCCCACATTTCTGCTTCTTCCACCTCACATCTTGTGTCCCTGCGTTTTGACATTGGCTTGGATATTCTTTTCTTCTTTGTTTTAACCAAAGGTGGGCAGCCTGAACAGCAAGATGAAACTTCTATTATTTCTCAAAATTACAGCCACTGCAAATTTAAGCTTCACTTTCCTCACCTGGCCTGTATTGCTCCTATTTCTCCATTCCCTCTAAGTGCCCATTTTAGTGGCAGAAAAGTAACACTATATGTATTGAGCAGTCATATACGTTTACGATGTTTAATCGCTAGCCATATTTCTGGATGCACTGTGTTTTCAGTCATAATTTGCATAGATGTCAACGTGGCAAAAAGGAACCCAGTGAGCTGAATAACTCAGCTCCTGTTCTCTTTTCAAGAGTTCAAGACTAGGTGATAGCTGTCCAAGTCATCCAGCTCACCCACTGTCTTTAAAAAACAATCCTGTTTTTTAAGCCTTTTGAGGGATGCATTACAGATACCCAGCTTAGGAAATCAAATTTAGTATATGATACTACTAAAGCAACACATTAGTGTCCCACTGATAAGGTTGTTTAGGCTAAGATTAATTTGAGGAAACCTGTCCTAAAAAAGGGAAACTAAAAAACCCAAATTCAATTTTACTAGTACATCTGTGACATCTGCTGGCATAAACACTTCCCGCTCCCTAATAATTGATGTCTTCTTTAAACTACATAGACTGGAAAAGGAGTAAGAGAAAGCCAGGAATTACAAGGCCAAACATCCTCAGAATTTCGCATCACCGATGATTTAGAAGGGGTAAAAGGCACATGCTTCAAGTTAAAGGTAAGTTATTTTGGAGCTATATTATTCTCAGGAAATGGAAGGAACTGCTAAAGTGTTTTCAACTTTTATAGTTCAAGCTAGCATAAAACTCCCAATACAACATTTGAGAAAATCTGCGGATAGGAAAGACAGAAAGCCTCCAATGCAGGAGGCAAACTCCAACATGATCTAGCAAATTGATGCAAAGAGCATTCTAAGGAATAGCCTCTAAAGAACAGTCTGGTGATCTGCTGATACAGACAGCCTGATGTATATCATCACTAAACTGAAGAAAAGCAAGCCATCAGTCTGTTCAGAAGACAATTTCACACTTCTATCTGAAATAGAGATCCTGTGATACTTGAAAGCATGTGACCCAGAAGAGCAGTAATACTCAGGCTACAACAAATTCTGCAATTGTTCTAACAGCACTTGCACTAAAAAACACCCTTGAAGTAAATCTGGAAACAGATTTGACCTCTAAATAGATCTTAGTCAAAGAAAAATCATTATGCTTCAAGAGTAAGAAAAAAGATATAGAAGCTCTCTTTTACTTTGTTAAAGTAACTTCAATGTGTTAATTGTTTCCTCAGCCTCATTATTTGCACTCAAATCCTTCAGCAGTGGTGGGGCAACTGTTTATCTGAACTAATTTTTCTCAACATTGACCTATGCAGCTATTACACACCACTTCCTATATGTTCTACTCAACATTAAGAGCTACCACTGCATGTACACTCATAGGCATTGTCTGAGTTAATACTACACTTAATGATAGCAGTAACTTTCACGTGCATGGCCACATCAAAGCATTTGATGCTTTCATTTTCCATAGCACCTTTAAAAAAGAAGGTCTACTTATAATGCATCCTTATTCACATGTTCATGGCTATAAATATAACCCAAGATGCACAGGCTGACAGGCTTCTCATCAGTATCAGATCAATGAGAAGTAATTTTGTTGCCTTGAAACTATTTTCAAATATCATAAGCTTGTTGTTTTGTGTCATATCCTTTTGACATTTCCCTAAGAACAAAAACACAATGAGGAAATAAGTCATACCTTGTTCTTTGCTCTTGGCCAAAGGTGAGAGATTACCATGTGTTTGGCTGGTAAATTTGGGTTTTGCTCCACTTCTAATCCAACACTCTTCTGGTGATATCCCCATGCTCTCCCTTAACATCCTTCCTAATAAAAAAAAAAAAAAGAGATTAGGGTCAGTATTTAGTTTCACTAATGTTAACACACTGTTTGATCCACAAGTCCAAATGCCAAGCTAACTACTGAATTGAATAGTAAGAGCTATAAAAAAATTTCTATTTTCTGGAGATCATACTTGATAAAAATTACAAATTGCTCTAAATCTACAGGTTTTTTACTAAGAAAATAAGATTTAAGAACACTAAGCCTGTTATTAGCAGCTGATCATCCTGTTTCAAATGCCTTTCAAAGGCTGTTATGAACACTTATTAACAGCAGCCGCTTAATGAAGTGCCCACACAACCAGTTATGAACCTCACTGATAACACTGCTTACCCTCCATTCAGATAAATCAAATTTCTACCAATGGATAAAATGTCATTCTCCAGATTAAATTTAATACAGTTTTGCACCAATTTTATGAAAGTAACAAAACTTTTGTTGCTAATAGTAAGATAGCAGCTGCTACAAGAAGAAAATTAATGATTGCACTCCTCCTCTGCAGAGAGGAAGTTATGCAAGGCTGGCCCAGCAGCTTGTAACAAAATTCTATTTAAACCACCTAACCTGGGCCTGTGATGGAAGAAACAGAATGTTCATTTAAACTTAAGTGCTGAGTGTTCAAGATAATTTTAAACAACAGCAAATTGTATAGTTCAAATGACCCTAACCTTTGGAAAAACAAATTCCTACTAGCATCAGAAAGGTAAGTATGGCAAAGTGTAACTCAAAGGAGAGGTACAACAAAATTCTCTGCTGTACATAAGGATGTATAATCTTCATGAAATAAGTTAAAAAAATTGTAGCAAACACGCTCTGTCACAAAAACCAAAAAATTCTGCACTACTTCTGTCTCTAAGCCAAGTCTGAAGCTACAACATTCTCCAATCTTCCCACTGGTTCAAACTACAATTAAGTGTTTTTTGTGTGTCCAATTAAGCAGCAGTTGTCTTTAGAAATTAGCTTACCTCCCAAGAATTTCCATAACATTCTCTGGTGTTCAAGTCCTCCTCTTCTTGCCATAGGCCTCTTTCTTCCACAGTATTGTATGTAGTCACTGTACATAACTGCATCTCGTTCTTTCTCCTTTGGCTTGTAAACTACACCAATGTTTTCACCAAGCCCACCCCTAGTTTTTATTTTTTCTTGAGCAGGCCAGCTAATTAATTGAGCTGGTATAACATTTTTAGGTGGTTTCCAAAACATCCCCTGGCCAACTTGGTAGAAACTTCCTGTATTAGGTGTCAAGATTCCATATGGTGTGGCTTCTGGAAAGAAATATTCAATTTCCTCCATATTATCATCTTCCTCATCCTCCTCCTCCTCCTCTTCATCCTCTCCAACTTCATCCTCCTCTTCTTCCTTCACAGAATTTTCTTTGGAGTCCTCAGCTTCTGATGAACTCTTAGCTGCTTTTTTCTTGAGAGAACTTATTTGTTTCAGACTAGAAGATCTAGGAAAGGGTCCCAGTTTTCTGCCTTTACCAGAAGCCTCTTTCATCTTCATCACTGAAGAGCTTTTGACATCTTGGTCATTTAAGCTGTTCATCTGTTCCCTTCCTGCCACTTGATCTTCATTAAGGGATCCACCACTTTTCTCTTTCTCTAGGCACTCTGTATTTTTTTCGAAAGTATAAGTGCTTTTCTGAAGCACACAGTCAGGGACAAAATAAGACACTGGACTATTATCAATTGATGAGCCTTCCTCTCTAGAGGATGTATCATCAGAAGAAAGACTGAGCACACTTGGACGTTTCTGTTGTGGCAAACAAACATCATAGTCGTAGTTTGTGTCCATACTAGCCAACCAACTGTTAGAGGGAATATACTTCTCAATTGATTCATCACACCAAATACTTCTATCTGTTTGGCTTTCATTGGCTGTGCTGTGGCTTAGATTCAGGTTTTGCTGCTGAAAACTCAAGTCACTCATTACCTCCATACTAGATGGAAGCAGTCCCACTTGTTGAATAAAGCTCGGCTCTTCTTGAGAGGTTTTTGAGCCTGTAGATTTTTTAGAACTAGATTTCTTAGCCACTATCACATCCTGTCTTACCACTGGTTGATCTATGCTGACAGACCTTGCCAGCTCTGCAATTTGCACTGCCATGGTTTCTCCTGGGGAGGATTTTGCCTGTTGACTCAGATTTGCCTGCTTTTCTACATCCAGCTTGACCTCATTATTTTGGACCTCTTTTTCTGGTACAGCATCAGCACTCTGTTTTGATGAGAAAACAGCTTTCCTGTCATCTAAGTAAGCTCCCGGCACAACTTTCTGCCCTTCATGAGGGCCATATACCCTTCCTTCACATGAGCTAACAGAAAATAAGTCACATTGCACTATATTTTCTGGGACTGGTTTACTACCACTTGCCACATCATACAAAGGGATAGTTTCTTTAAAGGACTTCCACAGCTGAATAGCTGGAGAGCCATTTCCATATTCTATCCTCACTTCTTCCTTCTCAAAAGCATAGCTTCCAGTAGGAAGATTTCTATACTGAGCAGAGCTAGAAGGGCTCTTGTTATGAAACTCTCTTTCTACCACAATGGAAGATCCAGATGAATCTTGTTTCTCTAAAGCACTTTCAGTCTCTGTACCTATACCAGAAGAAACACAGGCCATATTTCCTGCATCACAACCTTTCGTTTCTGTACGAGAATCCTGATGCTTTTTTTGCTTGCTTTCAGGCTGTCTAGGATCAGTCTGTGTTTCTTTTGTCTCCATTTTTTTCCCAGAGGTACCGTAGTGTCTAAATCTTGTTGCATGATAAAACATAGGGGAAGGCACAGGAGCATTAAAATAAGGCCTTCTGTTAATTCTTGCATGCACTGGATGCTGGGGAACAAAAAACCCAGGATACTCCTGGAGTGCCACAGAATAAAATGGATAATATGGATTTCCACTTTGGAAGCCTAGACATTGGAAATAAGAAAAAGCAAAGACAAATGCATTTTCTTTCTGAAATAAGTAATTCAGATTAATAACTGCTTACGTACACAGAGACAGCTACAAGATCAGACACAGCTAAGTAAAACACAATCCACTTCTCAAGGTTTGTAAGCAAATCAGTGCAGAAAACCAGAGAGTCCTGCCTGTTATGGAATAGCTTATCTGGACAGCTACGTCTTATTCACAGCTTGCTTTTATTCCTTGGAACACACACCAACTAGCTTCCTGTAATTTTGTTGCTATTTTATGGCCTGTGCTATAGCATTGTCCTCGAAAGAAGCAGCTCCTGATAGCAATTAACATAGGTACACCCTATACAAGGTGTATTTAACAATGTGGTTACTGTGTGGATTTTTGATTTTATGCTTACCCACATCTACAACGCATGCATATATGTTGGGAATTCATACATACACACATAATAGTCACTAGGCACATTCTAGAACCATAAGATAACAAGAAGTAGTATGGGGATTTGCTTCTGTTCTCCAGAAATGAATGGTTTTTAACACACAAAGTAGTTAATTAATGAACACTTTGTAAATCAGATCTTTGACAATTAAAACATTACAGTAAAAAACTCCTAACAAGCCTGTTAACACAGATACATGTTGGTTTCCCTAACTCTAGCTGTAGTTCAGTAAGCAAAATTGTGACAAACAGCTCTCATTTACCTTACCTGGAGCAGGTACACAATATGGGCTGTATGCATGATTGAGGTACCATGAATTTGGAAAAGGCTGCTGTGCTGTTTGGTGTGCATAAAAAAAGGGTCCCGTGTGGTTGGATGAATATGATCCACTCTGTGATGTTGAGCCAGTACTCATTTTTTTTCAATGCTAGAAGCGAAATGACCAGAATTAACCACTTCTGGGAAAAAAAAAAAAAAAGAAGTGATTTTTAGGCTTTATTGAAATTCAGTAGACATTCCTCTCTAACAAAATGTTTCCTGAAGAGAACTACTACCTTCCAATCAGAAAGTGTAAAATTGACTTTATTAGCAAAGCCAAAGATTTTAGGCCTCCTTTCCTAAGTAAGCTTTTCCATGCAACTCTCATTAGTACTGAAAATCAATCTTATAAAACATTAAAAAAACTACAGGATTAATAACTTTAATGTAACCTTGCATGCACACACTCTTAGCAGTAGTATTACAACCAATTAAAAAATAGCCTTCAGTCAGTTAACACCAAGGAACAGTAAACAAAGTAACCCACACAATCAGAAGTTTGGTTCTCCACAAAGAAAACATTTCCTAATATCAAAACATATATTGTATTTCAGATCACAATTAAAGTTTGAGCTCTATTAATTCAGAGTTTTTACTTTATAACATGCTCAGCAATAGCTAACATAATAAGCCAAGTATTTCAGTAACATAATGCTTACTAGTCTTAAACTGATTTAAAAGCAACAAAATCCCAAAACCCTATTCACACTCAAATATCCTACAAAATTCACAGGACAGAACTTTCTCCCTTCCTTAATGTTAACTGATACATTTAGTACATTCAGTTCAGTAGATTCCAACTCATGCAAACAATACAGCCCTGTCATAGAGTTGACAAGCAAGAACAAAAGAAATCAGAGGACTCAGAAGATCCAGATAGCAGCTAATCTCAAGGAAATTTAAACACTTTTAAGTTAGAGGGGAAAAAAAATACAGCACCTGTTATAATCTAGCACACAGTTCAGCCCAGAGTTTCAGAAGCTGTAAGGAACGCTGGAGCCCTCTTCAGCTTCCACCTAGAACGGCTCAGTCAACTCCTCAAAATACCAAAAAGCCCCTCACTCTCTTAGGCCAAAGATCCCAGGATTATTTTGGCCCCTTGAAAGAGTGTAAGGGAGTAGAGAAACAAAACAAAACGAAGCAAAGACACTCTAATAAAAACTAAGCTATTCCTGCCCCATTAAAGCCCCCCCAAAGCTACTACTGCTACTCACAGGCCAGCAAGAAACTACGTCCTCAGCTCACTCTCTTTATGGCAGGCAGCAACTACTTGTCCACTCCCTCTTTCACCTGAGGCTCATTTAACAGTGATGTGGGGGTTTTGTTCCATTCGTGGGAGGCACAATCAAAACATGAAGATAGGAACAGCAGCAAAAAGCCTTCAGCTGGTGTACACAAAGCTGGCAGTCTCATCTTGCAGACTTTTAAGTTGCATCCTTAATTTCCAGGAATCCAGTATTTCTCTTTTGTAATATTGGAATTTACGTTGGAAAATAACCCAAACAAACAAAGGTAAATGCTGTTAATTTTCTTCTTAAAACTAGTATTAACATCACTTTTCATAGGGGAAAAAAAAAGCAGATAGTTCAGGGCAGAGTTAACGTTTACTTCTGAAGTTTAGTAGTTCGTCACTCAGTAAAGGGAGTAATATACATACTAACAATAAATGTAATGTTCTTTACACACAAGCAAGGGAAGAGCTTATTCCACCACAGTGTGCTCTGCCATGTATAAAAGCAATTTATGATGAAAGAAAAACAAATATATGTGGATGCTTAATGACTAACTATATTTCTAAGTTGGTGCCCTGGTTGGAATGTCTGGGAAAGCTGCACTTTTAGAAGAATCTGGAGTTTGAGTTTGTGAAAATATTTACTTTATAGCCAGCTATGGCATGTGGGTTTCAAGGTCTCAGTGTTTTTGAGTTAGCCAGGAGCAGGGACAAGGAGAAGCAAGACCTGCGCACTGTCCTAAGGTGGCCAACAGGATTACTTCATACCATGAACATTACATTTAATATAGCATAGAAAGTTTGTTGAGGAGTTTCTGTCTTCTTTCATGGCTGCTATCCTGAAAACTTCTTGCTGGTGCCATACCCCTGAACCCTTCTGTTCCTCTAGAAGCTGTTGTACTTGCTGCCAATGTTTGCTGTTCACAGCTGGGCGTGCACCGTTTCCCACTTACACAAATGGCTGACTTACATATACTACTCCTGATATATTTTATATTGGTAATAGGATCAATATCAGTTCTCTAGTGTTACTAATGTTAATTATCTACTAATGTTAATTATTTTAGTAAATCTCTGTGTATTCTAATTCTCAGGTTTCTTTTTTTTCCCCCCAGTTCCTTGTCTTGACTGGAGAGGAATCATCAAGAGAATAACCATCAAAATGACAATTGCTCTGGATTTCTCAAGTTGTAACAGATGGTAAATTCTTCAATTAGTATTTTTTTTTTGTGTTTTTTCCCTATAATGTTCAGATTAAACTTGTCCATTGCTCTTAGGCACAAGTTATAAAATGTTTGAGGTCCATTACTGGTCTTGTTACTTACAAATAAATGGTTTATTAAAGCTTTACTTTACCCTAACGGGAACTCTTGTGCTTTGTGTGGGGGTCACTGATGAGTTTCGTGTGGGACGTTTCACCTCCTGAGTTAATAAGATTAAGCTTTCATCTTTAAGTAAAATACTAAGCCTTCCTCTTGATGATGGGAAATTAAAAGGAAAAATAAAAAACGAAAAACACTCCATAGCTTTTCAAAAGTTGCCTTTTTCTCAGGATTTTCCTTTCTCTTAGACCAGACTTCAGCCCTCAGATTCCTTTCGCCTCCCCCCACCCCGCGCCAGGCCGCAGGACCCCACAAGGCCTCACGCAGCGTTTGCTCGGCGGGGCGGGTAAACCCCTCGCCTCCGGGGCTCCCGCGTTCGGCCGAAGGTGGTCTCGGCTGCGGGTGCCTCACAACGCCGGGAAAGAAGGAGGCGGCAGGACTGGGGCCAAATGAGGCGCTTCTCCCCACTCCCGACGCTACCCTCGTACCCGCACGCCACCCGCAGGCGCTTCGCCCGGCAGGGGGCGCTGCGGGAGGAGAGGAGGGGGCTGGAGAGCGGGAAAGGAAGCAGAGGGCGGGGCCAGGGCGCGCGTGGGACTGCCCTCTCCCCGCCGGACTGAGCGTGCGCAGGGCCGCGCCGTAACGGTCCGGCGGGCGGCGTTGACGGCAGTGGCGCTGTGAGG
>VZTY01005475.1:0-18289 GCA_013400935.1 Turnix velox
CCCTCTGATCATCTTTGCAGCCCCCCTCTGGACAAGCCTAAGAACAGGCTATAATTAACCACACTTCCACGCTGGCATGCAAAATTGTATCTGCTCATGAATTGGATCTAATTTTATAAGATTTGGTGGTAGAAAATACTACAGTTTGCATTACACTATGTGACTTTTCCTACCAAAATCTCCCCATACTAATATGCTGTGGGCAGAGAGAAAAGGGTTTGGTTTATTCACGGGTATGGCACATCACTCTGAAGCAATGTCCCAGGAGGTGCCACTACAGCATTCCTTCCCATTCAAGCGACCAATTTCTAACTTGACTACTATGAGGTTCTTATTAGGTCAGATATTCAGGGGCAAATGGAATAAGGTAATGCCCTGGCAAGCTATTTCCTCCTTAACACTTTCCAGGTGTGGCCCGAAACACGGTAGGCATTTTTTTTTTCTCAGTCCAACTGCTTTACTGGATTCTTGTGATGGTAAGCTTTAGAAATGCATTTACCAAGTCTAACAAAAACACCAACACCCATTTTACCAGTCCTATGAAACATTCAGCCACACTTCATAAACTTAGAAGTTTCATCATGTCTCAGTTTAATCACTTAGTCAAAGACCAGATATCTGAGGGTGGAGGGGCACTGAGGAAGACGTTTGTTCAGAATTAGAAATCCAGTTGTTTTGTAGTTTTTATACTAGATAGAAGCATTGCAGCTGTTTATGTATTGCTTACAGGGCAGAAATTATCCAGAAGGAATTAGCTTTGATTTGAGAATAATTTTAGAATTATAGTATTAAGAATATGTTAAAATAAATCTACTGACAAACATTTTTTCCTTAATTTCCTTCTAAATGCTCCATTATGAGGTGCATAAAGGAATTAAAGTTACTTAGTCTTCAGGTTACACTTCCTTGTTCCTTCTAAGAAGGGTAATGAGAAGAGGTGGGGTAACCTGCCTGAGCAAAACATCTCTTCATCTCACAAAATATGAAGCCCTCTGTCTCAGAAATCATAATGACACATCTCCTCTGACTTGGCCGATTTAAATTCTTAGGAGATAAAAAAGCAGGCCATGAATGTTTTCAGTCACATCGTAATTTCACTCCTCACTTTTAGATGAGGGCTAGCATATGAACCACATAGCAGAGCTATTTTAAAGTCATATTTATACAGCAAATGGCAAAACACTCTGCTGTCACACACAGAGTCTCCTGAGACTCAAGCTTTGAGGAAGAGTCCCCTTCAGCACTCCTTGTAGCTATGCCATACCAGAAATGACACTCAACTTGAAGACAGATCTAACCATTAACGCTACATTGCGGTGAAACCCAGAGGATCTACAGAAATGGGTTTCCAAGCTTCACAGCAAGACATCAAATCATCATTAAGAAGAAGAGATACAGCAAATCCAACCTTGAGTAAATTCCAGTATCCTTTGGACAAAACAGAAAACTCAGTCCAAGAGTCACAGAATGTACATTGTGAAAAGGTATTTCAGTTGTAAGCACCTCTGGCAGCAGACCTCTTCATTCCACTTCCACACCTGGTATATGAAGGGTGCTGAGAAGACTGAGGGTTTGGGGTGCTCCCCCAAAACACATAGCAACTTCAAAATATACAAACACACACACATCTGCTTTTACTATTTGCTTAGTCCTGGCCAAATTTTCCACCGAGGATGCCAACCCTCTGTGCTTCTACGCCAGCTCCGTGCTCCTTCTAAACTTACACAAAATAAGGTTTAATTTGTGCACTGAATATTTTCAGCACTTCAGAACCATTTCATACTATTTGATATAACAGAAGAACCTTTTAACTTTAAACAGTAGCTTCTGAGAAGAAACTGAGAAGTTGACCCCTTTGGGCAGCCAGCCCTGAGAAACACAATGTAATCACAACCATTAGTCAGAATTTACAACAATTCAGATCTGTAGGCAGAAAATTACAAAAAGAGCTAAATAATAAAAAGAAAAGAATTTCACATATGAAAACAGGAAAAAAGGCCTTAGGGAAACCACAACTCTCCAAGTGGTTTTGTTCCAGGATCCCATGGTGCATGAAACCAGGACATGCCCCACTGAGTTCTCTGACTCTCATTCTGGTGTGCTTCAGGCAACAGACACCCAGGGTGAAGACTTCCCACCGATACCCTGAGTCAAACTGGGAGCAGAGGCCTTGACAAGAGGGCCATTTCCCTGCACAACATCCCATGAACTCATAGCTGCTTTCTAGGGAACAGACGGAGCGTTAGTACACACTACTCAATACTAGAGGTGAATAAAGCAGAACAGAGAAAAGTAAAAAGTAAAGGCAAGAGGAACAGCTATTTTAAAGTCATATTTATTCAGCAAATGGCAACACACTCTGCCATCACACACACAGAGAATCTTCAGAGACTCAAGCTTTATGGAAGAGTCCCGTTCAGCACTCCCTGTTGCTATGCCATACCAGAAATGACACTCAACTTGACAGATCTAACCATCAACTTGGTCTCAACTGCAAATACATTGCAGTGAAACCCAGAGGATTTATCCAATGGTTAAACTCAACAAAGACTTCTGTTACGCTGTTTTGCTGTGGCAAAAAGCCATCACTGTGATTGAGGCACTGCATACTGGGCTTGCTAATGCCACAAGATGTTCTTAGCAAAATAGCTTTCACTGATTTAGTTTCAGTTTCACAAACTACATGTTCTTTCTCAAAACATATGATTTGTGTTTTGAATTATTATACACAATATAATGAATTTCAATTCAGTTTTAATATTCAATTCTATAAGGCTTAAAAAATTAATGCTATAAAAGATTTTATGCTTCAAATGCAAGAATCCAGAAATACAAAGTTATCAGAATCACAAGCAGACTGACATGGCTTGGAAACATTATATATATACATATACACACAAACACACAAGCACAAAGTGTTACTACCAAGTTAGACAGATGGTTCAAATTTAATTTAAGAGCACAATTTAAGAATGTAACAAAGATTATATAAAAGACCACATCATAACAGCACTGTAGTAAGAACCATATCTAGGCTACAAAATTGGGTTCATTTTGTCAGAACCACAATAATTCTCCTAGTTCTTTCTAAATCAACTAAAAATCTGCACAAAACATGCATTTTTGCCTCTTGCCTGAAATATTGGTTCTCTTCAGTTTTGCCTGTGATAATACAGGCTGTGAGCTGTGAATGGAGCCTTCTACCATGCTTGCAAAGAAGATGGCGAAGAAGTGAAACTGAAAAAAAGAAGAATCCAACCAAAAAACAGTAGAGAAGACAGAGGAAAACACATCTGAATGCATATGCTTACAGTCTGTACAGTGAAGGATACAGATCAATCCACAAAATGTTTGGAGAGGACATCAGATGCCTTGACAAGTTTGTCAACACTAATTCCAATTAATATGTTATTTTTCACTGTGTCAGTTAGCTGAACCATGTTATTAGATCACTAAGGAACTCTATGAGATTTCTGAAGCAAGAAAACCAGGGTTTTTACAATTGAATTTCTGAGGAAGATACTGGCTTCCCATAACTCCATGTAACAGAGAAAAGGAGGTCTACCATCATTCCGCTCACTGGACCACTTACATTTTACTAAAAGGATTTTAAGATTTTGTGTTTAGAGAGAAGAGGAAAAGAATTAACTGTCAAATCAGCTACAGAAACAAAGCAGTAGGATCTCCAGAGTGTTTAGCATTATGATTGAGTTCCTACCATCCCAGTGTAACATCACAAATCAAAGATTATTTTCAGTAACAGATTCCAACTGAAAAAAAAATTCTAAATGTCTCACATCTCTAAATGTGAAAAATAACAAACAGCAAGCTGCAGGCAACATAACCACTTCCTCTCATGTTTTCTTTTCTACATGCAAAACAAACATCAGCACCTCAGGAACAAAACATCACCTGCACAAACTGAGTTCAGAAGCACTGCTATATTTTTTCCCATGGCGGCACATGATTAGTTAAATCCAAAGTACCAAGTTGCCATGATCTATTTAGACAGCAGCAATTTCTAGATGAGAAAAAGACAGTCTTCCTAGTTCAAAAAAGAGCTCTACGTGCCACTGACTTTAAGCACAATGACCTTTAGAAGTCTTCTTAGTAGCCTTCCCTTCTTGATCCAAGTATGATAGGAGCAAAAAAAGAAAGTTGAGAGAGACTAGTCATAAAAGATCAAACTGCCGTTAAGCAAAGAGCAAATAGAATAAAGACAGATGTTACAGAAGCAACAATTGTCTGATCTCTGTTCAAAGGGCAAGGCATTAATAAAAATTTTCCAAGGATGTGATACACTAGGGGAAAAAAAACCCACAAAAATGAAACCCAGATTTCTGTAAAAGATGTTTCATAGGTCTGAAGGCTAAAAATAGAGAAGATTTGAATCAGACAACTGGTACCTTCTCTTGGTACTTCAAAGAAATTCATCACAAAAGCTGCTACAAAATTAAACTATATAGTCAAGGTTTAAGATTAGTAGAAACTGATAGGAGCAATAATATCCAATATATCCAAAGGATTCATAGAAATACAGAAGCATCCAATGTATTTAGTAATGCTCTAGAAAAAGCTGGTGAACTGTGAAGTAAAAGAAAGCTTTTGAGCAAATCCTGACTGTCCCAGGGATGTTCTAATTTACATGCAATGTATTAAAAGTAGTATTTTAACAAGCAAGAAACCATTAACTATGGCCTATGTAAGATTTGGAATAAATTACTTTTAGCTCTATGGACTGAATGAAAATATGCGAATGTTGACACATAACAGTCCACAAAAAAACGACCTTCTGAGGAACCCAAGACATCAGCAAATGACTTTGCAGCAACAGCTAGCTCAATGCTGCAAAATACTGAATATCTGAAGATATAACTAATGGAAACTCCTCAGTTCTAAGTGAAAGGTAAATTTTTAGAACAGAAAACTGGAAGGTAAGAGACAACTGATGAAAAAGTGCCTGGGATACAGGTAGGGTAAAGTACATCTATGTATAAAAGATGAATGACAGCAAGTACTAAAAATCACCTCAAAATATGATGGCATGCCCTCATGTTGGACACCATATCCATGAAAATTACAGTATTAATTTAAAGAGGGTAAACACATTAATGACAATGTAATGAATATTGCTCAAGATGTTAATTGGATGCTCATTTATCTTAACATCAAGAACAAAACCACACAAAAAAGAGAACACACTTAAAGCCAGTAAAAGAAAACACTTATTGCAGAACATTTTAATGCCCATGAAAACATAGAATACAGTATCAAAATCAAACCCTTAAAATAATTAGAAACACATTAAGGCACTTGGGGTCAGATTTGTAAAAACTTTTATGCCTAAAATACAGTAGCATTAAGTGTTTCCATGTCAGAGTGTGCTTGGTTAAGTTCTTGAGAATGTCCACAGTGTATTTAGTTGAAAATAAATGCTTGTAAAGACACATCTTAGCATTTCAAGACAAAAACACCCTCACTTACAGTAGTACTCTCACAGCCAGCACCAGGAAGCCATAGTGCTATAAAAATCTCAGGATCACTGGGTAACTCATAAACAAGTCAATAGTGGACATAACTTCAGTGGTCTAAGAGGGTATTCCCAGCTTTTATCCAAAAGTCATCTGTAGTAGCATGTTGTGTCCAGAAGAAATTACCAAATACCATGAAGTTTCTAAGACCCTAAACATAGACAAGCTGCAAGGGCTGTCATCCCCTCATTGTGAAAGCTATAATGAATCATGGGGGATTCTTAAGTGGGAACACCAACTGCATTAGCAGTGCCTATCACCACGTTTTTTATGTGCGCCCCTCACTAGTTGTGAGGATCGCCTTCTTACAGCATCCCAACACCAATTGGCAGAGGAGAAGATAATCACCCCATTACCCATGGGAAACATGGCCACTCCATATAAATGCCTGCATGCTGTATTTAATCACAACTGGAACTTCTGCAGAATAGTCAAGTGTGTGTATGTGGTGGCTGTGTGCAAGATGGAGAACCCTGCATAGCAGGGATCTATTCCATCTGCTAGGCAGTATCTTGCAAAGGTGCTCACAGACCAAGCCTTGGGAACATGACAGGATGCTCTCCTGTTTGCACATCCAGCCTGGACCTACTGCTCTCAGTTGGCCACAAGTTATAGAATAATAGGCAAGTTCAAAGTGCTACCTACAGATCTATAGCTTTGGGTGGGACTTTTCAGGCTATTACACAGGATCTGAACCACCTAATACTCATCAGCCCTTCTGAGTTACCACAGTCTAAAGATAGATCTTCCTTTCCAGGAGAATCACTAATTAGGACCCTGACTCAACATCAAGCCCATTCTCATTTAGCACGTCTGGTACAGTACCACAGCATTCTCCCTACCTCTCCCATCCTAGGAGCTGAAGTGCATCAGCTGCTTTGCTGATGCTTTTCAAATAATTACATCCATTTCATCACAAGACAGGATTTCAGCGTGAACTCCTGCGCCAGCTGAGTGCCTAGACAGATTAGCATACTCATCCATTCACCCTAAGACCAGTCCCATGCCATTTCAAACACTGATATCCCCACCAACTTTCTTCAAGTATATAAAGCTTCTACTAGTTAATTCTGTAATAACACAGATAGGAAATTATTATCTTTCTTTTTGGAAAAATACAGTACTGGTTGATCTTTGAGTATGAGCAGAATTGAAGCAGCAACTGTCATCAATGGCTATTATCTAATTACGTGTCATGCAACAGATCTGTGCAGACGTAGCCAAGCCCTGTGCATAAACCAGGAGCTTACACTGCATGAATGATAATCATCTTGGAAGTAAAATATTGCTCAAGCTGTTTCTCTTTCATATATGATAAGTGCTCACATGGGCCATTATTATCTTTTCTATTCCGTCATGCTTTTCATGCATCACACAAACATAAAAATGGTCCGTATTGCCAAACCCCAAACACTCGCTTCAAACATGACAATTCTGTGCTCAGCAAACCTTAATGCATAGGGTGACTATGAGATAACATAAAATAGTTAATATACTAAAGCATATGCAGCAGGGTATATGCAAAGTCCACTCTGTAGCCAGCAAAAATAACACTTGGAACTTGTTTATACTTAATAACTATAAATTCCACTCAAAATGTAGTAATCTCTACATCGTGTCAAGAAAAAAAACACATGATGCAAAATAACTTTATACATTTGAAATCTAGAAATAATGGTGCAGTGTAAAAGCATGACAACTTCTGTCCTCTGGAAAGGGCTTTTAATATTTATATGATATAAGCAGTTGTCTTGGTGTGAGATCCAATCAGTTAGCATTACAATATTTTTTCATAAGAAACTAGCTATAAGGACTGCTTCACTTTTTAAAATCATCAGCTGTTTTCTTACATAAACTAGGCAAGAAGTTGATAAATCCCTCAAATATCTATCAGTACAGAGGTGATATATATCAAGTTCAAAAAGGAAATTAAGTAAATGTTTATGATTATCAGCAAAGGTCAAATAGCCTACAGATGCTGAGAAAGATCTGGAAGACTGCATTTAGAAAATACGCATCAAGGTGTATATAATGGGATTGTTGATTTACTTCACTAACTGTTTTTATGGATTTAGTTTACGGTTTTAAAAAAAACCCCAACAAACAGAAAACCCAAATGACATACCTGTATAGCAAACAATTCTACAAAAAAAACCCAATTGTAAGTAACAAAAACTAACAGAAGACAGAAGATAAAACCCAATTAACATTTTGTAGAACTCATTTCACTCACAGATTTATATAAATGCAAACCACCACTAATATTTACTCTACAAATGCGGGAGAGGGGAAGTTACCTGACGACAAGGTATTCAGACAAAAGGCCCCTATTCCTGGTGAAAGCAAGTGGTCAGTTGCCACGGCTTCTGAGAAGCTCCTTGTACTCATTTTGGTAGTAAGGATATTCACAGTGAACCAATCTCCACCAGAGCCAGCTGGGATCGCTGCAGGGAATGGGACACAGGGGACACACAAGGGATCAAGTTCAAAGGGAAAAAGGAATGATACAATTATGTAAGAGTTTCAGCTAATGACAAGAGCAGTTACAACAGTTTGTTAGACATCATGACACTGTAAAACTAAAAAGGAAGTGGACCTGGGCAAAATGCTAGATTCCTACAAGAACATCCCCTGCTGTCTGATACCTCAATACTGCAAGAGCATCCCCTGCTGTCTGATACCTCAATACTGCAGCCATGTTTGAATGAACAGCTTATGAAGAAAATTTTAATCATGCAGAACAGGTCTATATAATACAGGTTTTGAAGATACTCAAGAACTGTATTTGGAATGTGAGAAGGAAGACAGCTCAGAGGTACAGCAGAAGAGGGTATTAGTTTATATTGAAATGGGAGGCAACTTTTCAGTTTTGCTTTGCATAGTCTGAGATGTCTTAGCTCACGTTATTCGGTCCTATTCATTCTGCTCTCATTTTCACCTTACTTTCCTCTCCTGTCTCTTCTAATGAAAAGAGGAAGAAATTAAGAGACTGAACCTTGGTAAGCACCAATTCCACATGGGTATACAGAAGAACTCCTGTGGGAGGCTACTGAACTAAGAAATCTGGATTTCTCCATGAGCAGTCAAAACTTAGATATGAAATACAATTACTTTTTTGCAATTTTTCTCATTATTTAAAAAAAAAACCTCTATGAAATCACATTGTGCAAACCTTTACAATTCCTTCAATGTTGCAGCTGAAATTAATCTCTGTAGTCTATCTGCTTGTATAAAGCCAAAAATAAAAAACACACCTTAATAAGCACCTAAGCACCTTCCACTGAAAGCTATTCAGTGGATACTTTTATATCCCTTTGAAAAAAAAAAAAACAAACCTCAACCACAAAGGCTTTGTCAGAAGATGCAATGAAATGCACAAAGCTACTGATAAACGTAGAGGAAAGTAATTTTATTATTTTAAATTTCATTGAAAGAAGCATGTATTGATTCCTTTTCACTACCAATACCTTCACACAGAAAAATGGTTGTCATGAATCACCAGCTAAATACAAAGAGTACTGCATTTCAAACATAAGTTTGAAAGAAATATGGGATTACAAAGTAACTTTGAATTGCTCCTTCTCCTCATTCTTTTCTGCTGTTTCAGGCAGCTCTGCTTTACTGTCTGTCCCTCCTCAAACTCCTTTCACTATGTGCAGCAAAATTTGTTTGACAGGCATGCCCACACTTTCCATAAGCACTCAGATTCAACACAGATCCGTTCAGAACAATGTAGATTGTTACACCTCTATCATGTTTTGCAACTTTTCTACATGCACTCTGAAAACTCGTCAGTATAAGCAATGAGAGACATTGATTTATGCTTGTTCTGGGAAAAGTACATAGTTTTGTGTTCTTTGGCTGTCTAAAAGAATTCGATAACTTTCACCAAACCAGAGAGACACAGGAGTGGAATTCACAAAACTGAAAAAAGAAGCAAAAATTCCACTTTTTTCACTAATAGCAAAAATTTCAAAGTTCATCCAAACAATTTTGACCATTTAGTTACAGAGAGGAACACACCCACTCTGTCCAGACAAAGGGATTGGTTTGGTAGGTTCTAAAAGGGGTCACATCAGATTTATCATGATGGCAACATCCCTCACCAAAGAGGCACATCCTCCTGGTGTATAGGCAGAGTGACAGGCAGCTCAAATGTTTAGGTAGGGAATGTGTCAGTAAAATTGTACCAGATGACATAGGATATCATTATTTATAGAGGTATCAGCTGATTCCTGATATCCATACAATTAGCAAGCTATTCTTTGTAAAACTAATCTTAATATGCATTTTAGAATGATTTCCCAACTATGCAGTTTTAAAAAAAAGTCATAAATATGGTGCAATTTTCTTTTATTGAAATATTTTTAACTCTATTGCTTCAGATGAGCAAAGGTCTAAGTTCATACAGAACATTAACTAATGATACACACTGATAACAATTTGGGTTTCTGCCATACTAAATACATAGCTCCTACTGTCTGCTTTGTGAAAACAGAAAATAAGTTTATATACATGTTATCACTGGTAAACTTAAAAAGTTAATATCTAATTGAGATGAAGAATGTCATATTCAGCGTGTTTAGTTAGAAGCAGAGGCAAGTTTGTAATCTTTCATTCATGCTTTGATATATTTTGATAAACAATTTTTTCAAGAAAGGCAGGAATAGTGAAGATACTTAGATAGAAGACTTTGTTTGACCCCGCACTCGTTAGCTAAAAAGGGAACTTCACTAGAAGTCAAAGGTGAAAACAACCTGAAAAAGCCCTGAGTAATACCTACTCTCTGTCAATACCTTGGAGCCAAACAACTCCAGATTCAGACCCCTGTGGTGGAGATTATAACCACAGAGAATATAACACAACACTGTTGTGAAGTTGCATAGAGCAGTCTATAGTCCTGTGGAAAATCTTGAGCATCATTGTTTTAACAACTCCTCTACAAAGTCTGAGGAAAAAGAAGTAAAAGTCAAGGTTATCTGTTGTCATCACAGCAAATTAGTACACAGAAAATCTTGCAAGAAAAGGTGCTGTTTAACAAGAAATCTCTCACACACGTGTTACAACAGTTATAAAGGTTCAACACAAGTTTCAGTTCACCGAGGATGGCCAGGACAGTAAGAGCACAGAATCCCAACACTGGACAGAAGACTCAAAGGCACAGTGCTTCATTCCGACCTTTCTGATGGATAATGCCATTATTGACATACTTGTTTGATTTCAGGGCACTTCATTTCATAATATAAACTCCACCATACACATTGACAAAACACACCTAACACAGTATGGAGCTGACAAAAATTCAAGCCACCGAGTGACAAACTCATATCTTCAGCTTAGCAGTTACCATTTAGTTTTATATCTTATGCCAAGCACAACAATCTGAAGAACAAAAAAAATTAATTTTCTCCCCCATACCCTTCCCTCCTTCTCATTTTCTTCCACAGGCTTGGAGATGATCAACATATGATAAAGACAGAAATATTGTTTATATTTTAAGAGTTTTTTAAAGACTAAGAAAGCTAAAAATTCATCGCCACATCCTGACATAAGATACAGGTTAGTTACAAGCTATGTAAATTATCACGGCTATCTACATTGTTACTAAGCTGCAACAGAACAGTAAGGGAAAAACTTTTACAAAGGTAAAAGGTCATTTAGGTACCAAAGTGGTTCCAAAATACAGTCTGTCGTCTTCTTGTTCTGAGTCTTACATCCAAATAAAAATTTTCCCTAGCTAGCAAATGAAGAACGATAAGGCTCCTCCGTAACACCAGCATCCATATCAGTATGTACAAAAGCTCTGTAAATGGCTAAAAAGAAACAACACTGCTGCGTGACACAACACTTTTAAATTTGCACTTTGAGCATCTAGATAATAACAGAGATGAAAATTGCTAGTACATGAGTAACAGATATTGCAGAAGTCTTTACAGTGAATATTGCTAAATCAATGATGATTCCGGGGAGCTGGACAAGATGACTTCAGAGATTCCTCACAACCTCAAACATTCAGCAATTCTGAGACGTGTGGCAAAAAAAAGTACTTATTTGAAACCAAAGGTACAAGTTCATACTTTCTATTTGTTCTTTGAAGTACATATTAGACATGGTTTTGTTCAAACCATCATCAAAACTGAATGTAAATTGATATCACAGGATAATTCTTTACACGATTCCTATAAGACACTTGGACTTCTTTAATTCTGCGGCTTACACCTGCTTTGCTGAAGATGCCAAACAGGAATCAGTTTCGAGGAACTGTGAAAACTGTAGAACAGGAACCAATATAGTAATACAGCAAGAAGTGAAAGTGGCCTTTGGCACCTTCTGAATTACAGGAAATTCCAATCTGGCTCTAGAGTGAAATAAAATAGAGTGTGAAGTCTAGTTTAATCAGGTTCATAATAAAGAAAATTCTGAAATAAAGAACAACATTATCACTTTTGTGGAAAAGCCAAACTCCAGAAATGTAAGGAGTCAGCAGATTTATAGGTGCTTATGTCACCTGAATTCTATTTTCTTACGCAATCAACTCCTGCAGCTACTGAAGCTCCAGTTCTGCAAGGAGAAAAGACACTGTCTGATTGTCTGATCACATGATAAAGAACAACCATAAGTGGCTCAATAATAATGATACTGTCTATATTTTAGGTCACAAAAATACTCTTAAATGTCAGCTCATGAGACTCAACTTTGACCTGCAAACTTCAGATTGTTAGTTATATCCCATAAGCTTTTTAAAAATTATAAAACTTGTCACAATTGTCTTGTTGAATAAGCATTGATATCACACAAGAAACAAAGAATCATCAACACAAAAAAAAAGTACCTAATTCCAATGTAATTTTATTCCTAAAAACTAGGCAAAAATCAGCTCACGTCACTCAAGCTCAGTTCCTAGATATGTTTTAGACTTTAACCTGTAACACACAGATTAGAGTTCACACCTTTTCCCACACAGCTCATAAACAGCACTATAGGACATGAGCTGCATCAGTCAAGTAAGTCAAGTGACTACATGCTCATTTGTAATTAGGATAAACTGACTCCAGGCCAATGAGATCTATGTGTTGCATTTCCATTCTCACAGTGCTCAGTTATTTTCATGGCATGACAAGATTTCTTTACCAGCATTCCCACCTACAGAACTCATGAGCCAGGCAGGGGAAAAACAGAATCATTCAATTACTGCTTCATATTTTGTCACCAGTGGATAGATAGCAAGGATTAGGAATGAGAATTTAATTTTCCTTGTGCATCACTAATACATTAGTCAAAAAACAACCTGTACTTTTGTTTCATTCTATTTATTGATGAAAATAAACATCCTTTCAGAAAAACCACACAAAAAATCTCGAAAAAATAAAAGTTTCAGGATAAATTTTCTCATTTACAAAAGTAACCTCTATAGAACAACAACAATGTAGTAGTATCATGACCGATAAAATACCTAATAGATTTTCCTCTCTTTCAGGAAAATGGGAGAAATGTAGCTTTCTAAAACGGTATCAACTGGACTGTGTACTTTGTGTAGTTTTGCCTGTTTCAAGTGCAGGATGTTAACAGAAAATTTTAGGGCAGACGCTTCTATGTTTGGTTGGAGTTTTTTGACTTAACCTACAAGACCTGTAAGAGGCTATTTTAGTCAGCCAAAAACCACTGAACTTTTTCCATCCCTTGTCAACCACTGGAACGAGGACATCTTTTGTTGTCCGACCTCACCTTTCTCAGCCACACAGAGCTGGCACGTCGCCCCCAGCCCCGCCAGAGCACAGGCCGGGCTCCCACCATTATCAAACCAACAGGAATGGCTTGTGGCAACCCTCCTGTCCTAACCGCCTCTCAGTTAGGAAGAAGTTGGGGATTTCCCCCGTTTTCTTTTCCACTCTGCCCTTCCCACACCTTACCCCCGACCCCGGGCTGCTCTGCAGGCGCTCCTAGACCCCTGTGAGTGCCCCCACCGAAGGACTGGGCCGCCACCTCCCAGGAAGTTTGGGGTGACGCGGCCCCGCCACCGCGGCAGCCCCCACCCGGCTCCGCTCCGCTCGGCTGCGCAACGGGCCGCGGGGGCGGCCACAGTCTACCTAGTGAGGCGGCCACCGGAGCCCGGCGGTGACTCACTCGGTGACTCCCGCCTGCGACGAGCAAGATAGAGTGGCTGGGCACCGAGCGAGGCGGACAGGGACCTTTCAGGCGACTGTCACCGCCGGCTGCCCCCTCTACCTCCCAACAGTCGCCCCGAGGAGGCGGCTCCCGCTCCACTCTCTGAAGGCTGAATGAAGCCCGGTTTCCCCCTCATCGCAGCAGGCTCCGCGAGCCGCTCCACACCCGGACCTGCCACCATCCCCCCGGCACAGCCCCTCCATCTACCCGTGGCACGGCGCCCCACTGACCTGGAGAGATGCTTCAGGATCTGCTTCTTGATAATCCCCGCCATGGCGTCAGCCGGCTCGCGTCCTTCACGACGATCAGCCGAGACCGGGGACGCTCCTCATCCCTCCGCTTCCCCCTTCCTGAAGTGGGGAGAGCGCCGGGAACGGAGCCGCTGCCTCCGCTCGCCTTTACTCGACACCCGCCGCCATCTTGGCTGCAGCATCGCCTAGTGACGGGGGGCGGGGGTGGTGCAGGGGCGGAACGGGAAGCGGCAGTGCCGGGTGAGGCGGAGGCGTGGAAGGGGTGTCTTCTCGCCTCAGTTTGTAGACCCCTGGGGCGGAGTCGCCCCCGCCACCCACTGCAGCTGGTGTCCGCCTGGTCAGCGTCGCTATCCTCCCTCTTAGTGCCCGCATCTTCCCTCTTAGCGTTCGCAGCCTCCGCCTGTCCCTGGCCGCGCTCCCGCCTTTTTTCCGTTCTCCGTTGTCTGCTGCTTCTTTCCTCCCTCTTCAGCCTTCTCGACCTCCAGAATTCTTTGACAGGGACCGTGTCCCCGCCCGTGGCTTTCATCTCTCCTGCCGCCCGTGAAGCGCGTCCCCCGTGGGTACGGCCTCCGCCTCCCCCTCAGATCACCACAGCCTGTGTTACCGTTTGATGAAAACCTGTGACAAAGTGCCATTGAAAACTGCTGATGTCCACCAAAAACAACAGAAAAGAAAGTCGGATCTAGGATGTAACAAGAATTCCTCTTGATAAAATGCATATTACCTATCTGTGGTAATATTTAGTGTCCCTAAACAGAACCAGAAACAATGGATGTAAGTTGGAAGGGGGTAAATTTTGACTTGACATAAGAAAGAAATTCTTTACAATGAGGGTGGTGAAACACTGGAACAGGTTGCCCAGAGAGGTTGTGGATGCCCCCTCTCTGGAGGTGTTCAGGACTAGGCTGGACAGGGCACTGAGCAGCCTGATCTAGTGGGAGGTGTCCCTGCCTATGGCAGGGGGGTTGGAACTCGATGATCTTTAAGGTCCCTTCCAACCCAAACTATTCTATGATTCTATGAAAAGTGATCCCACTTTCATAGGTGATACGCATTCCCAACTGCAAAAGGCAGTTGTCGAATTTGTTTCTATCTTGGATCCCCAAAACCATTCCAAAATTATATGCCATGCATGCAAATTACTCCAGAGGCAATAAATTTGACCTGCCACCTACTCTTCCAGAGGAAATTAGAAGAGCTGTTCCAGTAGTGAGCCCTGTGCCTTCTCCTGGCCCTGCTGAGAGCCAGGTTGGCTACTACTCCAACAACATTTGGGGAAGAAAGGCTTGTAATAGTATGACAACTTCAAATAGTATGGCAATAAATTCATATGTCTGTACACATTTAGAATGTTTCCTTCACCCTAGATCTCTCAGCAATTACTCAGACACACAGACTTGTAAAATCAGGTGTTCTCCAGGTGTTCACATTTCAATAAATCTCCTGTAATCATTCTGTTCCTTTTCTCTAGGCTTCCTCATTCAGAAAAGGCATCTTGAAGAATGTGACCTCTGCATGAAGACTCACTGTCTCTCAACTACAGTCTAAAATTGTAGAGGAAAGACATCAGATACTATTTCCTTTGCTGCTCACATGCAGAACTGATTAATAATTTACATGCAATGAACCAAAACCCCTAGGACCTTTAAGCCGGAACTATGAAGTGCTAAACATTTTTAATTGATTTTTCCAGGCATTTAAAAATCAGTCAGTTGTGTAATACTGACCTAATTATATTCTTTAGGGAGATTTATAAAGTGGGAATGAGCTGTGTATGAAGCTAACACTTTTATTTCTGTTTTAAGATCAATTTCCCAAACCAGAAAAAATTCTACCAGTATCTTGGAGAATTCAGTATTCATTATAATAATAGATTAGCTTCTCATCAGGAAAGAGAACATGAGGGGCAAGGAAAGCAGGAACCATGCTGTGTGTTGCCTTTCAAGTGTACTGCAATTGTGGTGTGCTGTCAGAAATGGGAAAGTCCAGAAGGTTCTTCAATAATGTCAGAACTTGAAACCAGAAATACGCCTGCCTGGCAAGACTGATCTGAATTCTGACCTCATGTTCTCCCCCATCTGGTGCACACTGAATGGAGGAATGGAGGAAAAAGCATGTATCGATCCCTCATTTCAGGAAATTAGAATGGCATGAGAAGGAGACCTGGTTATCCATTGGTTGGAGTATTTAAAACTTCATTTTATGGTCTGCTGCAAATTGATATCAGGATATCTACAGATTATGTTTGTTAAAACTTCAGACCAGTTCTCTGAATCATGGTCCCATGTTTGCAGGCAGTTGAATTTCTGCAGTTATGTTCATGTTAATTAGACCACTTCCATATGAAAATGGTGGGTACAAAGTTCCAAAAACTGACTCCTGCTCTGAAACAGAGCAAGGGATTGAGAAGGAAATTGTGTCATCAGCTGCCACTGTAATACAATAACCACAAAGTGGTTTAGCCTTCCTTTGCACTTCTAAACATTGGTATGGATTGGTATGGATTTCTTTATCTGGCAATTAAGGTTCTTAGTTCTTGATTCACAAAAATTACTCTCCATTCAGGAGAAGAAAAGAAGGGCTGGCTGTAGGGGGGCATCATCACTGTGGGTCTCACTGATTTAGGTCTTGCTGATTTGAGCCTCACTGACTTTTCATTCTGCCTTCAGACCTGTCTGGTCACTATGGACCTCTATGATGATCCCTGGCCTGTTTCTGGTTCTGCTTCACCCCATCAGACCTGATCCTAATTCTGACCTGAGGACTGACCATCAGACCTGATCCTAATCCCGACCTAAGGACTGAATGCTGTGCCCAACCTAGACCTGCTCCAATTTCAGACACTCATTTGATGGGCTGTGCTCTGGGCTGCCCTCTCACCTCTGCCTATCCTGCTCCCTGGTTGAGAGTGGTAGGACAGACCCTGGCTGGCGTGGTCCTGCCTTGCTGACCACCGTATGGCACCCATCTCCTGGCTTCCCTCCTTTATGAGCTGGTACTCATATCACCAAGAAAGAGTGTACCCAGAATAAAAAAATTATCTCGAAGAATATTTTTGGCTTATATTTCACAGAATCGCACAGAATATCAGGGATTGGAATGGACCTCAGGAGATCATCTAGGCCAATCTCCCTGCCAGAGAAGGAACACCTAGACTAGATCACACAGGAACACATCCAGACAGGTTTTGAATGTCTCCAGAGAAGGAGACTCCACAACCTCTCTTGGCAGCCTGTTCCAGTGTTCTGTCAGCCTTACAGTGAAAAAGTTCCTTCTCAGATTCCTGTGGAACCTCCTGTGTTCCAGTTTAAACCCATTGCCCATTGGAAGTCTCTGAGAAGAGCCTGGCTCCTTCCTCCTGACACTCACCTTTACATATTTATAAACATTAATGAGGTTACCCTTCAGTCTCCTCCAAGGTAAAGAGACCCAGTTCCCTCAGCCATTCCTCGTAAGGGAGATGTTCTAATCCCTTCATCATCTTCATGGCTCTGCGCTGTACCCTCTCAAGCAGTTCCCTGTCCTTCTTGAACTGAGGGCCCCAGAACTGGACACAATACTCCAGATGTGGTCTCAAGAGGGGAGAGTAGAGGGGAAGGAGAACCTCTCTCGACCTACTGACTACACCCCTTCTAATACACCCCAGGATGGCATTGGCCTTCTTGGCCACAAGAGAACAGGTAATTTCTAGATCCTATCTATGAACTCTTTGCATTCAACTGAAAGAACATACAGTGTTTCCCATCAGGCACTCATACACTAGCCTGCACTCTACCATCACTTAGACAATGAAAGGTGCACAGGGGTTCCATTTATGGATGCCAAGTCCAAGATAATGCCTCTGTGTGTCAGGGTCAAGCAATGCAATAACTTCTTCCTCAAGGATAACTGTCTGTGGACATTCTGAACAACTTGCTAATTGTGTAGTCAGCGGCATTCAATCATTCTGAGGCTGCACATGCCGGCAGAGAAAATAAGCAGTTGAGTGTTTTCAGTAGGGCGTGGAGATGGAGTGTAACATTTCATGGGGTCATGCAAGTTCCTTGGACTGTAGAAACTGGAATGGACTTTAGAGAATAAAAATTCCACAACTAGAGCCCAAGTGACCTCAGAAACTCAAAATTCACAGAATTAAAAAATATATTAATTTTTCCTATTTAGTAAAGTAGTAGAAAATCTAGAAAAAGAAATACAATGTGACAAATGCAAGTTATTATTTGCTTTTGGTGAGTGCTTTGTTTCATGCTCACAGAACGAGAACTTTGGCATGGCTTGATATGGATAATGCAAAACAATAATAAAATATTTGTCCTTAAAAGCAGATTTGCAAAGCTTAAGTAG